>CM062809.1:718610234-719192654 GCA_031772625.1 Pinus tabuliformis
TTTTTTTTACTCAATGTAACACCTTTATAAATGATTTTCTATGTATGTAAAAATCCTAATAGATGGATTATTTAAACACTTGATAAGCTCCTAGTATCTCAATCAAGCACTTAAAAGTAACTCAATTAAACGTTAAAAAAAAAAAACCTTTTTCTCACCACACTTTGTCAAAAATTGTTACCCAACTTCATGGATCGACCCCTTACATGTAGACCCGTGGGGTCTTTTCAATATAAAATTAGTGATACAACAATGCCCCATGTTGTTTCTTTGGAACTTTTAAAGGTAATCAAGTTCCTTTTATTCACTCTTTAGAAATTTGGCTAAATAAGGTCGAGGTGAATGCCATCTCTACAAGTCATGAGAATGTGGCCATTTATCCTTCCCCACCTCAATTATGTCTCTCTACTTTGACTAGTACACATTGTCAAAACATAGAGGTAGGGTAATTTTTCTCATGGCTTTCTTCTAATAAGTGGGACAAAATCCCATGGTCAAATGATGTTGTGGGCTATAAAATGAGATTTGGCTTTACTAGTTTTATTTCATTTTCTTATTTTTATCCTCAAATCATGATCTACTTCCTAAGGTTCTGGTGTGTGGTTCTTGGCAGTGATAAGTTTGATCTCTTCCCTTTTCACCTGGTGGATTTAGGAGCATTATTTTCTCTAACGAGTTTGAATTTTTTTGTGCTATGTTTATTTCATTCCCTCCTAGGTTTTCTTGTTGTGTTTTGGATTATTATGGTTGTCTTGGTGTTTGTTGGTGCATGGTTTTTTTTTGGTTAAATTTATGGGTTTGGATGGGGGTTTTGGGGGTGGAGGGGTTAGTTTCCATTTTTTGTTAGTGTATCTTGTATTTGGAGGGAAGGCTATCTACCATGGCTTAGTATTGTTTCTTATCATGTTTTTGCTATTCATTCTCATATCCTATCTTACTTCAAGTAATGGGGTGTAGATAGCATGGTAGTTCAGTCTCATGGCTTTAGAATTCTGTAAACAATATCTTTGTTTTTTTCTCTTTACACTTCTCAAGGAAATTTTAAGTATATCTCTTTTAGTTTCATTTTCCTCCTATTGGTGCATTTTCCCTTTTGCTTCACTTTAAGGTGGTGGGGTGAATGCACTTCATTAGTTAGTCAAATAGCTCAGTTATTTATCATTGCAAAATCAAACAATTTTAAGGAAGGTTCTAACCTTGGGCCGATTAACCTATTATGTGAATATCTTGTACGTATATCTCTTTCTGTAGTGGTTTTATTACAACACTTGATCACTGCCCATTTTCCTCTATAAATTCCAGTCCCTTTAAATATGAATTTCAACCATTACCATCTCTTTTGCACTCTATTGTCAAATAGTTGAAGGTTCTACAAATGGACTTATCTCAACTTCAGGTTTGACAAATTACCCTTGATAGTGTTGGTCTCAAAAAAAAATTTATTTTACATATCCAAACCCTCATAAACATGGCATTTCAATTGGGTGGCTTGGAGATGGATGATTAGGCTTCCTTTCATGCATATTACCCTCATCAATGCAATGCATAGCTCCATCATCTTTGCAACAACTTTCTTGGTATCATACCATGAACGAAGTGAAACACTAGTATGCATAATTGATTTTAACATTAGGAATCTTATTTAATAACATGTTTCTTTGGAATTTTTATTTCATAATTGTATTTGGAACTTTGTTGTATTACACAAGTCACACAATGGGGAAGAAGCACCACATTTATTTGTTGTAAAGGCTTCTTCTTACTTTACATAGTCGAAAGTTGTTCAAAATGTTTCTATGTTGCATATCAGAAACATGGCATTTCAATTAGACAATCATATCCCATTTGGTGGCATGGAAATGGTGATTAGGCTCCCTCTCATGCACATTAGCCTCATCAACGTAATACATAGCTTTGTTGTCTTTGCAATAACAACTTTCTTGGTGTCATACCATGAATAAAGTGAAAATAGTAGCATACATCATTGATTTTAGCATTAGATAACTTATTCATCAACATGGTTCTTTGGCATATTTCTTTCATAATTGTATTTGGAACTTTATGGTATTACATAAGTTACACAATAGGGAAGGAGAACCACATTTTTTGTAGCAAAAGATTCTCCTTATTTTATATAGTGGACAAATGTTCAAAATGCTTCTATGTTGCTTAGAGCTTTTTAGCCATATATCTTTTTTGGTAGTGGACTTCAACTCAAACAAGGGTGAGCTATCTTCTCCTTAAACTTGTTCTCTATAAAATTTTAGAACTTTCTATGATTACTTTGAGTTTCAACAACTCTTTAATACTTTCCTTTATTATTAATATATAATTTTTTTTTTCCAAAATATTTTTTTATAATAATATAACTAAATACATGTTTCTTGCTTTATAAGTAATATGTTCTTACTAGTTGAAACTTGTAAAATCCTTACAGACAATTAGACTTATGTATAAATGATGGTTACTCATTCCTCTTTTATAATGAATGTGTATTTACTAAAATAATATAACTAACTTACTATTGAAATATTCACTTTGGAATGTAATGGTAATTCCCCTCATACAAAAGTACTTAGTACTTAGTATCACTATTTTTATATCTTCCAGTCAATGATTATATTTAATTAGTTATATTAATATGCACTAACTTTCACTCCTTTTAAATCTAAAAGTTAACTTTAATGATATTTAAAAATAATAATTTATGAGAAATATTATTCTAAAAGCAAGCATGCTCTGATGATAATTAAAAAGATAAGTGCATTTTGAGTTATGATTAGAGAATACTTTCTTACAACTAATAGAAAATTTATATTAATATTATAAATAATAGAGTTTGTGGTTGTACTTATGATGTAGACTAAAGTGTTCATTCTTATTAAAAAAGTTTTAATATTTAAAAGCATATTTTAGTTATTAATTATAAAAAATGTATTATTTAAAAAAAACACTTTAGTTACTAATCACTTAATCACTTAAAAAGCTTGGCATATCAATTTATTTATAAAATGGTCAATTCTTAATTTCTAATTCTCTATATATTAAATGTAATGTTTGATATTTGTTGAGATCATCATTTTCTCTCTTACAAAGATACATATACTTTAGAAAAAAGAAAAGACTAGTATCAAATTGGTTGGTCTAGACCATCTTTTATAACTTTTATCTATAAATAAGAACTATATAAATTTAGGTCAACATTTTTCCTAAATTATAATGATACCATATCCATCCTACCTTATTTAAATTACATACACATTTTTATATCAAATATTATCTAACCATATCAAAATTTGATTGACCTAAATCATCATTCATAAATTTCAATCTACAACTATAGCCATTTCAATCAACTTAACTAATTTTATATAAAGATTCTATGTCCATTTCAATCAACTTAACTAATTTATATAAAGATTCTATGTCCATTTCAAATTTTTTTATAAAATCACACACAAACTTATTAGTAAACTAAGTAATATTACTTTAAAACTTTTTATAAACAAAATAGTTGTGTAAGCCAAAGTAACATTATTTCAATACTTTCATAAGAAAATTATATTATATATATATGAATGATTATTAAAATTTAACATATATATAACATGTTCCTTTGGAAAATTATATATAATATATATATATATATACATGTTTTTTTGGAATTTTTATTTCATAATTGTATTTGGAACTTTGTTGTATTACACAAGTCACAGAATGGGGAAGGAGCACCACATTTATTTGTTGCAGAGGCTTCTTCTTACTTTATATAGTCGTTAGTTGTTCAAAATGTTTCTATGTTGCATATCAGAAACATGGCATTTCAATTAGACAATCATATCCTATTTGGTGGCATGGAAATGATGATTAGGCTCCCTCTCATGCACATTAGCCTCATCAACATAATACATAGCTTTGTCATCTTTGCAATAACAACTTCTTGGTATCATACCATGAATAAAGTGAAAACAGTAGCATACGTCATTGCTTTTAGCATTAGATAACTTATTCATCAACATGGTTCTTTGGAATATTTCTTTCATAATTGTATTTGGAACTTTGTGGTATCACACAAGTTACACAATAGGGAAGGAGAACCACATTTATTTGTAGTAAAAGCTTCTCCTTATTTTTTTATAGTGGACAAATGTTCAAAATGCTTCTATGTTGCTTAGATTTTTTTAACCATATATCCTCTTTGGTAGTGGACTTCAACTCTAACAAAGGTGAGCTATCTTCTCCTTAAACTTGTTCTCTGTAAAATTTTATAATTTTATATGATTACTTTCAATTTCAACAATTCTTTAATACTTTCCTTTATATTAATATATATATATATTTTTTTTTCAAAATATTTTAAGATAATATAACTAAATACATGTTCTTGCTTTATAAGTAATATGTTCTTACTAGTTGAAATTTGTGAAATCCTTACACACAATTAGACTTATGTATAAATGACAGTTACTCATTTCTCTTTTATAATGAATGTGTATTTACTAAAATAATATAGCTAACTTACTATTGAAATATTCACTTTGGAGTGTAATGGTAATTCCCCTCATACAAAAGTACTTAGTATCATTATTTTGTATCTTCAGTGAATGCTTACAATGATTACATTTAATTAGTTATATTAATATGCACTGACTTTTACTCTTTTTAAATCTAAAAGTTAACTTTGATGATATTTAAAAATAACAATTTATGAGAAATATTATTCTAAAAGCAAGCATGCATATGATGATAATTAAAGAGATAAGTGCATTTTGAGTTATGATTAGAGAATAATTTTTTACAACTAATAAAACATTTATATTATTATATTAATATTATAAATAATAGAGTTAGTGGTTGTACTTATGATGTAGACTAAAATGTTTATATTTATTAAAAAATGTTTTATCTAAAAGCATATTTTAGTTATTAATTATAAAGAATGTGTTATTTAAAAAAACACTTTAGTTATTAATCACTTAAAAAGCTTGACATATTGATTTGACTATTTATAAAATGGTCTATTTTTTATTTTTAATTCCCTATATATTAAATGTAATGTTTAATATTAATTGAGATCATCATTTTCTCTCTTACAAAGATACATATTTTGGAAAAAAAAAAGACTAGTATCAAATTGGTTGGTCTAGACCATCTTTTATAACTTTTATCTATAAATAAAAACCATATAAATTTGGGTCAACACTATTTCCTAAATTAAAATTATACCCATATCCATCCTACCTTATTTAAATTACATACACATTTTTATATCAAATATTATCTAACCATATCTAAGTTTAGTGGACCTAAATCATCATTCATAAATTTCAATCAGCCATTTCAATCAACTTTACTAATTTTATATAAAAATTCTATGTCCATTTCAAATAAATTTTTATAAAATCACACACAAACTTATTAGTTATTATTAATAGTTATGTAAACTAAGTAATATTATTTTAAAACTTTTATAAACAAAATAGTTGTGTAAACCAAGCAACATTATTCAATACTTTCCTAAGAAAATTATATTATATATGATTATTAAATTTAAAGTTAATATAAATGGATGAATTTTTATATTAAAAATAAAAACAGCCAAAATGATACTTTCAATAAATTATATTATAAATTTGGGTCACCTAGATTTCCTTGGCAACACTTATGATACCGAGAATATAATATGAATTGTGCCTACCCGCTAACATGCAAGGCTGGTCCATCACTTTGAAATTATGATGTCCACTACATTGTTCTTCAGGGATGGTCTCCTAATCTCAGGGCATTTATAATTTCCATGCAATTCATTTTCGTGATGGGTCATGGTCCCACATCCAAAGGGGAGGGGGACTCACCTTTTAGTGATCATCAAGGGTTACATGAGATTGAGTGCAACAAAGGTATCGTCCACATTGTAATAATGAGAATCATGTGTCTAAGCAAATATAGATATTTATAAACTAGTTTTTCCATCCATAGGTACTTTTTATTTGTTTCTTTAAGTAAAATGGATCCAAAATACGTCATGATGGTCATTAATAATTAATTTTTCATATTGGCCAAACTTATCAATAGTATCTTTTAGATCTTGTACTCAAGTTTAGGGATGTCTTTTTCTTGAAACAAATATAGAAGACTTATGTGGTTGGTAGCCACACTTTTAAATGGTATCTTTTAGATTTTGTTTTCACATGGTGAAGTATTAGTTTTTAAGCTAGATATAATGATATGCGTTTTAATTGATTTGATTTTTATTTAAAAAAATATAATTTTTTTATTTAAAATGATAAAATTTATTATAATTTTTAAATTTATAATAATTTGTAGAAAGTAAGATTTGAATTTTTATCATATGATTTTAGGTTGTTAATTTATTTTTTTTATGTAGGAAGAAAAAAAAAATTAATTAATGATAAATATTTTGAGATCTTAATTTAAGATTTAAAAATAGTTTTAATCTAAATAGTATTCGCAGAAAGTCAATATCTCTCGTGATTATCGATGAGCCTACTTTTAATAGGATCATGTGTGTTTTAGTAATATGTAACTTTAATGGCATCAATGGTTCTTAGCTCAAGTGGTTGAGATGGTGGTTTGCCATCTCATCCACCCAAGTTCAAGTCTCTCGCGACATGCCTTGTTATAGTAAGGTTGAAAGGATAAGCGTGTCCAATTGGAGTCTCTCGATGTCTCAGTCCTAAGTTGAACTATCTGTTTTTTATATATGTGGCTTGTGGGTTGTTGCATATATCTAGGCATCTTGATAATTCCCCATCTAAAAAAACGCACGCACACACACGCACATTTAACCTTAACCATATACATGAAACCATATACTACCCAATTACACTTTAACCTCTTACCCAAGAGAATGTTAGAAAATATTTAGTTTTTTATTTGTAGTGTTTACCTGCTTTTACAAGCCCTACAGGGTAAACATGAGCTAAGTGCTACTATGACATGACCCAACCTCTATGTTCCAATCATGGAAGTGGGGCCTACAAACCAAAAACAAACTAACATCCCTAAGATACTACAGATCACTCAGGAGTTTACCAACCACCCTAGGTGATCAATCCTTGAGATGTAACTCTTTTTCACTAACTTAACACCCCAACCACACCCTTGACACACTGTGCATGTGGTTACTAAGCTCCAACCGCACCCATAAGCCTACCTGCTAGCGGTTGTGACCAAAAATCCCTTGTTTTATGCATGTGGTTGCAAGATCTATGCCACTTTTCCATGCAAGCCTCCAGACCACGACCCAAAACTACCTGTAACTTTCCATAATCATAAATAACTTGATGACAAGGCTAACCATTCAGCACTTGAGCAAGATCTTGACTAGTACATACCTAGAAGAGGATATTTTGTCAAACATATGATAAATATATAAGCTACATGTCATGAATGCATATCTGATCATAAACTTTTGTACTTCATCTTGGAAACACCAAGAAGGCTCAATGCCCTCTCAAGCTAGCTACAACACAACTTTTTAGCCCATGCATTCATCAACCACTTAATAAACTATCAAATCATAAAGGAGATCCATAGCTAGAACACATCATATAACCAGCATAACAACCATGACAAATTAGCCATAAAATCCACATAATAACAAGTAGAAGTGCTCATAGATCACAATAGGAAAACAACTCATATTAACTTATGCAAACCAAGTTAAGGACTTCCACGTACCACCCAACCATAGATTAGGCTGAACAAAATCTTTCTTTTAGTGAATCACCCTTGTTCCACATTCCAAGCATGAATTTCGAATCTCATGGGATAAACCAAGACATCACCAAACAGGGACTCTAGAGGTTAAACCACCTCCACCCTCAAGTTATCGTGATCTCACCTAAGCCAATCTCGAGATCACAAAAACAAACCAAGATTGGATGCCAAGAGTGTATGGGAGTGTAAGAAGACAACCAAGACTGAACACCTTGTAAGGACCATAGTGATTTGGTGATAATTTATTATCCTTCTTAGACTGCTTGAGGAACATTTGTTTGTATGTTTATAGCTGTAAAAATACCCAGTCACCTACATCAAAACTTCTTTCGCTACGATGTTGATCTTCTTATTGTTTCATTCGATTCTGCACCAAAGTGAGGTTATCCTTTAAAAGTTGGAGAACTTGTTGTTGATGCTCAATGTGATCTTTCACTGATCCAGGTGGATATTGGTGGCCACCTTCCAAGTCCACTTGGACCCCCACCATTGTTTCTCTCAGCTTTTTTCAGTTTCCTTAATTGTAGCAAAACTTACTATTTTTAGCAGTTTTTTGAATCCTGAACTTCCGAAGCCGTTTTGAGGCCCTAAACGAAATTTTTTGGGAAAACTAGGACCCATGTTGCGCTTCCCAAAGTTGTAGTTCTCGGATATATTTTTATAACGAGATATTATGTGCGTCAAACAGAGATCATATGCCAAAGTTACGACCCCAAGAAGTTTATGTACCAATTTACCCAAACGGGGCCCACAGTTTGGCATTTCATATTCTAGGGTTAGGTTTTTGGATGTTTAGGGTTTTCCATTGTTTCTCAACAACAAATAGGCTTTCGAGCCTCATTGTAACACAGTTCAGAGGCATGTAGCCCCCACATCTCTTCTTAGAGATAAGATACCATCACCCTAGTTGGTTTATTTACATTTTTGTTTGTAAGCATATTTCAGTATTTTACATTAATGAAATGAAGTATTATTTCCGCTACATCTCTATGTTTATGGTTATCTCTGTAATTTGTTGCATTCCTGTTTAAATCCGGATCATTCACTGCTTAAACCTTTTTCATCTTGGTATGTCCTCATATCTTGAGAGTTTGAGGAGTGGTAATTCCTACCAATGCATTACAAGATATGGTTGGATTCATTTCTTCTTTCACTAGGGTTGGTTCCTGGTGTATATCCTCTTCTTTTGACGTTTCTTGATCGTTTCCTTCCTGATATTTCACTTCTTGAACCTTCTTCTTCTTGATATGTCTTTTTATCTTGAGAGTTTGAGTGGTAATTCCTGTCAATGCAGTACAAGATATGGTCATATTCATGTCTTCTTTCTTTGGGGTTGTTTCATGGTGTATATCCTCTTCTTTTGACATTTCTTGATCTTTTTCTTCCTCCTCTTCACAATCTATGTAAAATAATTTCTTCTCAGCATACTTATGACCTTTAGTGTATTTGCTATCAAAATTGTAACAAAGCCCTTTTTCTCTTTTTTCTTCCAATTGTTGTGGTGTCAACCTTGTAGGTTGTGGAAGGCTAGGAGAAAAAGCACTTCCATATTTATAGTTTTGAGTGGTAGGATTCCTTGTTTCCATAATTTTGCTTTCAATTTTTCTTGCCAACCTGAATACCTTCTCCAACGAGTCAGGTTCCCAAAGATGAACCTCATGTCGAATGTTATCCTTTAAAGTCCCTATGAATACATCGATACTCTACTTTTCTGGAATATCATTTACCCTTATATTCAATTTTTGGAAGTCCTCAATGTTCTCTGCTATTGAACCCTTTTGTTTGAGATTTATCAATTGGCTAAAGAAGGTGTTGCTCTTTGTATCCTCATAATGTGCTATCATTTCCTCCATGAAAATTGACCAAGTGACTAGTGGTTTATGAGAACAAAGCCCTTTATACCATACAAACTAATTTGGTTCTAAATATAAATATGCAATACGTACCTCTTTTAATAGTTGCACATCATGTATATCAAACTATTTCTCCATCTGTAGTATCCAAGAAACCGGATCCTTGCCATCAAACTTCCTCATATCTCTTATTCTTTCTTTTCGGAGATCGATATTGAAATAAAGATAACTCTATATTTTTGTATTTCCAAGTTCTAAAATTGTGGCATGCGGTAGCCCTTTGTGTCCTATTTCCAATGCCACCAGTCTGATCTAAATTGGATTCTCCAAGAAATAGTTATGGCCAATCTCCCAAGATGCCCTGATTATATAATTTTTCAGTAGAGCGAACTTGTACGAAGTGCCATGTGTCATTGTTTCGACCTTTGGACCTGAAAACAATACAAAGAAAAATAAATTTCATTCTCTTTTTGTAACTTCTTACGAAATTTCAATCTGATGCTCAGAGAGAAAGTTATGATGATTTTCCCAAGGTCACCTGTTTGGGATGCAATTCGGGATCCTGCAAAAATCCTAAATTCCTTGGACCGTATCTCCTAAAATATAGTTAAATAAGATATGAAATTCAGGCTTGAGCTTTACTGAGAGTTCGTCTCAAATGGGTTTTAATTGTAGAGTTTGAACCTTCGTCGAAAAATAATTATAGCGAAAATTGCACGATGACCTATTTGGGATGGAATTCTAGAGCTTGCAAAAACCCTAACTTCCTCACATCATAACTCTAAAAATATAGCAAGAAAAGATATGAAATTCAAACCCAAGGTTCAGAATGATTTCAACTCAAATGGGTTTTTGTTTGGCTTCTAAAACTTCACAGAGAAAACAATATAGCGAAAAGTACACGATGACCTATTTGGAGCAACGAAACCCTAGAATCCAAAGCTCTGATACTAAATGTTATGAAACCAGCTCAAACAATAGAAGAAAAGATAGATCAACGACTTCAAAATCAGCCTCTTCGAGAGGGAAACCTCCTTTACATTACAAAAATGAACAATTCTTGGATGATACAAATGACAAGACCTCCTTTATATATATAGGAGTCTAAGGAGTCATAATATAATCAGAGTCTGCATAACAATAATATTGTAAGGGCACAATAATAACAATAGTGGGCTTCTATGTGGCACAATAATAACAATATGGGGACTACATGGGCACAACAATACAATGAGGGGGTTTCACTAATAACAATAAGGGGCTACACTGGTAGTATAGGGACATAACATGCAAGATGGACTTGGAGCATTAATAGAGGCAGGAGCTGCAGATTGAGAGTCAAAGGACTGGGAAGGTACAAGGTATGACCAAGGGGAGCTGAGAGAGTTGACTTCATCAGCTAAATGGTTAGAGAATCTTGTTGAGAGTAGATTGGTTTTCAATGGATTGACACCAAGCCCCAGTTTGTATTCTTGTACTAGTGGATGTATGAGGGCCATTATCCACAGTATGGGATCCCTAGACTATTGTATTATATGTTGTTTAATATAACGAAGTTGGGTTATTGTACAATTTTGTTAAAAAGTTGTCTATATTCTGTGCATGTGTGCTTTATGGTTGTTACAAAGTAGTATTGTTGATATTCTTGGTTTGGTAGCGTCAGAGATTTTAAGATCCTATCCTAAACCCAAGTTCTTGGAAATTCAACATGGTATTAGAGCCTATGTGGGCTACTTTGAGGGACAGTGAATTAGAGTGTGCACAACGAAGCAACTTAGAGGGAGTTGTGGGTGTCTAGATCATGGAGTAGAGGGTTCATCTGAGGACATGGAGAGGTGGTCTTGACAGGTTACATGGTGAGATGGGCTGGGAATTCTAGTGGATTGGTGGTGAGCATGGTGAACAACAGTTTGTTGTCAGGAAAATTGTTGATCATGGACTTTCATTGTCTTGTCATGGATGGTTGGGACAACTCGAGGGTTTCTTTGGCATGGACGAGATCAGGTTGATTGAGATGGCTTCGTGTGATGGACTATAGGTTGTCATGTTAGAGTCTTCATCGGATCGTGATGTTTCATATTCGAGATTGGTGGGATTTTCACGAGTGGTATTCGATCCAGGAGGATGAGTGCTTGCAGGACTGAGCCAGTGGAGATCTTGTAGGCTTAGAGGGAGCATCCCTATGGAGGTTTGGGATCTTCAGGTTCAGATGTGATGAGGTAGAGGGACTACTGAGATTGTCGGGTTCATTCTACAGGGCTTGCTGCAGTGATGGATGCCAGATGGGATAGTGTTGGTGGATGATGATGTTTACTTCCTAGTCTTGGAAGTACCTCCCTAGTGTTTGAGGGTTGGAGGTCAAAGCACCACAAGTAGGCTTGTGGGCTTAGAACCCAAGCCTGTTGTTTTGCACCCATATATGTTTGGGCCAAAACCATGATGAGTTTTCGACATGTGATGGATGAGAATGATAACTCTCGGCGAGATGATTCTAACACAATTAGAATCATCCGATTCTGAGTTGTCATTAAGGATTTATGAATTTTTGAAGTCTAATGTCGGGTTGACACCATATGAGTTAAGGTCTATTGGCTGCTTCTTATCCTTAGAGATTCTGAGATTCCTACTTCTCCAAACTCCCCCACAATATTACTTTCGTTGTGCTTACTTTCCGATCTAATATATAATGAAAACTGTCCTCAAAAGTAATTCTTTCTCAATTACTTTATAAACACATATGGTGTGATATTTCAGTAATTTAGATTTTGGAAAACTCCATGATTCGAGCGATGAGATTTAAGCGAGAATGTTTATGTTTAATACCAGAGTTGAAAGGGACATCTAAATTTTAAATTGTAGAAAGAATACAACGCTTCTCTTGATCATGGACAAGTTTATTGAGGTGGGGGAGTCGCAGTTTATTGAGGTGGAGGAGTAGATGGATGGTTAAAAGTGGTTGGGCAAAAAAATTTCAACAAATCTTATAAAAACAATATTTAAATTATGTTTAATCTTGAAATTTGACAATTGTAATCTAGATTTACAAAAATCCTTATCAAAATATTACCAAAATTTCTAAATTTTAAAGGAAACAAAAATCGTCTGGCTTTGAAGGAATTATTCACCATAAATGGCCCTTTCATTATACTCTTACAAGAAACAATGCATCTTGCTCCCCATACAATTGGATATTTTCGCAGAATGTTTCTAGCATGGCACATGGCGGTCATTGATGCAAATGGTCACTCAGGAGCACTGATTTCCATCTAGGATCCTAATCGTCTCAGACTGCGGGCTTTCTCATGTTTTGTCAGCATTCTTCTTGTTGGGAGTATACAAGGCCTATTGGGTTGTATACACATTCTCAATATCTACCCTCCTTTCCGCGACAGAGAGCTTTTTTGGAAAAGGTTGGTTGAGTCGGAGCTGCTGAACCTTATTTCCCTCATTCTAGCAGGGAACTTAAACTGCACTGTTGGTGCTCACGAAAATTGGGGTCACTCATGTCACGGGGATTCTACGGTGGATTCATTAAAGGCCATTATCATGGACCACAACCTGGTTGACATCTGTCTTTCAAATATTTCCCCCACTTGGGATAACAGCATGACGGGGGATCCCTACATTGCAAAGCGGTGTGACAGGTTTCTCTTGCATGATATGTTCATTGACAGAGTTGGGATGGTCACATCTGACATCATCAGCTGTCATATTTCTGATCATCGCCCTATCATTCTACACTGGCTTCATCGAGATTTCAGAAGAGGGCTTCCTTTCAAATTTAATAGGATCTGGTTGGAAGACCCATCCTACACTGATCTCGTTAAGAACATATGGCACACTGCGACTATTAGCTCCTCATCTCATATGCAGTTGTTTATGGAAAAACTAAGGACCCTATGACTAGCTACTAAGAAGTGGGAGATTGATAAGAAGAGACAACTCAAAAAAAAATTTGTAGATATTGAACATGAACTCGAAACTATCTGCCCTCTACTATCTGGGCATTCGCTTCAACAGGACACCAAATCTTGCATTCAATTTCTTGAGAAAAGAAGATATGAAATCTTGCTTCTAAGGGAAACGACTTGGAAGCTGAAGAGTCGAGCCATATGGCTCAAGGAGGGTGACCACAATACTAAGTTTTTTCATCGTTTTGCAAGCAGTCGTCGACAAAAAAACTCTATCTGGGAGATATATGACTTGGATGGAACCAAGTACCAAACTCAAGATGACATCAGTTAGGCTGCTTTGACGTTTTTCAAATCGGCTAATGGCCACATACCACCGGACTACCCGGAAGATTTACTATGGGGTGTAAAGCACTATCCAAATATGTTCGATGAGGATGCAAATAGAGATCTTTTTAAACTTGTTTTTGCTGAGGAGATACATGAGGTTGTTCACTCTTTCCATGGCGACAAAAGTCTCGGACTAGACGGTTGGAACGTTGAATTATTTACTCATTTCTCTGATCTGTTTTAGTCAGACTTGGTCAACCTTGTAGAAGAATCTCGAATTCTGGGTTCTGTTCATACCCATCTAAACTCCACTTATATCGCCCTCATCCCGAAAAAGCCCATCACCCACTCCTTCTCTGATTTCAGGCCCATTTTATCTCTGTAATCTAGTCTATAAAATCATCTCTAAGTCCATTGCCAACCACCTGAAGCCCATCCTATCGACATTCATCTCCACACAACAATTTGGGTTCCTCAAACATCGCCAAATCCATGATGCTATCGCTATAGCTCAGGAATGTTTACATTCCATCCATTTGAAGAAACTTAAAGCTGCTACTATGAAGGTTGAACTGAAAAAAGCTTTTGACTGTCTAGACTGGGGGTACCTGAGATTGGTCCTCCATAAGATTGGCATACAACCTCTTGCGATCGATTGGATCATGGCCTGTGTCACAACCGTTCAGTTTGTTGTAATCATCAATGGATATCTGACATTTTATATCAAGGCGGGCAAGGGCCTTAGGCAAGGATGTTCGCTATCGCCCCTCTTATTCATACTTGCTTTCAATGGTTTAAGTTTACACATATTTGATGTTGTTGCCATTGGAAATTTCTCTCCTCTTAATATCGAGAGAAATATTCGGATATCACACAGCCTTTTTGTGGATGACGTGCTTATAATGGGGCTACTAAACAGGTTTGCATGGTTCCATCTATTTCAAATTTTCTATAGATTTGGAAATGCTACTGGTCTCAAAATGAATCAAAACAAATCGGTCATTATGCATGCACTGGAGATTTCTGAGACTACTGAATATATTGCTACTCTGTTTGGTATTACTTCTGAATGTATTTTCGCTGGTTTAAAATACCTCGATTTTCATTTAAAACCTTGTAAGTATAGGATCTTGAACTGGCAATGGCTGGTTGACAGATATTTCCTGAAAATCTCCGGTTGGGAACACAAATGTCTCTCCATGGGAGGGCGTTTCACACTTGTTCAAGCTGTGATAACGCAACTGAGCATACACTGGGCTCATTTATTCCAATTGCCTTCATCCATCATTAAAAAACTTGATGGAATTACTACAAATTTTATTTGGTCTGGCATGAGACAAAATAAAAAATACCACCTCTCGAAGTTGCACTACATCACTCTTCCAAAGAAGATGGGTGGATGGGGTATCCTCGACTTGCAGCGATTTGGGCACGCTCTCCTCCTAAAATCCACATGGCATGGGATTTTTGGCACAGGGATTTGGAGTCAAGTCATTAATAAAAAATACTTGAAAAACATTGATTTCAAAGTTTGGTTGCCACTGGGCCACATTGGACAATCATCTGGCTTTGCCATATGGCGTAGTTTCTCCAAGATTGGTAAAACATTTCTCGAAATGCTTGCTTGGAAACTTGGCATCGGGCATCATATCATTATTGGTCGCGACCACATTTGGGGTCTGGTGGACATGGAACCTTTCCCTGATTCCATCATTCAATGGTTAAATTGTCAAGGGACCTTTTTCTGGCACCAACTCATTGTTGCCTGGGAAAATGATTGCCTTGTATGGAAAAAATTGACTGATTTGAATCTTATGGGCACTGTTGCGGCTCACTGGGAGAACATCTGGATTCAAATGACACTGGCAGGGATCTATCGTGAAGAGGAATGTGACACGATTACCTAGGATGGTAAAATGATTGAAGCTAATATTTAGGTCACAGATACTTACTACAGACTTTGCTGTTTGCAAATAAACCGTCTGGGGGATGGCTGGTTTACTAAATTTTGGAGCCCACACCTCCCCATAAAAATCTCCATTTTTCTCTGGCTTGTATGGAAGAACAAAAACTTGACCTGGGAAAATCTTTAGAAGAGGAATTGGTCTGGCCCTGGTTTCTGTGTTCTATGTGGGAGTGCAACAGAAGATAATCTACATCTTTTCATAACATGCTCGAAGGTCTCCATACTCTAGCAACACCTGGAAAACAAAATTGTTTTCTTGGTTCCGCACTTTGATGATATTGAAAACTGGTTGATATAGTGGAGCAACCAAAATGGCCTGCGATGCCTCATCCCTGTGATCTTCATATGGGAGATATGAAAGTGGCAAAACAACATAATTTTCAATAGCCACAGAGAATTGGGGATTGAGGTGCTGATGAAAATACTAAACAAGATCGAGGGTGGCCTACAAAAAGTATCAAATCATAAGCCTTCCCAAACACATACAATTCCGGAGATTGAATATCCAGCGGGCTATTTCGATGGAGCTACACAGGACTGAAAATGTGGATGCAGTTTCACCTTATCTATCCATCTAGAGTTGTCATACCATGTACACTAGGGGGTGGGACTTGGAACTAACACTAAGGCAGAGGTTATGGCACTATGGGGACTTTTGTGGTTCACCAAATTTCTGGATGTACAAAACATTCATGTATTTGGTGACTCTAAGGTTGTTACTGACTATGTGGGAGCACAAGCCACTATCCACAAATCCTCACTACAGGGCTGGCTTAAACAGATCAAGTTGATATGGCGCTTCCTTAATCAACCCTCCATTCAACACATATGCAGGAATCTAAATTCGGAGGCGAATAGATTATCAAAGCTTGGAGTGCGGGAGGTGCTAGATGGCTTTCATGTGAATATTAAAATGCAAGGAAACTGGCATGATGCTGGGGTGTATCCATTTCCCGGATAACATGTCTGTTTGATTTACATGTTGCACTTATAAATTTTTTTTGAATCACTGTAGAATGATACAGGTCTTTATCAAATAGGCCCTATGAAAAAAATCATCTACACTGTTAGTATTTTTTGAAACACTAGTAGACAGATCTGATTACATTAATTCTATGAAGCCACTGTTTTTGAGCAGACTGAGATTACATTAATTCTATGAAGCCACTGTTTTTGAGCAGATGTAATGCCAATATTTCTATGAATGAATATAATGCTTTTTTCATCTGAAAGAAAAAGGAAAAAAAACCGTCAGCCTTGATCATTACCTGGAATGATGTCAGCAATGTTGACGGGAAAGCCACTTCATTCCAGCGCGGCCTATATGAACATGTCAGCATAAGGTCCCGCACAATTACGTCAGCGAATAATTCAGCAGGGACGAATTAATGGGAGCGCCAGCAAGTTGCAACAACAACAACGAATATACCCTTCACAAGCGGTTAGAATCGCCGCGGTTTTATGCTGAACCCTGAAATGATGCAACGAAACACGGGGATTCAGTGTCGGAAACATAAGTACGCTCCTGCTCTACGAAACTACATCTACTTCTCTCGTATCTCGAGTCTCGACGCTCCGAGTTGCAATTTCCGTCCGTGTGGGCTGTCAAATCAGGTCACCGTCGTCGTATATTCGACAGCAACACTTGAACAGCAGCTATATTCTCGACGTGCAATTGGCCAGCCTTTTTACGGTCACGGAAATTCTTTACATCGGGACTAGGGTAGTTGAGCCACAGATTAAAGCAAGAGCAGCAGGAGGATTTCAGTGCTTTTAAGACCGATGATGGCACTGGCGGGCCGGTGGCGGCCTTGCCCGGCGTCTCGTGGTAAGCAAAGCACTGTTACGGCCTTATTTTGAACTTTACGGCAGAGCCTTTCGGCCTCAAAATAGAGTTAAAATGGAGTTTGGCTCTTCCAGAACGTGGAAGCTTGCATTTTGAGCTTTGAAACTGAGAGACACGAGGAGGAAAGAGGTTCGAGGAAGGGAAAGGAATTTTGAGTTTTGTTTTTGTGCATTGCCGGGAAACTTTGAAGCCATGGACCAGAAAATGTCACGGGAAAACTCTCTGCATTTTCTGTTTTTTTCTTTGGTTCTGATAACATCAAGCTGCTTTGCTATTGGCGGATTCGACGATCCTTCAGGCGCGTTCAAGAACTGGAGTGAGAATGACAATTCTCCTTGTAATTGGACGGGAATTACGTGCGATGCCGGCGAAAAGTTCGTGGAAGGACATAATGGGACCGTTCCCGATCGTCGTTTGCAGAATCAAAGGCCTCAAGAACCTCTCGTTGGCGAATAATTACGTCAACGGTTCGATTCCTGCGGACTTGGGAAGATGCTCTAAACTCCAGTGTTTGGATTTATCGCAGAATCTCCGAGCTCTCGAGGCTAAAGCATCTGGATCTTTCTGGAAATAACTTAAGCGGTCCGATTCCCCCTTCGTTCGGCCAGCTGCCAGAGTTGCAAGTCTTAAACCTCGTCTCCAATCTTCTCAACACTACGATTCCGCCATTTTTAGGCAATCTCTCAAATCTTTTGCAGTTTAAGTTGGCCTACAATGCTCCTCTCACCGGAGCTCTACCTCCCGAGCTCGGGAAACTGACGAAGCTGCAAAATCTATGGCTGGCGAACTGCAGCCTCGTCGGAGAAATTCCGGAGACGTTAGGCAATCTTGCCGAGCTAACAAATTTGGATTTGTCGATGAACCAATTCTCAGGTTCGATTCCCGAGAGCATCACGAAGCTGGAAAATGTTGTACAGATCGAGCTTTACCAGAACCTTTTGTCGGGTTCCATTCCGGTGGGCATTGGCGGCTTGAAATCTTTAAAGAGGTTCGATGCTTCCATGAATATGCTCAACGGTTCGATTCCTGCTGGGCTGGGGAGACTGAATCTGGAATCCTTGAATCTGTATCAAAACGAACTGGTTGGTCAGATACCTGCAGGCTTAGGTTCCTCTACGAGCCTCACGGAGTTAAAGCTCTTCACTAATAGATTAACCGGTACTTTACCGGAGAATCTGGGCAGAAATTCGGAACTTCAAGTACTGGATATTGCAAATAACCGGCTTTCCGGAAAGCTTCCTCCGGACCTCTGCAAGAAGAAAAATCTCGAAATTCTCAGCATTTTCGACAACGAGTTCACTGGTAATTTACCTGAAACCCTGGGAACCTGCACGAGTTTAAATAGAGTTAGGCTAGGAGGCAATAAGTTTAATGGCACGGTGCCGAGTTCATTCTGGGGACTTCCTCACACCTCACTTCTGGAGATCAAGAACAATAATTTTGAAGGACTTATTTCTCCCGAAATCTCCAAAGGCAAAAATCTCTCACAGCTCGTCATTAACGGCAATGCATTTACGGGCAGCCTGCCTATAGAAATAGGCGACCTGCGGAACCTCAGCGAGATAATCGCCAGCGATAATTTACTCTCTGGCGCTTTGCCTTCCAGCTTGGGGCAGCTGCAACAGCTCGGAAGGTTGGACCTTTCTAATAACAAGCTAAGTGGAGAGCTTCTTGCTGAAATTAGTTCGTGCAAGCAACTAGCGGAGATCAATCTTGCCAAAAACCAGTTCTCCGGCTCGATTCCTGCAAGTCTCGGTAATTTGCCAGTGCTTAATTATCTGGACCTGTCGGGAAATCTTCTCACTGGACCGATTCCTTCCGAGCTCGGGAATCTGAAGCTGAATTCTTTCAATGTCTCGGACAACCGTTTGTCCGGCGCAGTTCCTTTGGCCTTTGCGAGTCCGGTGTATGCAAAGAGTTTTTTGGGAAATCCCACGTTGTGTAGCTACGAGACCTTTAACGGCACGAAGTCCTGTTCCGAAGAAAGCAGTGAAAAAGCTAAGCAGGATAAATGGTGGTGGCTGCTTCGTTGCTTGTTTGCGTTGTCTCTCATTATTTTTGTCCTTGGGCTCGCCTGGTTTTACAGAAGGTACAGAAGCTTTGCAAGAACAGAGAGGAAAAAGTCCGCGGATAAATCTTCCTGGATGCTGACTTCATTTCACAAGTTGGGGTTCAATGAATATGAGATTCTGGATTACTTGGATGAAGATAATGTTATTGGGAGCGGCGGATCTGGTAAGGTTTACAAGGCAACATTAAGCAATGGGGAGACTGTGGCCATTAAGAGGCTTTGGAGCAGTAGTAAAGGCGATGCTTCTAATGATAATGGTTTCAAAGCAGAGGTGGACATACTGGGAAAGATCAGGCATAAGAACATCGTGAAGCTATGGTGCTGTTGCAGTAATAGGGACTCCAATCTGTTGGTCTATGAGTACATGCCTAATGGGAGTTTGGGGGATTTGCTTCATGGGCCTAAGGCTACTGTTCTTGATTGGCCCATAAGATACAAGATTGTCCTTGGAGCAGCTCAGGGGTTGGCATATCTTCATCATGATTGCGAGCCATCCATTGTTCACAGAGACGTTAAATCCAATAATATTTTGCTGGATGAGGATTATGGGGCTCATGTTGCAGATTTCGGCCTAGCGAAAATTCTACAGAGCTGTGGCATGGGAGCTGATTCTATGTCTGCAATTGCTGGGTCTTATGGCTATATAGCTCCAGGTTAGTTCTGTTGCATACTGTAAAAGAATTCTATTCGGTGTTTCTCCAAATTCTGCAAGATTTCTTTCCAACTTTGAGGTTGATATTGTCGTGTCTAGCCCATGTATTTGAGGTTGATCTGGACGTTGGTCAAGTGACCAATATCACTTGATTTTGTGCTTGCCAATTGTTTGATTGCTTTTGTGTTCGTTTTCTTCCTGAATATGGGGTTCTTGTTTTGCCTATATCCAGTTAAGCTGTTTATTAGAATGGCTATTTATATCTTACCATGCTCTTCTTGTGCTCCTTTCCCCATTAAATGGAATTATGAACTCTTTTCATGCTTGTTTTTCCATGAAATTGAACTGCACTAATTGCTTCACTCTGAACTTGATATTGATGTTGGGATTCCATTAATATTGGTGCACAGTTCCTGCGTTTAATACAGTATTTAGAGTTTTCACTTATTATTTTATCAACGGATTCAACTTCTTTGATGTAGAATTTTTTGTAAATTAAGTAGGAATCAGTCTTATGTCAATCTTTCTTTCCTTTAGATTTACAATCTTATATCACTATAGTTTTTCTTTAGCTTTTGAATGGTTTTCTATGGAAGTCCCATTTGATAACTTTACTTATGGTGTTGTGCAGAGTACGCCTACACACTTAAGGTGAATGAAAAAAGTGACACCTATAGTTTTGGAGTGGTGATCTTGGAGCTCGTGACTGGTAGGAGGCCAGTAGATTCAGAGTTTGGCGAGAATAAAGATCTTGTGAAGTGGGTGTGCAATCAGATAGAGAAAAAGAATGCATGGCAGGAGGTGCTGGATCCCAAACTTATGGGTTGCTTCAAGGAGGAAATGGTGATGGTTCTGAAAGTAGGACTCCTATGCACAAGCTCCCTTCCCATCAACAGGCCATCAATGAGGAGGGTGGTAGATATGCTACAGGAGGCCAATCCGGAACAAAAGGCCAAGCCAACTACCAAGGATGGAAAAATGTCTCCTTATTATTACGAGGAATCTACAACTTGCAATGAATAGGCATGATGGTAGTTGCATTCGGCCCAGACTTTTCTTCTTTACAGGGGCACTGAATTTATTGCCACTTTGTAGCTTCTAAGTTTGCTTAGAGTTTGTTATGTATGGTCTTTAGAATCTAATTCTGATATTGATACCCAAATTAGAAGGTTGCCTCCCGTAACGTTTAGGGTATCATTCACGCTAGTAGATGAGCTAGAGGCGCAATAATGAATATGCGCATGTAGCTGTGGGCCAGTGCGCTGCTGTGTTTCAATAAATCTGCATTCTGAGTTAATCAGTTGTAAGTCCAGCTAAGACTCAGAGTTTGCTCCCTGTCAAACACCAGGCGAGCACAGATGCATACGATTATCATCATTCGTTTTCAGTGCTCCTCCTCAGGCTCTACTCTCCTTCGGCAGAGACATTTATTTTAAAACAGTAAAAGCTGAAGCTTTCAATTTAATGGAATAGATCCGGCACTCAGATGCTTTTATTGGTTGCCACCTTAGATTCGCATTACTATGTTGTCTTAAATTGCCATTTGGTAGAAATTCAAGTAAAAGCATTTTGCCATTCCTGGTATTAAATGCCAATCGAAGAGCAGGATTAGAAGGAAATTTTAACTCATCCTGTATTTGGAAAAGACATGTCTCATTGATGCACTTCATTTTTACATTCTAAGTCCAACACTGTAACACCTTTTTATATCAAATGGTAGTAGCAAGAAATAAGCAGCCTATATTATTGAACCGACAATTTGGCCAGCATCCATTTCCATCATGCTCATGTTTTTTGATGTTTTGGACTTTCCGACGAGATGTGAGAAGCAGCGGTATCCATCAAAGTATTTCTTTTTTTTTTCTTTTTTCATGCCAGCTATTTAGAGCTACTGTATTCTAAGTTATTTTTAAATATCAACTGTTATTATTCATCATTTTTCTAAATGTACTTAAAAAAATATTTACGGTTCTTATTCATCATTTTTCTAAAATAACTTTTTGATGCTATTTTTAAATATATCTTTTGATCCTTAAAAAGGAATTATTTTATTTCTGACCTTTTTTTAAAAACTTTAATTCTAAATTAAATTTCAGAATTATTCCGAACTTCCGTGTTTACCTATTATTATTATTTATTTGTGTATGGGAGCCATAAATAAGTATTTAAATATTCTTTCATATGAGAGCATGATATTTTCCCAAAAAAAATCTAAATTTTAATTTAAAAATCAAATTTCAAAAATGGAAAATTTTGATAAACTATTTTTACATATATGTTGGGGTGAAATCTTCCCTTAGATGAGTCCTATATTTTCTATATAATATTAAATTAAAAAAATATATCTATTTATTTTAATTTTAAAAATAACATATAATTATCTTGTAAATATTTAATATTTATTTATATTCTTTTCTGTGCAACTTCATAGAAATGTAAACTTTATATATTTCTTCACAACAAAGCATATATAAAAGTGTTCTGTTTTTTTTCAACCAAAATAAGAGATACTTCAAAATACATCCCCTGAAAATATTTATTTTTAATTTAATTAAATTAATTAATTTATATATAATATAATATAATATTATTAATTATTAATTTAATTTAATTAATTAATTAAATTAAATTAGTAATAAACAATACTATATTATTATACGGGTTTCAGTGTAAATCACATTATTAATTAATTGTCAAAAATAGCTGTTGGATATAGCCATGATCTAGTTCTTCAACTTGTCATGACGATGAACCACACTTGTTGGTTCGTAAACAATTGATTGATAATGTGATTTACACCAAAACCCCTATCATATACTTGTTATAGATCAAAAGCCTAAATTCTACAATATTATGTTATATTATATGAGTGTTCTGTTTTTTTAATTACTCACCAAAGACCACCAAAACAGCAGACACTTTAAATAATCACCCCCAAAATGTTGAATGCTTCAGGAATATCACATAGTCGTCTTCCAAAAATATGTCCGGATACAATGTTTTAAAACAACTTCTCTCAACACTCTTATTCGTTTCTTATTCTTTCCATTCCTCATCGACAGTTGCAAAATTCCATAAGACACAGTCGTCACACACTCTAAGACAGACATCACACGGTAGACAAAAATAATATGAGATAAAGACATGATACGGCATTGAGCAAAATAAATCAAGGCATATTTATAAAGCCTTCACAAAGTATTTAATAAAATTGAATGAGTAAATATTCAAACCTAACGTTTATATAATATTTAATCTTCAATTAACTAAATCAATTTATTGCATTTGGATTCATAGTAAGTGATTAACTTTTTCGTTACAATGAAACCAAACTCCGTCAATTTTTTTGGGAAAAAACAAGATAAAAGAGTAATTTCCGTTTTATCCTTTCGAACAATGACATTGTATACCTTGTGTCTTTACTGTTTATTATACAATGAGTAAAACTGAGTATCAAACTTTTTACAACCTCAATGTCTCTTTCAAAAATTTTGGAAAAAGAAGTAAACAATCAATAAAACACGTTATCAAAATTTCACAACCTCAAGGTCTCTTTAAAAAAACATTGAAAAAAAATATCCACTTTTGTTGAGTTTTTTGTTTTTTAAAGTAAATATAGTGAGAACAAGAATTTAACCTTTGTTAAAGCGAGAAACAATAATTTTTTAATTTGTTTTGGAGATTTAATTATCCACTTTTGTTGAGTTTTTTGTTTTTTAAAGTAAATATAGTGAGAACAAGAATTTAACCTTTGTTAAAGCGAGAAACAATAATTTTTTAATTTGTTTTGGAGATTTAATTTGTTAAAAGTTGGTGTGGAATGTGAACATTTAAGACTAAGAGACCACTTCATATGTGAAGAATCGTATGGGTCAAAAACAAATGTATAAATGTACATTATTGTGAATAAAAATCAAATGTATAAATGTACATTTTTGTGAATAATAAATGCAATGAATGCAAATTCTGGCCCAGATTAAATTTGAGCATTGTTTTGTGGTCTTTGTAGATCTGAGCACTCCTCCTTATCAGTTCTGTGCCTTTCGGAAATTTTCTAAGAGCAGAGACATGTTAGCCCTCTCTCTGCCTGATATTGGTGCAGGTTTGTCATTCAAAAACACCTCCAACATTTCTTGTTGGGCGTTTCCTACGCTGTTAGATCTCTGCGACTCTCGATTCTTAGCCTTTGTTCTGTTTGGGCATCCTATTTCCCTGTATTTCCTTGATTTCCGCCTTCATAACCCATCACTGCTTGATGTTGTGGACAACGTTCCTTGTATTGTGCATTAGGCATTACTTTATCTGCTATGACTCTATCTACTCTGCATCCTAACATCTCTGACATCCCTGCCATAACATCGTATATCCAGGGTGTTTGACAATCCCTACCTTGACGTCTCTCCTTGCTCATTTTGCTTCAGTGCTCTAAGTGTCGGCGATTATGTTATTTCTATCATCTTATCTTGACAACGCCTCATTTGGTTGTTGTTGTTCTTGGTAATATTGCAGGATGGTTCATAGGATGTGCGTATACATACATCAATAAATATTGGAGAGTTTAATGCCATTTAAATTCAATATTGTATCTAGGTGTTGCCATATACAACCAAATGTTTTAGTGAAATTGAACTTCTTGTGTGAGTTGTTAGACAGAGGCTTGGAAGAACAGACAGAGCGCTGCCTCTGCTTTGTTCATCTCCAGTTTGGGATGCACTATGCCATCTTAAATGCAAAGTTTCGAAAATTGTCATGCCTCCAACCAGGACCTAAGCGATGGTTTATATAAATGTTGTATTAGAGGCCCTTCATTACGTTAGAAATTCTTTCATCCTCTAAATTTTTAGCGGTGAGAGAAGGTTCGGTATCAACACTCTGGTAAAGGAATTTAGACACACCTTATTCACTTGTTGGAATGCACACTTTGGAATTGTAAACTTGCACACTTTTTCCCTCATTGCACCTGTTGCTGAAGATCCTATCTAATAGGTTGGAATTCATTTATGTTTTTGGCTATATATTGTTCGCATCGTCTTTGTGCGTTGAATTGGTTTACATATGGGCACTTCTTTTAAAGTGATGAACATTGAATGGAGCATTTGGTATCATGCTACATCCAATACGTTGAAATATGTGTTGGCTCTTCATCATTTGTGCATACGCTAGTCGTGCTAATTTCTGAACTCGTAAAAAATTCGTAGAAACACTTAGAAACGGCCCCACCACTCCCGAAAGTTTACTTGGTCTTGAGGCATGAAGCGTTATTTTCCAGCCGTTAAATCCACCATTGAAGACCACGTCAACAAAATGTGTCATGGACTTGATAGTCTCATCAATCACAAAATCTTTGCAAATTTTGGAGCGTTAATCCTATGCTACGTTGGTGAATTGTTCGTGTGGTGAAATACAAAACAAAATGTATTGAACCACCATTGAATTGTGCGTTGTCTCTGCATTGAAGCCTTGAAGCTCCTTGAGTTCTATAGTCTGCATACGTTGGTTGGAGAACTGGACTCCTGCAAATCGAAGTCTTGATGGCTGTGGGTCTAATTGCTGCAAGGGTATGGTCGTTCTGTCTCCTCCCTGTGCGTTGATGTCATTGTTCTTACATATGCATTGGTGGAAAACCATATAATGTGTGAAATGTATGTTGAAGTCTGTGTCAGTGCTCCTTTCTTGAAGACTGTGCAGTGAATGGCGATGCGATGAAAATATGAAGGTCATGTTTTGTATTATGGTGATGACATATATGTGTGTTGGTCATTGTAAATCCGATGTGGTGTTTTGAAAACCATTCTATGTTATTCCATGGGCTTTAAAGGGATATATAAATGTTAAAGTATGTGCTTTATATATATATATATATACATATGGAGAGACCCATTTGTATGAAGTTTGATTGAGTTGGTTCCTGCTCCTAATGCATGTGAATGTATGTGTTGTAGATTGAATAGTTTATATTCCTAGCTGTGACAACTTAGTTATGAATTTGGGTGAAGAATGTTGAGGATTGAATAGTTTATGTGTGTTGAGTATTGAATGTACATTGAAGCCAACTTGTGAGTCGTGACAACTGAGTTCGTACAAGTTATGGTGATGTATAAGCGTTGAGCATAGAATATATACCTCCTCAGTTGTATTGTATAAATGGAGAACATGAATCTGCATTAGTTCATGCACTAGTGCATACAGTTCTGAATTATATGGTGCATCTGTATTCGAAGTCAACACTAATCCTTTGATTCAATTGTTTTGAAATGGATCGAATTGATGATACATTAAAGGTATTGAATACTCTAATTTGTTCCACTGTTGATGGGATGGTAAAATTTAGTAAGGAAACTTTTTTTGACATTCAAACTTGCTTGCAAAATGTACAATAAAAGATAGAGTTTTTGCAGCTTGAGTCATTGTTACAACGCGCTGAGTTATAACAGAAAAGACAACATTTTGAACTTGTTTTTGTTCAGAACAATCCTCTTTTTGAGACATGATCCCATCAACTCCCTAGAACTAATCGAGTCATTGAAAGAGCAGAGTTGCATGCAGATGCAAAAATTAAGCCTACACTTCCCAAGCCCATCATAAGACCTTGGGAAGATCTTTTCAACAATAAGCACAATTTAGGTCTTGGATATGACAAAGAGGTTTCTCTTCGCACTCCAGACTATTCCAAGCCCATCCTATTTCATAGTGTTGGATTTTAACAAGATGGTTCATCTTCACCTATTTCTGCTTGTCCTCCATAACAACAGATTGTGAAATGCCAACAATGTGACAGAGTTGGCCATGTGAAATGTCATTGTTTTGATCTTCACCTGTGCAAGCATTATGGCCAACATACTCATTCTTCAAACAAATGTTTCATAAACAAGCCTCTTGCAAGAACAAAGATTCACCTTGGATAGACTGCTTCTTGAAAATGGGCTTCAACAACCAAGAAGATATTTCGCTCATACAATTGGATTTGTTCTCGAATATTGAAAAGTATTGTAGTTGAGATCTCTTCATCTTCTCACCTTGTATCTGATAGGGGGGAATTGATGGTCATCTACAAGTTTCAAAGATAAGTGAAGCAAGCCTTAGGCACAACCTGAACCTGTTCCTTGAGGCTACAGCCAGAGACAACCATACCCAGATTCAGAGTTGTAGCCAGAGACATAGAAGCACCTAAGCATGCCTTTGGTTGGTGGCCTTCCTTAAACAACCATAGGTTACCAACCTCCCTTTTTCCAAGTTGAAGGTCTCTTTCTCCAAAGCATTAAAGAGCGCTTCCTCTAACAGAAGACTTCAACTTCTTTCCAGATTTGGAAGAGTTTCGGAAATCACACTAAGCATTCTTTTGGTTGGTGGCCTTCCTTAAACCACCGCTGGTTAAAGAACTCCCTTTTCCCAAGTTGAAGGTCTCCCTATTCAAAGCATTAAAGAGCACTTCCTCTAGCAGAAGACTTCAACTTCTTGCCATATTTGGAAGACTGGGAACTGCACTAAGTGTTTAATTATTGATTGCCATCCTTAAACCATTGCCGGTTGATACCTCGAGTTCTCCCACCTTATGCCATCATCTCAAATAGCACATTAAGCTTATTGTTATCATGCAATGTGTATTTTGTATTAAATCTCTCTTTTTGGACTCGTATATACTCTTTCAAATTAAGGAGATGAATGTTGGACACCTAATCCGCTAAGGGTTAGTGTGGAATATGAATAGTCACCGTCTCCATGTGTATTTGACGATTCAAATATTCCAATAAAGCTTGATACCCCAATAAGATTTATCGAAACAACAATTTCTTAATTCTATATATGCTAGTAAAGCTAGGGACTAGAATAATATTTCTCATTTCTGGGTGGTAAGAAAACTGTATAATTCAAGAAAACAAAGCATTGCAAGCCTAGAACTTGGATTGCACAACAAATCAATCTATTGGGTGTTTAAGTGGAAAATGTCCTCGGTATGAGCAAATAAATATAAATGTATTCCATTTAAATTCTAATGATAATAAAAAGATGTTTAAAAGTAAAATATATAAGGGTTTTTCAACTTTAAATCTTTATTAAAGCGAGAAACGACAATTTTTTGGTTCTAAGCTCGAGACATTTGGATTTAAAAAAATAGGATTTCTCATTTCTTAGTGGCAAGAAAATTTTATAATTCAAAAGAGAGTATTTGAAGTCTAGAGATTGGAGTGTATAATAAATTGTCCCATCAGGTTTTTAGTGTAAATATATATTCAACAAAAATATAACAAATATGGGTAATGACATAAGTTTGCAAATTCAATTTATTTTTTAGTGGTAGTAAATGGATACTTTTTCATAAGCTACATAAATTAAATTATATCTTCTTGTTTAGGAGTGGCTTACCACTGGAAAATTAGACTACTAATAGAATATAAGTACATCATAAAATTATTCATATCCTAAATAAACATAAAATCATGATTACTTTCAAACTTATAAATACAATTTGTAGTCGTCTTAATTCTGTCAAAAATCTCATTGACCCAAAATGTCAAAAAGGAATTTATATCATTCCTTATTTTTGTGGAATTCCTTATGTTGGAGAGACTGGAAGATCATCAACACTCGTAAATTTGAACATTTTGTTGACATAAAACACAATAGATTAAGAAACTCTGCTCTTGCTGAACATTCAAATAATACTAAACATCACATATGTATTGAACAAACTTGAATCTTGCCAAAATAGACTATTATTTCCATAGAAAATTTAGAGAAGCCATCGAAATCAATAAACATCCTAAAAACCTAAACAGGGATGAGGGATGGAGCATTAGCAAAAATTAGATCCCTACATTGACATCCAAATCCAATTCTTTTGAAACATCTTAACTTTATTTTCTCTTCATCAAAATTTTTCCCGAGTCACCCTATTCGACTCTAATCCCTCATATAATCAATTAATATATTAATGAATTATTCACAATATATATATATATATATATATATACACACACAATTGATTTTCAATAATATTAATTTACAAAGACTCTAATCATTTATTCACATCATTTATTAGGTTATCCATATCACTCAAATTATAGCTTAATCCTAATCTTTTTGAAAGCCTCATCTTAAAATTCCCCTCATCTTTATTTCTGATCCGGATTTAAATAGGAACGCAACAAATTACAGAGATAACCATAAACACAGAGATGCAACAGAGATAATACTTCATTTCATTAATGTAAAATACTGAAATATGCTTACAAACAGGAATGGAAATAAACCAGCTAGGGCGAAGGTAGCTTATCTCTGAGAAGAGATGTGGTGGCTACACGCCTCTGAAATGCCTTCCAATGAGGCTCAAGGGTCTTTTTATTATTGAACAATAAGAGCAAACCCTAAACAACCAAAGCCCTAACCCGTAGAGATGTAACACCAAGAGTTTATGGGCCCCATTGGTGTGAGTTGAACAACCAGCTTCTTGGGTCGCGACTTGGTCATATTATTTCCGTTTGACGTGCATGATAGCCTGTTGGAAAGATCTCTTCGAGGATTACGACGGAAAGACGATTTTAAACAGAAAATCACTGGCAGTAGATTTCCAAAAAAACGTCATTTAGGACCTCAAAACGGGTCTCTGGAAGTTTAGGACCCGGAAAACTGTTAAAAATAGTAAACTGTGCTACAATTAAGGAAACTGAAAAAACTGAAAGAAGCAATCGTGGGGGTCCAAGTGGAATTGGTGGGTGGCCACCAAAATCCACCTGGATCAATTTCTTTACTTATTTCTTCCTTGTGCCATGTGACTCTAATCCCTCATAAAATTTTTAATTTATTTATTAATATCAATATATTACAAATAATCGTTTATTTATGAACACTTTTTTTTTTAATCTTTTAATAATTTTAATATACAAACACTCTAATTAACTTGTAATCATTTATTCCATTTATTTCAATTTTATCTATAATATATCATTAAAATTTCATAATATTCAAAATAAACATGGCTTAATCAATTTCACTGTTGGACACTATTCAATTAAAAAAACTCTAGAATACATTTCTCTATTTATCCTATCTAAGTATATCAGTTTTCCACATATTTTTTATTTCCTGATGATGAACCTCAGTGGCAAATTCGAAAAATCGATTCAAATATCAACTTGAATGGGATGGATTTGGAAGATAAATTACAACTAATGAACAATTCCAAAAATCTTAAATATGAAATTATTACCCTATACGGAAGGGAAAAAATGAATGAAATATGTTCTTTAGAACAAATTAAATCGCTTACAAAGAAAAGGAAAATTGATCTCACCAGCTTGATGAAGGGATTCCTCCATCATTCCTACTTTCGCCAAAATCAATCACTCTAAATAAATATAAAAATAAACATATCTTCACTAACGCTAGGTCTCCTCCTTAGCGAAATTAAAAGAACCAGATTTGAACTGAATTCGTTGTCTAAAACAGAATTTAACATTCACTTATCATTAGCCAACCAAATCGATGCAGGTTTATGGCAGAAAATCAATGCCGCATTAGCTCTAAAAGCTCTCAGCATTGAGGAATTGTCCTGTAAAAAATAAGTTCAGTATTTTGCTAAACTTTTTCTCACAAGCAAAGGCTTTCCTCTTCCTTCATCCGCCATTTATGATAATCCTATCGTTAACTCTGTATCGAACTATATCTCTCCATCTTACTCTAGAATTAATCTAGCACAAAAATCTTATCTAGACTCCATTATCAAATTACATTCACTCTCTCACAGCAATAACATCGATCAAGCTTCTAATAATGCCACTCCTAAACTAAATACAAATTTGAAATACAACGACGATGATATTAAAAACAATAAAAAAAAATTACATTCACTCTCTCACAGTAATAACATCGATCAAGCTTTTAATAATCCCACTCCTGAATTAAATACAAATTTGAAATACAACGACGATGATATTAAAAACAATAACAAAATATATGGCAGTAATTTTGTAGGACAATACGCGTTAAAAGAAATCTCTAATGTTCATAACACTGATATCAATGAATTCGATAAATCCAACTGTGATGGTTTAACTACTTCACAGTATACAGAACCAGCAACGAACTCTGAAGCAAGTAACGCAATTTTCGATAATTCCAACAGTGAGTGTTTAACATTTGCGCAGAATACAGAACCAACAACCACTGCGCACTCAGTTTAAGGCCCTATCCCACCTTTGTCACCTCCCTTTCAACAAAACTCTCAACCTCCCTTCGATTATCGAACTACGCTGATGGTACCCCACACATCCAAGGCCCCCTCTCTCATTTATCATCTCCCCTTCAACGTAACTCTCAACCTTCCAACAATGATTTGTTGTCTCCCATCATTAATCTGAACACTGCGCTCTCTCCTCAACTATATTTAAATCCCCTTAATACGCCCTCTCCCTTTAATAATTCGAACATTTCACTTAAGAATCTCAATTTCTCTCCCCGTCTTACACATAAGTTTTCTCTGAGTTTGAGCCTGTGCGCTTCCCTATTAATAGTCCATCATCTAATTTAATTATCAATTTGTCTGACTTGAATTTAACAAAACATATGATTAATCTTTTAAATAAAGGATTGAATTTTTCCATGGCTCTTAAAAATATTTCCATAGAAGATATTCTTTCTCACATAGAATATGGGATTAAAGACATGCCCGACAACACTAAATAACAAATTAGACAAGACTTCTCCTTTATTCTTCGAAAATCCAAACCCCCCAAAAGAAATATTACAAAAGACAAATTCCTAGCTTTAAAATCCTTAAACGCTAACCTTAATATTGTAATACTAAAGGCTCACAAGGGAGGATCAATTGTCATCATGAATAAAAAAGAGTACAATGATAAAATGATTGATCATCTCAACAACAGTGGGTGCTAAAAAAGTTGAATAAAAATCCCTTAAAAATCATTACAAACAAAGTCTCCAGCAACAGTCACTATCATAAGGCCCTCATTGAAACTTGTCCTTACACTCGTAGAATTTATGGTGCTCCCAAGATACATAAATATGGAATTTCTATTAGACACATTGTAACACTATTGGAGGTCCCACTTATCATCTGGCCAAATTCCTTGCTAAGAAACTAAAACCCTTGGTTGGTAACACTGAATCTTTTGTCAAAGACTCCACCCACTTCATCAATGAAATCAAGGATATTAAACTCGATAAAAATGATATTTTAGTTAGCTTTGATGTCACTGCTCTATACACCAATATTCCTATTGATGAAGCCATGAAGGTTGTCCATAAAATCATTGATCCTAATACTTCAAAACTTGTTGAAATATGTCTCAAATCTACCTTCTTTAGTTTCATGGGTGAAATATATGAACAAACATGTGGAGTAGAAATGGGCTCTCCTCTTTCCCCAATCATAGCCAATCTATTTATGGAATATTTTGAAACCAAAGCCCTTGAAAGTGCTCCCTTAAAACCCAAATTATGGAAAAGATTTGTGGATGACACCTTCATCATATGGCCACATGGTCAAGAAGCTTTGGAAACTTTTAAACATCATCTAAATAGTATTTCCTCGTCCATTAAATTCACCATGGAAGTTGAAGTTAATGACAATATTTCGTTCTTTAACATCCTCATCACTCGTAATTCAGATGGCTCCATATCTTACCAAGTCTACCAAAAAAAGACCTATAAAGAGCAATATCTCCATGCCACTTCTCACCACCACCCTAACCAAAAATTGGGGATTCTAAACACTCTCTCTACAAGAGATATTCAAATTTCTGATAAAGATCACCTAGAAAAATAAAAATCCCATCTAATAAATGTATTTTAAAAAAATGTATATAAAAAACATCAAATCATCAAAGCTCTGAAGAAAGCCATCATAGAAACTTGTCCTAAAAACAAAAATAACAGTCTGGATAACTTCATTGGCAAGGTAAAAAGGTCAAAATAGGGCATCATCATTCATTCTTATTCCTTAGTGTACCAATACATTATTATTAAAGGATTTCCCCCTCTTAAGTAGAAATTTTCCTAAAATAAAATATCAATCTTATTAAGAGGTTAGAGGTGGGAGGGGGGCGGTGGGGGGTGGGTTGAAACTCTTCCTTGTTTGATTAGTTCATGGCTTTGTTTTATCATTTTTATATCTATTTTTCATATTATCATTTTTCTATCCTAAATTCCATATCAATCACACATATAAATCCTATTTTTATTTTCCTTGGTTTCTCTTCAATTGTGCATATATTGGGCCTTTTTTTTCATGCAGAATCACCCCATGTGTATATATAACCCACTTAGTTGATCATATTTATAAGAGAAAATACATAGTAGATATATATATTAATATTTATATGCCTCTCTCTTTTCCCTACCATTGTAGTTTCATAACTTTTCATTTTCCGACACAATTTTTAAGAATTTGAAAGTGATTTTAGTGAAATCTCTAATTTTGGCCAAATTTTGAAAAAAATAGGGTTAACAATTACATCTTCCTAAGTGATTTAATGGAAATGTTTGTTATGCATGTTTAATTCAATTTTTCTAGGAACAAATGTGCACTTGACAAGTATATCCTAATTTCTATGAGCTAATTTACTCCACGTCTTCCATGCATGAGCTAGTTTACTTCACTTGATTAGTAAAATCCAAATCAATTCCCTCATGAAAGAGTATTGGATAATTAGTACATGTTTTCTCATACATTGCATGTAGGTAACCCTGGCATAGTCATATGAGTACAAATTTGATTCCATTGCACTAAATCACATTGCATTATATTATTTCATCTTTTGATGAGCTTTTTTTCTAAAGGTTAATTATAATTACTTTGCTCTAATTATTATTCTTCTCTTATCTTCTCTCAAATTGTTAATTATATTTATTCTCCATTATATTTCAGATCATCTTGCAAGTTGATCATTCAAATCCCACATGGTATCAGAGCTTGATGGAATATGAGGAAGTAGTATATAGGTTTTCATGTGGAAGACATAAATTAGAATGTGGTAGATAGTCGTCATACTATTCAACTGCTATGAATGGAAGACACAAGTGGTCACTCTCTTATAGAGTAAAGGACTATATAGGATCACAATGGGAAATGAGACTGAACTAATTATGTTGTTTTTTTTTCTCAGTAAATCTATGTTATTCTATTATATTATGTACAGGAAAACATTACAAACAGAAAGTCAGGTTGCCCAAGGCCGACTGTGGCTCTGTGGGTTATCAGCTCGCAACTCCATATTAGCCCACGCAGGGGCAGCATTTCCAACCAGAATGTCATCCAGAACGCCACATACCACAACATTGTTTTCAATCCAAGCAAAAATAACCCACGCAGGGGCTGTGAAACTCAAAAACTTCCCTCGCAGGGGCGACAGAGGACCTATGACAACGCCTTTACGAATCCTACTATCAGAGTCATAGCAAATATAGACCTGTATATGAACTTGAGAGACACCGACATAAACATATACCCTATACCAGACCCAGACACAGACAGAGACCGAGACAGAGGACTTAAACCAGACCTGAACAAAAGTGAAGGACGTCGGAGCTTACCGCAGAGTTCTACTCTTTGGGCTTCTCCTCGATGATCGGACACCATCCGTAATGTTCAGGGAGGCCTTCCTTTTCTTCCACTGCAGCTTTCTTGGAGGTCGACGCCTCCTGCTTCTGAGGTTGGATGGGAGTCTGCTCAGGGATTCCCTCTGTTTTTTCCTCGACGATTTCCGGTTGCTCATCTGATAGCGCCTCCTTGCTACCTGAACCACCCTCACCTTCCTGAGTGTCCTCAATGAATAAGACTGAGATGTGTGCATTAATGCATGAATTATTCCTCGAGCTGCCGAGGGTGAAAACGGCAGTTCCAAACGCTGGAAGAGAGGGTGGTCCTGCATTGGGGCCGCCCGTGTCCATGAATTGAGCAGCCTGTATGGGAATAGCCCCTGCCCTTCTGTGGTAGTAACAACAACAGCAATGGTGGTGGGAATCCGCAGTGGGATGGCGTGATGAGCCTCCTCGACTTGTGCCGCGTCTACAAGGCATCCTTTCCCTTGGTCTGACCATATTTGTAGTGATGCTGGCGGAGTGAAACAGAGCGTCAATTGAAGGTTTCCCCCGCTTGACGGAGAATAGTTCTCTCCCACCAGATCTTGAACGAAGCACAGTATCACCCACACCGCTATCAACAGGGCATACGAGCTCGAAATGTCCCTTGACCTCTTGTAAACTGGCTGTAACAGCCGAGGCTGCTTCCTGGAGGAAGAGATAGCCAACACAAACCTTCGCGGCGTGCTCCTTACTCTGAGTATGGACCCGCCCCATTCTTTCTCCCAATTTAAGCTTCTCAACATTCTCTCGATTCCTGGACACCATAAATGCTCTCTGCAACCAAACCAATTCACCTTGTGTTGCATTGAAGGCCCTGTGCAATCGTTTCAGAGCTTTATTCCTCGGCGGCAATTGGTAATGAATTCCGCTGAAGGTCACGAGGCGGCACATGTTGGCCATGTGGCCCTTCACTTGCAGATGTACTGACACCCGCATCCGGGGAACTAATTCTGTTGTTGAAAAGGACAAACAATTTAGTTGAAAGGATGAAGCATATTAATTTTTGTGTCTCTCTATTTCTTTTGACCTCTTATTCCCCATTGAATATACAATAACATCCAGTTTGGACCAAGGTTAAAGGACTCTCTCGGGAGTAAGAAGTGTTGCAAGTAAATTACTTAGAGAATGAGCTCATCCATTTGAGCTCAAGTAGCTTCAACATTATCTAAGAATTCTTCATAAAGTTTAAATCATTATCTTCAACTCAAATTTTATGGCATAGACAAAAAGGGAGAGCAACTCATTCTCTCAATTTTATCCAAACTAGGTCCTAAATTCTTCGTTTTTGTTTCTACCTTCCATGCAACAAAATACACATTCAAAATTTCTTCAAAGATGCCTTCATTATATCATTTTGCTACATCTTTCATTATATCATTTTACTACACCTCTCAACCATGAATAAGATAAACTTCTTTAATTGGATTCCCTCAAATAAAAAAGGGGACATACACTTACTACAAATGAAAGTAAAAAATCCAATAGTTAACTTACTACACATGAAAATAGAAAATCTAGTAGTTAACTTAAATAGTAGTTTAGAGGAAAGAAACACCAAGATCAAAAGGAGAGTAATCCAAAATCTACACAAAGAGAATTCATTTCATAAAACTAGGAAAACAAAGGAGAAGGTGATCTGTGCATACTACCCAAAAAAACACCCAATCATGAAAAACATGCATAAAAGAGGAAGCAATTGATCGATGTATTCTCCATCCATGATGTATCTGCATTATATCTCACATCAACGCATATTTTCACTACAATAAATTGGGTCAAAGCCTCTTCTACTAAACCTAAGTGCATTTAATATTTTTATTAAACTCGTGATGTATTTTCACTACAATAAATGGTGGTGTGAACAAATCATATTTTTGAAATGGAACAACCATATGATGCCTAAAACTTGGTCTGTTTTCCATAAATTTTATTATAGATGTTAAAAAATTTAATAATAGAATTGTTCAGAAAATGATTGGTTGCAATCAATCCTCGAACTGTTTAGTATCCTGGCCAGCTAGATTCACCAAATATTATCGAATTCCTTGGAGACGAGAACCCCAAAAAACGAATCAATGTTTACGAGCGACTAGAAAAGTTTGCCATATCGAACAAAATAATTAAATTGTCAAACAAATGTTGAGGAACATCATTCTAAAATACTCCAAAATACATCAAAGTTTGGGAAAAAATATGTTTAAAAAAGGCAATGTTCAAAATCAAAGGAAAAACTATAAATTGAATTTGTTAGGTTACGTATTTGGTTATTGAATTGTTGTATTTCAAAACGTTTGCAGAAAAGTTTGGATGAAAATATAAAATATTTTATAATATATAAATTAAAAATTATATTTTATTAATTAATATAAATTGGATATGTACTTCATAAAGATCATCTATTTTGAAATAGATATTAATATTTAGTTCATCTATATGGTTTATTTTATTAAACATATAATTACACTTTAATAAAAAAATAAATCCTATCTAAATTCATTAATTTATATCTCATAAATAATACAATGTAAAATAAGTCATTGATTGTATTGATTTCATTGAATATTATTGCATGCAAATCAATTGAATTAACTCATTACATTGATTTCATAAATGTTATTGGATTACATTAGTTTAAGTGTGATTGAATTAATTGATTACATTGATTTTAGTGAATATTATTAGATTGGAATTGAATCAACTCATTACATTGATTTCATAAATGCTATTGGATTGCATTAGTTTAAGTGTGATTGAATTAATTGATTACATTGATTTTAGTGAATACTATTGGAATGGAATAGTATATGTGGTTGAATTAATTGATTGCATTGATTTCAATGAATAATATTGGATGCATTAATCTAAGTGTGATTGAATTAATTGTTTGCATTGATTTTAGTGAATATTATTGGATTGCTTTGATTTGAATATATATCAAATCTACAATCCAATATGTGAGAGATGTTGTCATGTAACAGTACATTTAAAAATACTAAAATAATACTTTAAATTAAAAAAGTAATAACAAAATAAATTAATGTCTACCATAATTAAAATACTTCAATTTGAAGCTTAATTTTACATAACTTTATATAGATATATAAAGTAACAAAAAGTAAAAAAGAAATAAAATATTAACTTTTAGCATGAGGAACAAAGGTAATTTATTCACTTCTTAATATGAAGATGAGTAAAACAAATTAGTTTACTTTTTAGTAGGAGAAATGAATGTAATTTGTTCACTACATAATATGGAAATGACAAAAAATAGTATTATTGATCTTATATGATGTGTAATTCATTCTACATTCACTTTACATGTGATATTTAAAACAAAAATATATTAATAACAAAAACTATTTTATTGTAAACCATAAGTAAAATATTTCAATGTCTATATTAAATAACATAATTTTATATCTACTTTACACATAGAACAATAAAATAATTTATATTAAATTTTTTCTTATATTTTCACTTTTCATAACTAGGGAGATGTGTAATTTATTTCATTTTCAATATGGAAATGATATACGATATTTTAAAAATATCAATAACAAAGAAAAGTTTAATGTGAGTTGTAAATAAAATATTTCAAAATGTAGGTTGAGTAAAATATTCACACACACTTACACACACATATATGTATAAAGAGAGAATTCTTATTCCATTAATAGTTGCTTTCTAATTTATTGTATGCTAGATATTTGTAATTATTTCAATTCTTAATATGGATTTGATATGTAAGATTTTTGAAAATATTAAAAATTAAATTAATTAAATGTATGCATAAAGGGAAAAATATGAGGGGGCATGTTCTAACATTAAAGATAACCTAAATTATAAATGAAATATTTCAATGTCAACTACATATACATTATATCAACCTAAATCCATCTTAACTCCAGATCTATAACCTAAATTATAAATAAAATATTTCAATGTCAACTACATATACATTATACCAGCCTAAATCCATCTTAACTCCAGATCTACCAAGGGTTGAGAGGGATCATATCTCTTTTCACTCTAAAAGAACATTTCATCTCAAGATTTGATTGAAAATTTTTTATTTCACTATTTTCAATCATTTTACTTACTAATACTCTCTATTTTCTTAATATGCTAAGGTAACTGATCCATCTTAAAATACAATGATCATATTACTTAGATATTCAACAAATTTTGTGTGACTCTGCACAATTGGAACCAACCTACATCCATCTTAACTATGGATCTATCAAGCATTGAGAGGGGTCAAATCTCTCGAGGTTCAAACCTTTCCTGAAATTTTGCACTAAAAAAAGAGGTTTTGCACCTCGAGAGATTTCATCCCTCTCAGTGCTTGATAGATTCAGAGTTAAGATGGATCTAGGATGGCATATTAGAAGTTTCAAATTCAATTATGTGGAATAAGGAAATTGTTAGTTTTTAGTAGTAGTGGACAGGTGTTCTAGTCTCTATGGTGTCTAAGAGGTTAATGAACACAATATCCAAAACCTAGAAAATATTTCACAAGAAAAGCCTTAAAAACACATCAATCAGATTAATTAGCCAATAATTATTTCCTAAGTTTAACTTAGGAAAATTGGTTAATTAAATTAATTTAATTGAGAGAAATTAATTTTAATCTAGAGACTTCCAGAAAAGTGAATTATTGGAGTTAAGATGATATTAGCCATCAAGTGAGATGTGAACATGGTCATTGGTTTTCCAACATAAGATTATAAGAACAAGTCGATGGGGTTTGGACAAGACACAAAACATAGAAGAGACTCAAGCAGTTCGACTTACTCAGTTGCAGTGATTTAGTGAGGGCATAGTTGAAGTAGAGGGAGACAAAATTATAGGGGTTTCAACAGATATTTGGTAGAAGGATTTTGAAGAATATTTTCTTAGTTCTTCCAGTTCCTTAGTAATAAGAAGAGGAGGTTGATTATTCTAGTGTGAGTATCCAGTTACCTAGTGTGTGTAGGAGTAGTATATCCACTTCTACTTGTCAAAAGAAGTGTTGGAATAGGTGCACCAAGGGGGATATAAAAACTTGTAGGGAAGGGTTCCTAGAGGCTGTGCGAATTATCCCGATGTTGCAGTGTGCATTTTTGATAGGTTGTTCCAAGAAGAGGTGGGAGTGTCTTGGGAGAGGTGAGTTCGATTTGTAGAGGACATAGTGAGTCTCCAGATTATTTTTCCAATGGTGATTATTATTTTCCAAATCTTTTCTAGTATTAGGAAAGTAGATCATTGTAATCTCAAATTGCTGAAGATTAATAATAATAAAACCCTCAATTGTTGCACTAGTTTTCCCTTTGGGCGATTTTCCAAAAATATTGGTCTCAGATTTATTTTGTGTGTGTGCATTTTTTTCTCAATGCCATTATTTTATTTCTGTAGCATTTTTATTTGTGAAGAATTGTAGTAACGAATTTATCATTATTTTTCGTAAAGTAATTTATAGAAGGAAAATAAACTACATAAGTTAGGAGATAAATATCCAGCTATTGCATTCATGGAAATTTCACATGGTATCAAAGCAAAAATCGGATTAGTGAATCTATAGAGTGAGGGTTGTGTAGTTAAGAGACATATCTGAAGCACATAAAACCATATCTGTGCAAGGAAAGTTAGGCAGTGTGGATTGCAGAGGTAGGGTGAAAGCATGGAGTTGGGTTACACTTTTTGGCGAGAGAGGATGTGTTTGGGTGGAAAAGACGATGGATTGATAGAGCGATTTAAGTTCTTGATTGAGCTCCTTAGGCGCTAAGAAAATATCTCAATCGAGGGTTAAAAACAAACCCTTGATCGAGCTATGACACTCGATCAAGCCATTTTTAATTATTAAATATCACTCTCATAGTCTGCGCACACCATTTGGATAGATTGCAGGTAATTTGAGGAAAAAAATGAGAGTGTGACATTAGCTCAATGAAGAGTATTAGAGTTTGATTGAGCAAATGAATCATGGAGCATTCAAATCAACCTTGCCAATGACCCCACCAACTCCCCAAAGGCTCAGACGAAGGAAGGTATTCTATCTTTTTTGTCTTTCTTATTTAATTTTTTTTACAAAATTAAACAAATTAATTAAAAAACATACAAAAATCATGAAAACCACAAAAAAATCCTTCAAAAGAACTTAGAAAATCACAAAACTAACCAAGAAAACCACAAAAAACATATAAAAAAACCATTCAAACAACTTAGAAAACTGTAGAAATTTTTGAATAATTTAACACATATTCAACAGAGATTATCCTGATCATGTACTATTGCAGAATACATATACAATACATAAGCTCCTCTACATTGATCATCAATATAGCAGCATCAATAACAATAAAACATCAAGAGCATTCACACATTAACACAGTATGTAACACGGGGAAAGCATCTCGCTAAAAACCCCACACTATCTGTATATTAATGATTGAGACCATGTAACATTACAAAGTACAATGCTTATCACAAGCAATCCAGTACCAGCTCCACCTGTTACACACAATACAGCTCAGATCTGATCTCCAAATCTATTCCACTGCTTGCTTGCCTCCACTGCTCAATACCTGCTCAAGAACTGATGAGAATGGCTTCCCAAACTCGTATTTCACCTCAAAATAATCACTCACACTTTGTTGGACGTGAGCAAAGGTTACAATACTGGGAAAATACGTGAGCAAACTCATTGGCATACTCAATCCCTTGATTGTGCAAGATCTGGTGCACAACTATAGTCACAACTGATAGCAATCTGATTCTCTACCACCTGTCCCTGTTGAACTGAACATGCACTGACATGCAACTGAGTTAACTGATGTATTCTATAGTTGTATTATGAGTTAATAGCTTGTGAATTAATTAATAACTAATTCACCCAACTCATCTCTAGTCTATTGATCAGTTAGACTAAATACAACCAGTTTAACAAAGCTAAACTGAACACAACTCCATCAACTGCACCTCCAGTCCGCTAAACTCAACTCACTTGAGTTCTAACTGAAGTCCTGCATGCAAATATTAGTCATCCCATAGGTAACCACGTATTTCCCTTTGGGATCTACATGTACCACATCTGCAGCTCATCCTGAAGTGCTCCAAGAGAATAAGATCAAGTTTATAGTCCAAATATTATTATGAGACAATAATATTTGACTTTTCTATTTTTGACAGCCAGTCTAAAAATAGACTTTAATCACTCACACTTTCATAAAAAATAGAAGTCCATCTATTTTTCCCAACTTGACCAATCATCCATAAACAACAACCTGCAATCCATAGACATGATCCATATGTCTAAAAATAGACATAGTCTAAAAATAGACTTGCGCCAAAAATAGCCTGCGGGCCCACTTAGTGAAGGCGACTCTTTTCACTAAGCTCCATCATCTTGTTGCACTCTCAACAAGCATTTCTTGTTGCACACTTTTCAACACTCCCTCTCAACAAGAAAGGCTTCCTCTCAAACCCGATCCTGTAACTCTGGAATGTTCTCCATGCAACACATCTGGCCGGTCCACTTGCTCTGTCATCAAAGTCTCTGACTGCTATTGCCTCTGTCGACTGAAACTCTGCATCTCTGTGCTCTTCAGTATGTGACTGCTCTAGCCTCTGTCACTTTGATCTCTGACTGCATCCGTGCTGCTGCTGGTTCTATCTCCCAGCATTGCATCTGCACTGCACCTCCCAACTGACCTCCCTGTTGGGATAGAAACACCCTCTGATGCTGAAGCTCTACCTGCTGCTGACAAGTGCTCCCTCTCTGACATCTGCGCTACTGCAACATCTCCATGCATCTCGCACCATTGCACACCTCTCTATGCCACCTAGCACTGTGCAAAACACTTGTGCCTCTCGCATTGCTACAGCCTACTAGCTATGCGCTGTCCTGGGATTCCCTGCACTGTCGCTCTCTCTGCCGCTCCATCTGCATCTGTCTCTACCCAATCAGTCAGTTGCTGCTACTACACATCTGGGGCTCCCGTAGCAAGGTCTCATCCAAGAGGTTGGGTACCTCAAGGATCTTGCCCCTCCTCCTTGGGACAATCAATCCACATCACCCCACCTCCTACCTGGAGGTATGGCTGCATGCGATCCCTCAGCCCACCTGGCTCGAAGTTTCCCCCTACTGGCGATCTCTGGATGAGTAGATGTCTCTACTCGATCTCCTCTCAACTTCCATTGTTGTGGCTGCTCCACAACCTCCTGAAGCTGCTGCACCAATCGTGGCTCCTCCACAATCGTCTGAGAATTCTTCTGGCTCTGCATGTTGAGAGGTAATATACGCTCCCTCTCAACCACCAAGTCTCCATCAGTTGCCTCGCTGCTCAAGGCTTTGCATCTTGAACCTCAAGAGCATACAGGTTCTTGACCCGTGAACCAATCTGCTTCACCTGTCTAGTGATGATGTGTCTAAGGAAAACCTTTCCCTTACTAAAGACCACATCATAGCCTCTGTCTTCCAACATCGCGATCGACACCAAGTTTCTCTTCAGTCCTGGTACATACTTAACATCGGTCAAGGTAAGGCGAGCTCCATGCTCCCTCTGAAAAATAACCGTGCCTACACCTGAGACACTATACTTCTCATCATTACCCATCCCTATGAGTATCTGGAGATCTTTCTCCTCCAAAGTACTGAACAAACTTTTGTCACCGGTCATGTGGAAAGAAGCTCCACTGTCAAGAAACCAACCACTTCCCACCATGGATGAAACCATGCATGCGAAGAGTGTGAAGTCCAACTCAAACTGTGAAGCAAGTGAGGTTGCCTCACCTTCAGATCCTTCCCCGGATCCCTTCTTGGACTTCTTCTTTGGGCAAATAGTAGCATAACGACCCAACTCATGACAATGAAAGCATCTCACCTTCGCCTTGTCAACCTTCTTCCCATCATTGGAAGAACTGGATTCGGAAAGAGAAACCTTCCCCTTCCCCTTCTTCGCCTTACTCGCTAAGGCACAGTTCTCCTCATCCTGCATGGATGAAGAGCCGTCTCTGGTGCTCCGTCTAATCTCCTCTTGCACAAGATCCGACCAAAGTCTCTCCCATCCTGGCAGTTTCTCCCTTCCATTCATCGAGTCCTGGTAGCTATGCCAACTCTTAGGAAGGTCAAGGAGTGCTAGACTCACCATCCTCATCTGACAGTCACCCCCACACTTCCTAGCTCATCCCGGCATTGGGTGAACCTCGTGAGATACTGGGGCATACTGTCTCCATTCTCACACTGAATGTTTCTGAGTTTTATCTCTTACTTTGGAATTAAATTCAAATTCCACCAGCTCAAAACTCAACGGCTTCTGATCTAGAATTCGTGAGAACACAATATTTCTTGTACATAGATCGACTGTATGGGCATTCACTGGATATTTCACCTTCCAAAAGAAGGATGAATCCAGAGGCTACCTGGCCCAATTACAGACTCTGCCTGAAGAAATAAAATGTAAACACTTCCTGAATAATAGATCTGATGATCAATCCTCGCTTGATATCCTGTAAAAATCTCTTCTACAAATCAAGCAGCTCCGATACCATGTAGAAACTTTTTCTACAATTATCTAGCGCTGATACCATGTAGAAATTTTTGAATAATCTAACACATATTCAACAGAGATTATCCTGATCATGTACTATTGCAGAATACATACACAATACATAAGCTCCTCTACGTTGATCATCAATATAGCAGCATCAATAACAATAAAACATCAAGAGCATTCACACATTAACACAGTATGTAACCCGGGGAAAGCATCTCGCTAAAAACCCCACACTATCTGTATATTAATGATTGAGACCATGTAGCATTACAAAGTACAATGCTTATCACAAGCAATCCAGTACCAGCTCCACCTGTTACACACAATACAGCTCAGATCTGATCTCCAAATCTATTCCACTGCTTGCCTGCCTCCACTGCTCAATACCTGCTCAAGAACTGATGAGAATGGCTTCCCAAAATCGTATTTCACCTCAAAATAATCACTCACACTTTGTTGGACGTGATCAAAGGCTACAATACTGGGCAAATACGTGAGCAAACTCATTGGCATACTCAATCCCTTGATTGTGCAAGATCTGGTGCACAACTATAGTCACAACTGATAGCAATCTGATTCTCTACCACCTGTCCCTGTTGAACTGAACATGCAACTGAGTTAACTGATGTATTCTATAGTTGTATTATGAGTTAATAACTTGTGAATTAATTAATAACTAATTCACCCAACTCATCTTTAGTCTATTGATCAGTTAGACTAAATACAACCAGTTTAACAAAGCTAAACTGAACACAACTCCATCAACTGCACCTCCAGTCCGCTAAACTCAACTCACTTGAGTTCTAACTGAAGTCCTGCATGCAAATATTAGTCATCCCATAGGTAACCACGTATTTCCCTCTGGGATCTACATGTACCACATCCGTAGCTCATCCTGAAGTGCTCCAAGAGAATAAGATCAAGTTTATAGTCCAAATATTATTATGAGACAATAATATTTGACTTTTCTATTTTTGACAGCGAGTCTAAAAATAGACTTTGATCACTCACACTGTGATCACTCACACTTTCATAAAAAATAGAAGTCCATCTATTTTTCCCAACTTGACCAATCATCCATAAACAACAACCTGCAATCCATAGACATGATCCATATGTCTAAAAATAGACTTGCGCCAAAAATAGCCTGCGGGCCCACTTAGTGAAGGCGACTCTTTTCACTAAGCTCCATCATCTTGTTGCACTCTCAACAAGCATTTCTTGTTGCACACTTTTCAACAAAAACCAGAAAACCAACCTAGAAAACCATAAAGAAAACCCTTCAAAACAACCTTCAAAACACTTTGAAACCACAAAAAAAAACTATAATTTAAGCTTTAAATTTTTTTCTTACTTGCAATGTCCTGATTATTAAATGCATATTTTCTTATTTTAAATGGTAAAAAAGATTTTATAATTGTTTTAGGTTTTGAAGTTTTTCTTTAAGAATTTTGTGAAATAAGTTTTCAATTTCTTTTTTTTTGCTATTTAAAATGCATTTTAAATTTATACCCCAAAAAACTCCAACAGAAAACAACAAAACTATAACCAATAAATAAGTAAATTAAGAACTTGAAATTAAGATGATATATATGGTTGTTCATGGCGAACCTCTAGTTATAAAATAAGAAATTTTATTTAATTTTATGATTTTAAATTTAAATTAATTTATATTCTAAATATTGTTTAATAATAAATATGTACAACTCTAATTTAAAAAAATATTAATCTTTAAAGTTAAAAATAGAAAATTTTGTTATATATATAACATTATGTCACTATATATAAGAAACCATTTAACTTACTTATGTATAATATTTAACTATATATAATTATAACATAACTATATTTAACTATTATTTACTCATAACACCACATAACTATATATTATAGTTCTATATATAAAATATAACATAACATAATTTTATAACTATTTAACGTAACGTGTGTGTGTGTGTGTATATATATGTCATAGCATAGCATGGCATGGCATGGCATGTTACAACATAACCATAATTATAATTCATAACATAGCTATATAATTATAAATTATAACTAAATTATAACATCATATATATATATATACACACTTTTTTTTAACTATTTGATTCATAACATAAAATTATTTAACATAACATAACATAGAAATTTATAATTATTTAACATGTATAACATAAAGTTATTTAAGATATCACACATACATATGTATAACGTAACATGTAACATAACTATATAATTATTTAAATATAATTATATATATTTAACTATTATAAAATTATAACATATCACATAACTCTCTCTCTCTCTCTCTCTCTATATATATATATATATATATATATATATAAAACCTAACTAATCCGGACTTAAACAGGAACGCAACAAATTACAGAGATAACCATAAACACAGATATGCAGCGGAAATAATACTTCATTTCATTAATGTAAAATGCTGAAATACGCTTACAAACAGTAATGGAAATAAACTAGCTAGGGCGATGGTAGCTTATCTCTGAGAAGAGATGTGGTGGCTACATGCCTCTGAACTGTGTTACAATGAGGCTCGAAGGCCTATTTATTGTTGAGAAACAATGGAAAACCCTTAACATTCCAAAACCTAACCCTAGAAGATGAAACGCCAAACTGTGGGCCCCATTTGGGTAAATTGGTACACCAACTTCCTAGGGTCGTAACTTTGGCATACGATCTCCGTTTGACGCGTACAATAGCTCGTTAGAAAGATCTATCCGAGCACTGCCACTTTGGGAGGCAACATCAGTCCATGGACCCATGATGCCCCAGATTTCCCAAAAAACGTCGTTTAGGGTCTCAAAACGGCTCCGAAAGTTCAGGACCTGAAAAACGACTAAAAATAGTAAGTTGTGCTACAATTAAGGAAACTGAAAATGCTGAGAGAAACAATGGTGGGGGTCCAGGTGGACTTGACAGGTGGCCACCAATATCCACCTGGATCATTCCTCCCCCCTTAGGAAGCAATGGTCCCCATTGCGTTGAGTTCCTCCATGAGATGAGGAAACTTTTGCTGAACTTGTTCCCTGGTGAGCCACTTGCCCTGCTGAAGGAGTTGGCCTGCTTTGACAACTCGATACAGTTGGATATTCTGTTGGCAAGTGTTCTTGATCTGTGTTTCCATGATCCGATCAGTTGCAGCTTGTTCCATGCAATCTGGATTTAATTCTGTGGGTGTGAGCTGTTCTGCAATGTCGGATGTGTCTAGCAATGGTGGAAAGTATGGCTGAAGGCGGTCCACATTGAACACTGGGTGCAGGCCAAGGAATGGGGGAATGCTGAGCTCAAATGCATTGTCTCCCATAGCCTTAGTAATGGTGTAAGGACCATATCAGAGTGGTCTAAGTTTCTGATAGGCTCCAGTAAGGTGTTCCTTTTGCAAATGCAACTAGACTTTGTCACCCACCTGAAACTTGTGTGGCACCCGATGTTGATCATGTCGCTGCTTGTACTTGGCATTTGATTTCTCTAGAATGTCATGGACCTGCTGGCGAATATGTTGGATGCGCTCAATGAAGCTGGTGGCCTTATCTGTTTCGGACGGGACATGAGCTGAATTTATGTGAGTAGCTGCAAGTGGCATGGCCACATCAATGGGGCATAGTGGCTGGAATCCCAAACCCACCTAAAAAGGGCTATGCCTAGTGGAGCTTTGAAGAGCTCGGTTGTAGCTATGCTGAACATAGGGGAGGCTCTCGTCCCATGTGCGTGGATACTTTGAGTTATACATGCGCAGAATGTGCACAATCATCCTATTGACAACCTCTGTCTGGCCATCAGTTTGAGGATGGAAGGCTGTGGACTTCGTGAGTTTGGTGTCTAGCATTGACCAGAGACTGGACCAAAATGTGCTGAGGAACCGACTGTCCCGATCTGAGATGATAGACTGTGGGATCCCAAAGTGCACCCACACTCGTTCAAAGAAGAGTTTAGCAGTGGCTTTTGCTGTGATATTCTTCTTGTAGGCCGCCATAATGGCCATCTTCGAGAACCTGTCGACGACCACAAAAACACAGTCATTTCCATGCTTAGTGGAAGGAAGGCCTGACATGTAATCCATGGAGATGGATTCCCAAGGTCGACTAGGGGTAGGCAACGGGGTATAGAGGCCTTGCTTCTTGATGGCCGATTTGGCAATGGCACAGGTAGTACATGATCTGATGTACTTCCCAACATCCTATCGAAGATTCGGCCAATAGAAATAATTTTGCAGTACTGCCACTGTTTTCTCGACGCCGAAATTCCCAGCAGCCCGACTGTAGTGTGATTCCCAAATCATCTTGGCACGCTCGCTTGAAGGAACACAAAGGTGACCCAGGTGGCATAACAAGGCATCCTGGAGGTGAAAATATGGAACATGTCGACCCTCCAAGAGTGTCTGGTATGTGTGGCCGAATTCTGGGTCACTTTTGTAGAGAAGTAGCCAATCAGAAGTCTCGCGCCCACAAGAGTTGAGCACGGTGGTTAACTCCATGATCGGTGGTCGACTGAGGCAATCTACAACATTATTGGTGCTGCCCTTCTTGTACTTGATATTCAAGTGGAACAGTTGCAGGTATGTAGACCACTTCTGATGGCGATCATTCTGCAATTTCCCTTGGGTCTGTATGAACTGTAGGGGTCGATGGTCTGTGTGGATGACCGTTTCCTTCCCCAAAATGTAATGCTTCCATTGTCGGCAGGCCTGCACAATGGAATACATCTCTTTATCATAAGTGGGGTACTTCCAGACTGTGTCTGAAAGTGTTTCACTGTGATATGCCACTGGATGTCCATGTTGAGTAAGGACTGCCCCAATAGCATAATCAGAGGCATCTGTCTCAACCTCAAATGGTTGTTGTAAATCTGGTAACACAAGCACTGGTGCCGTGCAGAGGCAATCCTTCAACTCGATGAATGCCTTATGTTGAGATTCAGACCAAAAGAATTTTGCTTTCGCCCCTCCCTTGGTGACTTGACTCAAGGGCCAAGTAATATGAGAAAACCCCAACACGAACTTGTGGTAGAAGTTGGCAAGACCTAGAAAGCTGCGGAGCTCCGTTAGAGTGGTTGGAGATGGCCAATCCCGAATGACTTGGATCTTGGCTGGATCCACATGCACCCCCTGTTCATCAATGATGTATCCCAGATACTGAACCTGTGTCATGCCAAAAATGCATTTCTCCAAATTGGCACATAGCTTGTGTTGCTGCAGTGTTTGGAGAACCTGTTGGATGTGGTGGAGGTGCTCTTCCCAACTCTGGCTGAAGATAAGAATGTCATCCAAGTATACTACTACAAATGAGTTGGTGAATGGCCACAAGATGTCATCCATTTGCCTCATGAAGGTTGCAGGAGCATTCATCAATCCGAAAGGCATAACCAACCATTCGAAAAGGACCTCCTTGTATTTGAAGGCAGTCTTCCACACATTAGAGGGTTCGATTGGTACCTGGTGATATCCTGGCTTCAGATCGATCTTGCTGAAATATTTCGCCCCCTTTAGTTGGTCCAGGAGGTCATCAATCCGCGGGATCGGGTACCTATTACGGACAGTGATCTTGTTCAATGCCTGATAGTCAATACAGAGTCTCCACGTCCCATCCTTCTTCTGCACCAACACGATCGGGCTCCCACAAGGCGATGAACTCGGATGGATGTGACCTTTCTGCAGAAGCTCCTGAATCTGCCTCTTATTTCATCGTTCTCCAGAACGAAGCGCCGATAAATTGGTCCATTGGGTAGCGGCGCACCTGGGGTTAGATCGATGGAGTGCTTGACCTGACAGTGTAGAGGAACCCCTGTTGGGGAGGTGAAGATGTCCTCGTACTCCTCCATGACCTTGTCCATCTGTATTTGTCGTGCGGAGGGGCCCTGTCTGGAGGCCGCGACCACCGTCTTCTTCTTTCCTTGAGGGTGTATCATCAGGAAAACAAATTTCCCGGTTTTCGAAATGAGCTTACTGCATTGTTTTGCAATAATAAAAGAGATGGCGGTAGGTGGTGCTACCTCTGGTATCCTGTACAACTTATTTCCCAATGTAATAATAACAGCATGGGGCCTTGATTCATACACAACATGTCGCTTCCACAAGTATGGTTGTCCTAATAATACATCAAAAACTTCAAGGGGAGCAATGTCACACAATACCTCATCCGTGAAGGGCTTGATGTTGTATGGAAGGTGACACTGCTGGCTCACGCGAAGATCTCGTCCTTGGTGAAGCCACCTGATGGTGTACAGTTGTGGATGTGCTGTGGTCGGTAATCCCAACTGCTTCATGACCTCTGCTGAAATGAGGTTCTTTTGGCTCCTACTATCAACAATGAACTGTATCGGGGAGCCCTTTACCCACATCTGGGAGTGGAAGAGACGCTCCTCCTCCTCTGGATCTTCGGGTTCATTTTTCTGGATCTTGGCGGTAGCAACAGTGGCATTGGGATCCGCATGCAGATAGAAACGCGAGCCCTCAACCCGGTGGCGGGGATGGCGCACACTAGATTTCAAGGGCAAGGTCAAGGACGAGGAGGAATGGGACTAGGAAGGGGCCGCAGATAATTAATTTTTTACAATTGCAGAGGAGAAGGGCACTACACTCGCAATTGTACCAACACAATGAGACTATCTTGTTTGTACTGTGCTCAGTTTGATCATGAAATGGTAGATTGTCCTACATTGATTGCACAGATGCACGAAAAGGGGTACTCTAGCATCCTCCGACTCAGAATATCCAAATGATGAGGTCTGAACCATGCGAAGAAGACCCAAATGTGAACATGATGCTTAGAAGTAGTACGACCACAGGGGAGGATAAGGGGAAGTAGTCCGAGGAAGATACATGGGTTCGCAAGGATCCTACAAAGGAATTTGAGTTTGACTTAGAACACGTAAAGGAGACGTTCATGGAAGCTAAGAAGAGCTTCGTGAAGGCCTCCACTCAGGTAGTAAGGATTAACCAAAGCTAGGGATGGATCCTTCTATGCTTACTACATTTTGGAGACATGCATGAAACTGCTGCGCGACAATAAGGCAGTCAAGGGGCTACAGGAGTTGATTACTAGGTGGGTAGGGTCAGGGGAACTGCGCGTAGTCCGAAAACTGGGAAAGCATGCATTGCTCACCGGGAGGGAAATGAGATTGACAACACAGATTGGAGAGTATGAAATGGATCAGGTAATCCTAGACCTGGGTTCAGACATGAATGTGTTACCAAAGCAGACATGGGAACGCATGGGTAGGCTCGCGTTACAGTGCTCCCCTATTCAATTACGAATGGTGAACCAAAAGAAGATTTTTCCCATGGGGAGGTTGAAAGGGGTAGCAGTTGATATCAAAGGCATGAGCACACAGACAGACTTTGAAGTAATAGAGATTGTCGATGATAATAATCCTTATCCTGCGTTGCTAGGAATAGACTGGGCCACTGATATGAATAGAGTCATCAACCTGAAGAAGTGGAAGATGATATTCGAGAAAAAGTCCATTCGGGTAGTCATGCCGCTAGACCCAGCCGAAGGAGCGCGCTACACTGAATTAGTGTGTGACGATGCAATCAATGATGAACTAGATTGTATTTACTAGATAACAACACGAGACTAGGATCAAGTGAACCCGACTGCAGATGGGAGAATCTCATGGGAGTGCAACAGCTCCTGTACTTCGGATTTAGACGAAGAACTAGAATGCTAGCAGAACCAATTGCATGAAGTGACAATTTTGAATTGCAACATGATGATTAGATCACTACATTGCGTGACAACAGAGGCAAGGGAACTACCAACCTATGATGGGGTGACAGAGGTGGATGAATTCTTGGATAAATTTGAAAGAGCAGTACTAGAACAGCAGTGGTACGGTGTGATGGAATGGGCACTGCGCGCGACGCTTGCATGATGGTGGAGTACACATCAGAAGACCATTATAAGCTAGCACGAATGTAGGAGGCGAATGCGCTTGTGGTTTGGAAGCCCCCAGTGTCGAACGAGAGTCGGGAAGATAGGCTGAAGCAGCTTGCATGCCCACTTGTGTTGATGGGTCTAGACGTGTGCTATGTTAGGACATCCCAGACTAAGGATAAAAAATCAGAACCCGACGCGACAGAAGGAAAAGCGACGAACGCCACAAATATTCCACGTTAGAGAATTCACAAAGCTATGTGGAATCATGAACAGATTTTACCAGGTGGAATGAACTGATTGGGACCTACACATACTAGCAATTCAATGGCCCTATATGGCCATGCACAAGAACTTGAGCGCGGGAATGATTCCAAAGATGACGAGCAGAGTTGAGGCTTTAGCTTTGGAAAAGAATCCTCACACAATAACTCCCATAACTGGGACAACACGCAAGGACTAGAGCGAAGAGATTATGCAGTCGCGCGAGGACAAACATATGCAGATTCAAGAAGCCATTCAGTTAGGGAACCTTGAGCTTTGTGAAATCGAAGAAGATCAGGCACAACTGAAGTAGAAAAGCATGTTAATGGACGTGGAAATTAGAAAACTGGAAACCAAAATCGCGCAAGAAGCACGCATCGACAAAAGGACAGGAAAACATATGGGCAGCCATACCACCGCACTAGAAGATTGTCGCCAAGAATTTCTAGCTCTGGTACCATGATTGCGTCTGCACCTTATCAGACAAAGTAACCAGGGAAGCGCACCGCATAAGGAAGAATGCGAGGTGCTGACTTGTGCGAGGGTAACTAAGGAAGTCCTGCAGACCAGGTTGGAAGGAGACTTGAAGCTTCGCACCGAGGGTGTGACCACCTGAGTATCCGTATGAAGCACAATATCAGTGCTTCAAACAGTTGAAAGAGAGTGTGGGCCTATAAAAGAGTTTGTATGGGAGCTGCACGTAGGATCAGTATGACACACGAGTCACGTCCGCACCTAAGGGGCTGCACTACTGCGCAGGTAGGCTGGGAAGTGACCGTTGGTGCCACTGTTCATGACAAGATGTCCAATTTAAGGCAACGAGGAGCGGACAGTGGGCAATTAAGACACAAAGTCAGAACTAGATTTGGGATTATCTGCCGCCAATCTCGCATTAATGAGCCGAATATGGGGGGAACAGTCAAATTTGAATTTGAAAGGGCCTATAAATCATAGGTGGCTCTCCACCAAACAACCCTTGGCGTGTTGAGAATTCAGTTGTTGCACTATCAATTGAGTATGAACCTGAAGAATTTGGAGGTTGTGAGAGCAAGTCCAGTGTTTGAAACATTGCTGAAGGAAACACAAGATTTCCTAATCAGAATGATGTCAACAGTCGAGAGAGCCACGTAGAGCCCTACATCGCCAGTGGGGGATGCACTGGAAATCCCTAAATCACCCCAGACGCTGAGGCCCAAAAAGGATCCACAGGCAGTAGGACCGGTTCGTATGTCTCCGCGAAATCCGCAGTTCGGTAAACTGTCTATGGAAGACAAGTGCAAGACAGTTAATATTGAGATAGATGATGAGGAGGAGGATCTTCAAGCTTTTGTAGAAGATATTGAACCAGATGAAGAAGTGGAGGAAGACATTCAACTAGTACGCACTGCAGCAAAACTGCCCAAATATGTCCCCCCATGGAAAGGGAAATCAAAAGTACCCAAGGACGTGGATACTGTTAAGAGCGCACTTGAAACCCCACTCCTCCCAGATGGAATTCTATTTGAGCGCTCAGTCTTGGGCCGTGTACCCAAGATGAAATTTGAAGATTGGGACCTCACAGACAGCAAAATGTTCGCACATTTGGAGACTAGCCAACTTATGAAACAAAGCAAGGAGGGATTGATTACAGCGCTATAGCCACGGAAATGGCTGCGCGAGGTAGAGGAGGCCGGGGTACTCCACCTATTATGGATTCCACACTTTCACTGGGCACCAATCACGATATTTGTCGTCACGCAACTACTTTTCCTAGTGCATGATGGGTACTTGTGGCTGGAGGAGCCGATTCCCATTATGACAAAGCTTATTCATAGGATTTCTTGCCTTCCCTGTACGGGAAGGGACCCCGTGGAAATAGCTCGCCAAAGCGAAGACTTGGTGCTCGCAAAAGCCATGAAGAAGAAATACAGGTTAGAGAAGAAGTAGAGGGGTTATGTCATTACTAGCATTCAAGAAAAAGGGGTGTGCGTAGCCACCCAGATGCTGGTAGGAAAAGTGATGAGAAAATGTTGTAGCAACGAGGTACCAACAATGGTCATCACGCTGGCCAAACAATGTGCCGAGGGGGTACAGTTCAACTGGGCGCAGTTCCTCTACGAGGAGTTCCTGACGAACTGCAAGGAGGCTCAGGAGCAGGGTAAGACCTTCCACTATGCGTGGTTTCTCTTATCCATCTTGTTGGTTGTAGGGGAATTGCCAGAGGATAGTCAATTTCCTCCTCTTGACCAGGACTTGCCAGAGGCAGTGAAATGCGCGTCGCTTTGGGCAACAAGGCATGCCACACGAATCCATGACATGAAGATATTCTAGATACTCATAGAGGTGAGTGTACGAATGTGGATCAACAAACAACCACACCTATCCCCCACAGTATATGACAATCTGCGGAGCTTTGCAAACTTTAAGGCGGATATGCACAATGTGTATATCAAGAAACGGAAGGATCTGGAGCAGAACTGGACCAAACTCCTATTCATCGCAATTGATGACACAGTCTTTGAGGTGCTCGACTCATGGCCACCCGAATGGTGCACCCTGGATCTGGCATCGCATGATGAGGCAGTGATACAAAGACAGAAGGATTCCGCCAAGCTGCTGGCACAACAAAAGCAAAATGAGCAGTTCGCTGAGGAGGTAAGGGCTTCCCATGAAGCAGCAACGACCGCCGCAGAGAAAACCAAGGCCGCCGAAAAAACATTAGTAGCTAGGGCCACCACGATGTAGCAGGAAAGAGGCTCGGAACGGACCATAGGGTAGGGGACAGATGACACGGCGGAAGGCGCGGACCCAAGAACCACGTCTACACAATTGAAACGATCGCGGAATGAAGAGGGCCATGGAAGAAGACTAGGGCTTCCAAATTGGATGGGGAGCCTATCAAACTCATAGAGGGTGATCTATACGACATCGGAGACATACTTCATGAGGTCACCAGGGCGGTGCTCCAAAAAGCAATGACGGAGCAGCAGAATGTGTTGGGGGCACTTAGGGCACAACTGCAGGGAATTCAGATGCGACTCCCACAAGAAGGAACAGTAGCTGTCTATGGTGCCACAGGAGCATCAGCAATAGAGTAGTTGTTACGGTTCAAAATGGCCCACATCGTCGCGCTACTGGAAGGAGCATTGACAGCGGACAACATGGAGGATAGAGCTGCGGTAGGTCGGATCAAGGGACTCGGCCTAAAATTGCCTGCCCTTCCGTGGGATATTTTATACCAGCTACAGGACGGGGAAACGACATAACTCCGTGCTAGGGAGGGATGTGCAATGCAAATGCTAAGTGAACAATGAATCAACATCGAACAGTTTAGCCTATAATGTGATGAAGTGGTGGCTTAGAACCAGCAGTTGGAGAAAATCGTAGAGGAAGCATGTCACCACGTCCCAGAACTGGAAATTACGAAAAATCTACCAGTAGGAATGCAGATCCACAAATTGGCCAGTGGATTCCACGAGGCAAAGGGGGAAGCTACGAGGATCCAGATGCACCTCAACTTGCAAATTGTTGAACTATGATTAAAGGTGCAACCCTCCACGCCCCCAGAAGTTCGAGAACAACGTGCTGGCGATATCTGAAAAGGGTTGGAAGAAATTGAGCAGGCAGTACAGAGCTACACCACATTGTTGGAAGAACCCTTCGGGGTCCTCACAACCTTACAAGAGGATCCCACCATACAGCGGTTGCAAACAGAGGCGCGGGAGCTTCAAATGCAATATGACAGTGTGTGCGGGACAACACAGACAGTGGTCCTAACTCAGCGGTTCGCGACGCTACAACAGGCAAAGGCATTGAAGGAGCAAGTGGACGTAGCACACCAAAAAGAGGTAGTACTTAAAGCATGCGTCCAGCCTTGGATTGATGAGGTCTTCCTCATCATGGCTGACGTCGAAGGAAAACCGGCACAAATGAAAGTGATGCATGACCTAAGATAGGGATTTGACCCTGACAATGAGTATTTGGCCGAGTGAGCAGAACAGATCTAGCGGATGGCAGAGCAGTGCATTACAGATATTCGCGCAGCACAGGCACAGTTGGATGGACTTCACGCAAAGATCGTTGCACTAGCAGAGTGACTCGGGACGAGTCACAATGATTGTGTTGGGGGTCTGTTGGGCAGCGAATCCCCCCATAGCATGTTTTTGGGGCTTGAAGCCCGAATTTTGGTCAAGTGTAATGTAAAGAGCCCGTGAAATGCGGGTGTGGAGCGCAAGAGTCTAGGTTTGTTCGCCCCAAGATAATGTAATTTAATGTAAAATGTGTTGGCATACCCATGGTTTTCGGACCATGGCATTATATAAATAGAGCGAGGCTCTAAGTGTAAAGTTAGTCTTAGTTTTGTGAAGTAACAGATAGGTGCAAAGGAATGGTGAGAAGATAGAAGTGAATCTGAAGCATATTGAGTCGTAGTTGTAGGTAGAGGCTCAGTAGCTGAGTGCACAGAGACCTAGTAGAGTCCATAGTTGAGTGCGCAGACCCCTGCAACAGAGTGTGCAGGGCAGAGTCAGATCTGTAAGTGGGATTGTACTTGGATTTGAAAGCTAATAAAAAGAAGTTCATTCTGTGCATCTACTTTTGAATCCGTATGTTGTTGTTATGCGTCCTTTACTCTGTTATTTACTACACGCAATTGATGATTACATGTATGCTTGCTTATAAGTGAATTTAATCTAAGTAATCAGCTAATAGAGACTAAATAAGGAAGACTTGAGTAAATAACACGGGTCGCATTGTGACTAGAATTGCGTAAAGACATGATCACATGGCGTGGGGTGTCTGCAGATGCGCGTAGCGCAGTAAGCACGAAGGGTGGACCACATACCGATCACCACATATCAGACATCCCTAGGGTGTGGAAACCTAGTTCTAGCACCCTCCCATACTACTTCGGGTTAGACCTCAATCTGCGCTCTGCGGACTGTTGCTAGAAGGGCCAGTAGTACCGGGATTTTCTTGGCTAAAATCACTGTTGAACCTGGGTCAGGCCCCACGTAGCCAACACAACAACATGCATACATTCATGTATACATATATAGACATCAACATAATCATGATCACAACATAATTACCAGATAGCATAAGGTCAAGGTTAAAAGAACTCCCTTTATCCATGCACAACATGCACAACATTGAGAACAGTAGTTCCCACGCCTCAAATCCATTTAATTTACCATTCCTTATTACTTTTCTCATGTTTGTACTACGACTATCCATTTACCACCATGGACCCAACCAATCCAAAAAACTATCATATTATTGCCTTTAACTTCCCTTATACATGCACTGAGCTTCATCAAGGCCTTACATCACCTATTAAGTTTCATTCAGCTCTTCCCGAGCTCCATTACCTTTCCTCTTTCACTACCAAATTGTAAGACTCTCAAAATAGAAAAGGCAAGAACAGAAAGAAAAAAAGAGAAAACCATGAAAACAAATAGCAATATGACATCACAAACAAAGTGGCAAGGCCTTGCACCAAACACATTAAAAACCCATAAATCAAGCTCAAACAATTAAAAAAAAACAAAATCACAAGGTTCCCAACAAACACCATGTCTCAACCCCATGGGTTCCCAATGCTTCCAAGGGAAAGCTCAACCCGAGCATTCTTCAATATTTCATGGCAATCTCTTTTCCATGAAATCCCCTACATCGTTTTTCCATAAACACATAATTGTCAGTGCATAAATAAACATAACAACATACTAGTTACCTTACATTGTTGTGCCAAGCACATTGCCTTGTAACTGAACACGTCCATGCCATCTCTCAAGGGACTCCAATTCCCTTGATGAATCCATCCATAATTGGAAACTAGTTGTTATACATGTCAAATACATGTTCAGGAATATAACACATGTCCACATAATGTCAAACACAATCAAGGTTAAGAAGACTACATGTATGTAAAGCACTCATTTGTTTGGAATTGCGGTTTCTAAACATAGACAAAGGAATATTCACCCAATTCCTTTCTTTTTTCTTGTTGCAATCGAGTCCTACAGTATACTATCACATCACCCATCTATTAGTTATATAAGCATATCAACTATTACCTAGTCATGATAATACCAAGCATGTTGCCCTGCAACTGTCACATATGTCAGTCACACGTTCTGAAGATTAAGACATCATGTCTATTAATTTGAAGTCAACTTTTACCAAGACTAATAGGCATGTCATAATAAACTAATAGTCAAAATCATGATACTACAACTAGCACACACTTACACTCAAGTACATATCAATTGTCTCAACACATAATGTGTTAGTAAAACCGTCTTTAAATAAGATCATTTCTTCATGAAATTTTATAGACGCAAACCCATATCAAGAAATTAGTCAAACATTCAAACAAACTATGAACGTATCATTTTAGATAAATTAGCTAGATGAAATAATAGACACGAAACACTAAAACACCAAATAGACGATATAATCAAACATTCAAACACCAAGTAGACAACATAAACAAACGCATACCTTGATGTATCTCAGGGGAGGCTATCTTGTGTGCAAAATCAATCTATATTAGCGCGATATAGCTTCACACCACATGAAATCAAACATAAATAAGGTCATGACATCCATAATAGTAACTAGCTAGCATGTTCACATCATAAACTCATAAACAATTATCATTCATGCATAGAAATCACATATGCAAAGTCAGTCTAGATTAGTAAAACACACTATCATAATTAGGTTGACTCATACCTGAATTTCAAAACCCTGACCCATTTGCATAGGCCAATCCAAATTAGCATGATACATATAACATCAGGGTCTTAACTGCAATAACCCTAATCATCAAGTTAACTAACATATAATAACAACAAGTTAACATATAACATACTCATCAACGACATATAACATAATCATCAAGTTAGCTATCATATAACAATCAACAAGTTAACATATAACATACTTATCAACAACATATAGCATAATCATCAAGTTAACTAACATAAAACAACAAAAACAATGCATATAATAACAAGATACTATCATTCACGACAATTCGACACATGTGCATATGACCACACTGATTCACTAACATCAACCATGCATGTAACCACAACAACAATAAAATGACAAACATGTATATAACCCTAATGCATATAACAATACATTAACTAACATACCTGCATACCAAACATACAATACGTGTATGATGATCTTCTCCTACCTCAAAGTTTAGATGCAACCTCACTCTGATGATCTGCATCTCTTGCTCTATATCAGTAAACACATTAGCATCATAACATAGCAACAACATCACGATGACATAATTGCATACAATGACCTCACAATGCATATCTAACCTATTATGCATGCATAACCAGAACCATAACAATGCATGCACAACAACCTATAGACAATGTAATGCATAGAAAATGCATATACAACTGACATACACTCATGACGAACACATCCTGACAGCAACATCATCAACTCCTACATGGCAACACAACTGTGACAATGACCACTACCGTGCATACACAACAAGAACATAGTACACAAACATAAAGAACACATATGCAAATGGTATGTATACATCGTTGGCACACCGTCCATCCAGTCCAAGTGTTTAACCATGCTCTGATACCACTCTCTAGTATTAGATAACACCCAAAGAAAATAGAAACTAGATATTCCCCAAAGAGAAATGATCTCACCCTGTTACCACGCTGTAACACCCTCCTCCCACATCTACCCAAGTAACCAACCAATCTGGGTAAACATGTGACAAAGAGTTACTATGATATGATTCAACTCCCTATGTAGCAGTTAAGGAAGTGGAGTTGACAGAATACAGACAACCTGACCTTCTACACATGAAACAAAACCCCCAGGAGCCATCCAACCCATCCAAGTGACTAGCCCCTATGACAAACTGACTCTTTGTTGCATTAAATCCTCAGTCACACCCTTGACATGGGCATGCATACTACTGGGATCCTCTTGTCACTCCCACAATAAGGCATGCATGCGACTCAAGACTTTTCCAGGTAGTTTTATGCCAATGATTCTGGATTCTATGCCAATGTTTCAGGGCCAACACTGAGGCCACTACCCAGAACTCCATGAAGCTTCCAAAAATGACAATTAACATCAAAAAAATGATACAAATGCAAATACCTTAATAAGGACTTGTGATCCAGGTGGATATTGGTGGCCACCCGCTAATTCCACTTGGATCCCCTCTAGTGCTTCTTACAGTTTTTTTCAGTTTCCTTAATTATAGCACAGTTTACTATTTTTAGCAGTTTTTCGGGTCCTAAACTTCCGGAGCCGTTTTGAGGCCCTAAACGACGTTTTTTGGGAAATCCACCGCCAACGATTTTTTTGATAAAAATCGTCTTTTCCGTCGTAGTCCTCGGAGAGATATTTCCAACGGGCTATCATGCACGTCAAACGGAGATAGTACGACCAATTCACGACCCCGGGAAGTTGATGTACCAACTTACCCAAAAACGGGGCCCACAATTTGGTGTTTCATCTTCTAGGGTTAGGTTTTGGAATGTGAAGGGTTTTCAATTGTTTCTCAACAATAAATAGGCCTCTGAGCCTCATTGTAAGACAGTTCAGAGGCATGTAGCCACCACATCTCTTCTCAGAGATAAGCTACCATCGCCCTAGCTGGTTTATTTCCATTTCTGTTTGTAAGCATATTTCAGTATTTTACAGTAATGAATTGAGGTATTATTTCCGCTGCATATCTGTCTTTATGGTTATCTCTGTATTTTATTGCGTTCCTGTTTAAATCCGGATCAGTGGTATCAGAGCGGTCTGCTTTTCTTCTCTGTTTTTCTTTGCATGTCCCCAACGAGGTCGGGATATAAGGAGTTAGGGCTTGAACTGGTCGAACCTTTGCAAGACCAGCCTCGCAAATCCCGACAGCCTCCCATGGCGGATGAAAAGAAAGACGAGGGGGTAGGAGATCCTATCAAAATCTTGCTCGAAGAAGCCCTCGAGCGACAAAGGAACGTGATGATGGACAACTTTGCCCAAATCCTTCAGCGGCTACCCAGGGGCGACGCATCGGCTTCCAACAGCAACTCTGGAAACGCCACACCATTTAAGGTACAAGTTAATTTTGAAATCCCCATATTCGAGGGTCAGATAGACGCAGATGCCATCGATAAATGGTTAAATGTGCTAGAGGGTTATTTTTCTGTTCATAATTTTTCCAGTCGGGAAAAGATTATTTTCGCTCTTCTCAAAGCAGCCCCCCACGTCAAGGATTGGTGGGAAACCTACTGGGAGCAGAAGGATGAAAGTACAGGCTCACTATTTTCAGTCGCACCGACTTGGGATTCATTTCGAGATGCCATCAAGGAGCAGTACTACCCTGTCGGAAGCTATGAGGATCAGTACATAAAGTGGACCACGCTACAACAGGGAAGGGACCAAGACGTTCCAGAGTTTACCAATATTTTCCATACCCTTCGCACAAAGTTGGGTATCAAGGATACAGACCAGCATTTGGTACTCAAACACCGTGGCTGCCTACACAAGTACATCCAAGAAGAAATAGAATTCCTAAACATCTCCTCGCTCGGCATGGCATACCGATATGCCGTCAAGGTCGAGCAAAAGTTTAAACAGAAGAAGCGAGACTTTGGGTCTGCGAATCCGAAACAAGGGAAAGGTGCCCCCAAATCGCAGAACAAAGGAAAAAGCCAAGGCGGGGCGGCCCAAGACAACCCGCCAAAGTTACAAGCAAAGAACAGCGCCGCGAAGCCGAAAAAGGACACGGGAAAGTGGTGTGAGTTCCATAAGAGCTCCACTCACAACACAAGTGAGTGTCGGGCCAAGCAGTCACTAGTGGCCGAGCTAAAGGTTTCAGAATCAGATGCATGTTCTGACTCTGAGTCAGAACCCGATAAGGGGAATGACAAAGGGAAGCAGATTATCAATGCGGAGTCCAACGCCACCGTTGCCACCACGAAGATCCAGAAGGAGGAACCTGAAGATCCAGAGGAGGAGGAGCGTCTCTTCCACTCCCAGATGTGGGTAAAGGGCTCCCCGCTACAGTTCATTGTCAACAGCGGGAGCCAAAAGAACCTCATTTCGGCAGAGGTCGTGAAACGGCTGGGCTTACCGACCACAACACATCCACAACCATACACCATTGGGTGGCTGCACCAAGGACGGGATCTTCGCGTGAGCCAACAGTGTCGCCTTCCATACAACATCAAGCCCTTCACGGATGAGGTATTGTGTGACTTTGCTCCCCTTGAAGTTTGTGATGTGTTATTAGGACAACCATACTTGTGGAAGCGACATGCTGTGTATGAGTCAAGGCCCCGTGCTGTTATAGTTACTTTGGGAAATAAGTTGTACAGGATACCAGAGGTAGCACCACCTACCGCCATCTCTTTGGTTACTGCAAAACAATGCAGTAAGCTCATTTCCAAAATCGGGAAGTTTGTTTTCCTGATGATACGCCCTCAAGAAAAGAAGAAGACGGTGGCCACAACCTCCAGACAGGGCCCCTCCGCATGACAACTACAGATGGACAAGGTCGTGGAGGAGTATGAGGACATCTTCACCTCCCCCACAGGGGTTCCTCTGCACTGTCAGGTCAAGCACTCCATTGATCTGACCCCAGGTTCGCCGCTGCCCAATGGACCAATCTATCAGCGCTCTGTTCTGGAGAACGATGAAATCAAGAGGCAGATTCAGGAGCTGCTGCAAAAAGGTCACATCCGTCCAAGTTCATCGCCCTGTGGGAGCCCGATCGTGCTGGTACAAAAGAAGGATGGGACTTGGAGACTCTGTATTGACTATCGGGCACTGAACAAGATCACTGTCTGTAATAGGTACCCAATCCCACGGATTGATGACCTCCTGGACCAACTAAAGGGGGCAAAATATTTCAGCAAGATCAATTTGAAGTCAGGATATCACAAGGTACTAATTGAACCCTCCGATGTGTGGAAGACTGCCTTCAAAGCCAAGGAGGGCCTTTTCGAATGGTTGGTTATGCCTTTCGGATTGACGAATGCTCCTGCAACCTTCATGAGGCTAATGGACAACATCTTGTGGCCATTCATCAACTCATTTGTAGTGGTATACTTGAATGACATCTTGATTTTTAGCAAGACTTGGGAAGAGCACCTCCACCACATCCGACAGGTTGTCCAAACACTGCGACAACACAAGTTATGTGCCAATTTGGAGAAATGCACTTTCGGCATGACCCAGGTTCAGTATCTAGGATACATTATTGATGAACGGGGGGTGCATGGGGATCCAACGAAGATCCAAGTCATTTGGGATTAGTCATCTCCAACCACTCTGACAGAGCTTCGTAGCTTTCTAGGCCTTGCCAACTTCTACCGCAGGTTCGTGTTGGGATTTTCTCATATCTCTTGGTCCTTGAGTCAGGTCACCAAGGGAGGAGCGAAAGCAAATTTTTTTTGGTCTGAATCTCAACAGAAGGCATTCACAGAGTTGAAAGATCGACTCTGCACAGCACCAGTTCTTGCATTACCAGACTTGCAACAACCATTTGAGGTCGAGACAGATGCCTCTGACTATGCTATTGGGGCAGTCCTTACTCAACACGGGCATCCAGTGGCATATCACAGTGAGACACTTTCAGACACAGTCCGGAAGTATCCCACTTATGACAAAGAGATGTATTCCATTGTGCAGGCCTGTCGACAATGGAAGCATTACATTTTGGGGAAGGAAACGGTCATCCACACGGACCACCGACCCCTGCAGTTCATACAGACCCAAGGGAAATTGCAGAATGATCGCCATCAGAAGTGGTCCACATACCTGCAACAGTTCCATTTGAATATCAAGTATAAGAAGGGCAGCACCAATAATGTTGCAGATTGCCTCAGTCGACCACCGATCATGGCGTTAACCACCGTGCTCAACTCTTGTGGGCACGAGACTTCTGATTGGCCACTGCTCTACAAAAGCGACCCAGAATTCGGCCACACATACCAGACACTCTTGGAGGGTCAGCATGTTCCAGATTTTCACCTCCAGGACGACCTATTATGCCACCTGGGTCACCTTTATGTTCCTTCAAGCGAGCGTGCTAAGATGATCTGGGAAGCACACTATAGTCAGGCCGTTGGACATTTTGGGGTTGAAAAAACCGTGGCAGTACTGCAGAAATATTTCTATTGGCCGAATCTTCGACAGGATGTCGGGAAGTACATAAGATCATGCACTGCTTGCGCCATTACCAAACCGACCATCAAGAAGCAAGGCCTCTATACCCCGCTACCTACCCCTAGTTGACCTTGGGAATCCATCTCCATGGATTACATGTCAGGCCTCCCTTCCACTAGGCATGGAAATGACTGTGTTTTTGTGGTCGTCGACAGGTTCTCGAAGATGGCCATTATGGTGGCCTGCAAGAAGAATATCACAGCAGAAGCCACTGCTAAACTCTTCTTTGAACGAGTATGGGTACACTTTGGGATCCCACAGTCTATCATTTCAGATCGGGACAGCAGGTTCCTCAGTACATTTTGGTCGATGCTGGACACCAAACTCACTAAGTCCACAGCCTTCCATCCTCAAACCGATGGCCAGACTGAGGTCGTCAACAGGATGATCGTACACATTCTGCGCATGCACAACTCAAAGCATCCACACACATGGGACGAGAGCCTCCCCTATGTTCAGCACAGCTACAACCGGGCTCTCCACAGCTCGACTGGCCACAACCCTTTACAGGTGGGATTGGGATTCCAGCCACTATGTCCCATCGATGTGGCCATGCCATTTGCAGCTACTCACGCAGATTCTGCTCATGTCCAGTCCGAAACAGATAAGGCAAACAACTTCATTGAGCACATCCAACATATTCACCAACAGGTCCATGACATTCTGTAGAAATCAAATGCCAAGTACAAGCAGCGACATGATCAACATCGGGTGCCACACAAGTTTCAAGTGGGCGACAAAGTCTGGTTGAATTTGCAAAAGGAACGCCTTACCGGAGCCTATCAGAAACTCAGACCACTTCGATATGTCCCTTACACCATTACCAAGGCTGTGGGAGACAACGCATTTGAGCTCAGCATTCCCCCATTCCTTGGCCTGCACCCGGTGTTCAATGTCGATCGCCTTCGGCCATACTTTCCACCATTACTAGACACGTCCGACATTACAGAACAACTCACACCCACAGAGTTAAATCCAGCTTGCATGGAACAAGTTGCAACTGATCGGATCATGGACACACAGATCAAGCACACTCGCCAGCATAATATCCAACTGTATCGAGTTGTCAAAGCAGGACAACTCCTTCACCAGGGCAAGTGGCTCACCAGGGACCAAGTGCAGCAGAAGTTCCCTCATCTCATGGAGGAACTCAACGCAATGGGGACCATTTCTTCCTAAGGGGGGAGGAATGATCCAGGTGGATATTGGTGGCCACCCGCTAATTCCACTTGGATCCCCTCTAGTGCTTCTTACAGTTTTTTTCAGTTTCCTTAATTATAGCACAATTTACTATTTTTAGCAGTTTTTCGGGTCCTAAACTTCCGGAGCCGTTTTGAGGCCCTAAACGACGTTTTTTGGGAAATCCACCGCTAACGATTTTTTTGATAAAAATCGTCTTTTCCGTCGTAGTCCTTGGAGAGATCTTTCCAACGGGCTATCATGCACGTCAAACGAAGATAGTATGACCAATTCACGACCCCGGGAAGTTGATGTACCAACTTACCCAAAAATGGGGCCCACAATTTGGCGTTTCATCTTCTAGGGTTAGGTTTTGGAATGTGAAGGGTTTTCAATTGTTTCTCAACAATAAATAGGCCTCTGAGCCTCATTGTAAGACAGTTCAGAGGCATGTAGCCACCACATCTCTTCTCAGAGATAAGCTACCATCGCCCTAGCTGGTTTATTTCCATTTCTGTTTGTAAGCATATTTCAGTATTTTACAGTAATGAATTGAGGTATTATTTCCGCTGCATATCTGTCTTTATGGTTATCTCTGTATTTTATTGCGTTCCTGTTTAAATCCGGATCAACTTGACTGGACCCCTACTAGCCAGGACAAACATTTTATCAAACTTGTCACAAATATGCATTCTACATGTTTAAACAACAGATATGAGCATAGGGGTCTCATACTTATCTAAGAATCACTTAGAAGCATTGATGCCTCGTCACAATAACTACATTACCATCTATTAATCCATATACACATTGTACATTCAATGATTAACCATAACATGATGAGAGTCATACATTTCCAATGTCATAAAACTCATTTATAACCAACATATAACTGAAAACAATATCAAGGATATAACAACCATATAAGCCACATATAAACAAGTATATTTACCCATCAAATACCAAGTAGAATAAGCTCTTAATCATTAATACAAATTCCAACCATGTTTAGGACTTCCACGTTCCCCCCGACCATAGATTGGATGAACCAAATCTCTCTTCATCCAATCAGCTCCGTGCCATATTCCAAACATGAATGTGGGATCTCATAGAACAAATCCATCAAAATGAAACTAGGGGTTCCAGAGGCCAAACCACCTCAACCCTCAACCAAATATTCCACCTCACGGTTGGACATCACTTACCATCATCAGATTGGTCTCTACCCAAGTTGTCTAGGGCTCTAGAGCACTTGTTTCAACCAAGGCTCTAGGACTAGTAACTGTTTCCAGGATCCAGAACATTTTTCCAACCAAGGCTATAGGACTAGTAACTCAACCTACCAAGGGCTCCAGAGCGTTTGTCCAACCGAGGCTCTAGGAATAATAACTCAACCCAAGTTGTTACAGGGCTCTAGAGCATTTTACCAACCAAGGCTCTAGGAACTAATAACTTAACCCACAACCAAAGGAACATGAGAAATAACCAGAAAACAAAAGGGAAAGATTCCCACAACACCATTGTTATCAAGGAAATGGAAAGGCTAAGCAAAGCCACTGCTAATGCAGACAATCCTCCATATCACTGACAAATCATAGCCAATAAAGTGCATGCATGTGCCATGCATGCCAAAACTAGCAAGGAAATTATACATGCAACTCGGTACCTGCAAGCAAAACCCATTGTAGTTGTTTGTCCTCTTGCGCTTTCCTACGCCTTCTTTTCCTTCTTGCTCAAAATCCTAGGCATGCCACACTCCTCCAAGAGGGATACAAGAAAACTCAAGTGTCCATGAGTAAGAGAGCGAGAGAGAGAATAGAATGAGAGCTCCAAAAATGAACTGATCAAAAGATTACATTGAGAAAAGATTGCCAACTGATCCTCAAAAGCCTTTTTATTAATGAGGCCTCTATTTTCTTCATTTTGCATTATTTTTCCTTCATTTTCCTCCTCACATGCAACATGTGATCTTTCACCTTCCTTTTCTCCTAATTTCCATTATTTTCATAAATAAATGCCACTTTGCATTTCCAAAGCCTTACCCATTGCCTTTGCCAATATTTATAGCTATAATAAACCAAATGAACACCCGCTAGGATATTTTTCCCACCATTCAACTTGGAATACGTGTCCCATGACCATGACCTTATATTTTTTACATGGATTTTAAACTAGGGCTAGTATAATCACAACCTACTCTTCCTCACTGGAGCCTAGAGGTCTTTTACAAACTTTTGACAAGAAAAATCATTTATAGGGAACCAAAAACACACCAACATCCTTCTAATCCATAATTGAAACTTTTTTGGACATATTTGGGCACCCAAAATGCAGTTTAATCACGCATAATGCTTCATCAATCATTCCACTCAGACTTGAAACATTCCACTTGTGATTCTCATTGCACAGGAACCTGTGTGTTTGCTCTCTATGAGTGACCCTTTCTATATGTGAATGATTGTTTTAGAACCTTTTCCATTTATGGGCCTCTTCCCCTTTAAAGCCATTTCCATCATCAATGTATTCTATTGCTACATAGTCCTGCATTTACCTCATTGTCCTATATAATCAATGGCTCAACTTCAAAATCCAAAATATTTATTTAGCCTATTCATTCCATTAAATTGTGAAACAATATTTTGAGGTGTAACTCCAACTTCCATATTTATGAGACTGATTGTTTAAACTACCTACTCATTTGCAATAAATTCTTTCTCGAGAAATAGAGAAATAGCTTAAATTTAAATCATTATTTTCCCACTCGCGGTGTCATAACTAGTATCAATGCTCAAATGTTCCGAGATAATTGCTTAACATTTTTAATTATTAGAGGAATATTTACTTACACGTCATTTTTAATCAATTAATTTGATTTGATTTGTTGTTAAAGTGACATTTAAATACTAAATAAATGTTAACAACATTACAAGAATAATTAATTACAATTTAAGATAAAGATTAAGATAGAAATGTACAACTTATATAATAAAGAATTAAACATTCAAATATTATAATATAAATATATTAGTTTATGATATTATGTAAAAATTTATATGCTTTTATTAATACATTTAAATAATAAGGAAATAAGAAAATTATGACATTTTAAAAATAAAATAATTAAATTAAAAAAATAGATTTAGATTATAATTTATTTGGGAAAATTTTGTGGAAAATATCCTGAATACTTGGGATATCATAATAAGATTTTGTGTAAAAAATCATATGCTTTTATTAATACATTTAAATAATAAGAAAAATAAAAAATTATGACATTTTAAAATTATTTTTTATAAATAAAATAATTAAAGTTAAAAATGAAAAAAATAGAATTGGATTATAATTTATTTTGGAAAATTTTGTGAAAAATAGCATGGATACTTTAAAATATTTCAGATATCATAATAATATAAATATTAGTTGTGTCATTCGGTTTAATAAATACATTAATGGAATATTCCATAAAAGTTAATTACTCGTAAAATTATATTCAACAAAAATCAGTGGTATTAAAATAACGAAAACTTTAAATAAACAATACATTTATAATTAATATATCTAGATTAGATCATTATTAATGATATTGATTTTTTTTAATGGTATTTATATTTATTAGTTAAAAAAATATTTTCTTAAAAGGAAGTATAGAAGTTAATGTTCAATTTGTATCTTTCTTAGTTATGTTTTTATCCAGTTTCTAGTGAGATTAATTTTTTTTCATTCCAAAAGAGGTTTGCAACTTAAGAGATTTGATCTCTGTGGACGCTTGGTAGATTTGGAGTTAAGATGAATATAGATTGGTTTAATTTTTCCCTTTAAATAGGATATATTCTACATGAATACCATGGGTTTTCATAAACCTGAAGCTCAAAAACCACTACCAAGTCAAATTAAAATTCTAAAAGCCCTATTCCAAAATAAACATAATTATCTAGATGTTTTCTAGCCAATATTGAAGAGATGTTGTAATGTGTTGTATCAATTTTTGTTAGTTAAGGTAAATTTTAAATAAAAAATAGAAATAATCCTATGTTAAAATAAAAATTTCATGCTTTTATTTTTTTATATTCTTGGGTAGTTAAAATAAACTTGGCTTGGTCAAGTTACCAATCGTTTTTTAGCTCCACGTTTATGAAAACCCATGGTATTATTCCTGGTATCCATGCAGAATATAGGCTATTTGAAGGGGGATTAAACTAGCCTAAATCCATCTTAACCCCAGATATACACTAGTCTAGATCCATCTTAACTCTTGATCTACCAAGCTTTAAGAGAGATCAAATATCTTGAAATGAAAATATCGTAAGATGCAAAAGGATTTGATCTGGAGTTAAGATGAATTTAGGTTAGTATTTATCTCTAAAGTAGTTATGTGTTTTTTCTCTTTTAAATAAATTCATTAATTAAAAAGTTGTCATATGAACAAGTGTTATATAAAATGGGTTATGGTTTATTGGCCATGTGATATTGATAAGTCATACTATTGACCCATAATATTGTAGTAAAATCTATTTACAAATTAAGAATCTCCATGATAAATTGAAAGTAAATCTCCATGAATAAGAATCTTGTTGTATGTTTTTTGAAATGTATATAGGTTTAACTTATATATTAAAAGATGTATATAAATTCAACTTATATATCAACTATTTTTATAATAAATAATAATAATTTAAAACTATATTATAATCTAGTTAATTTTAATCAATTAATATGGAGAATCCATATGATAGAACCATGCCATAAAACATCAAATTCAAAATGAATTATAACTCATGATAATACAAAATTTAATAATAAATCATATAACTTCATATTAATCGAGATCTATATATATATATATAGAGAGAGAGAGAAAGATAGATATGACTCATGATAATACAAATTCAATAATATATTTGAATTGACGTTTCATACATGCTACCATATGGACTTTCTATATTAATTGGTTATATATATATATATATATATATATATATATATATATATATAAAACCAAACTAATCAATATAGAAATATATATATATATATAGATATATATATATTCTACCATATGAAAATCCATATATATATCTATATCTATATCTATATATATATATATATATATATATATATATATATATAACCCATCAATATAGAACCATGCAATGAAACATCAAATTCAAACGAATTATGGCTCATGATAATACAAAATTCAATAATAAGTCATATAACTTCATATTTATATAACCGATCAATATAGAACCATGCAATGAAACATCAAATTCAAAACGAATTATGGCTCATGATGATACAAAATTCAATAATAAGTCATATAACTTCATATTAATCACTTATATGGTAGGATAATGATGTTTTGTCAAAATTAATGGAATCCAGTGAATTTCACCACAACAAGACAGTACGTTGTTCGCCATTAGTCTTGTACTTCCTCTTTTTCTCCGATAATTTATGTGTCAAACGTGCCACTTTTCTCATAATAACTATGGCATCGGCCAACACCCTAATAGAAATACGGAAGAGGAGGATGAAATCAGTACAGCTCCGAAAACAAAGTTCGTTACCAATTATTTTAGGGACGAAGTGGCAGACAAATCATTAATTCTTTGCAGTGAAGAAATTTCAGGTTGTTTATCAAGTAATAAATCTTCCATGTTGTACCAAAAAACAGTTTCTGGATTCCGATTTCCTCTGTTTTACTTAATGGAAAATCATTAAATAAGCCAAGGGGTAGCTTATTCGATATCTCTGGAAAGCACGTTTGCTTCATTGTGGTGACAGAAAACTGTACACAGGTACTCATATATGTTCTTTAAATCTTCCATGCTGTTTTCTCATCTTAATAACATCGATGATTCATGTTGCAAAAGATACTCAGCGTTGGCCAGGTAAGTAATGATCGACTTAATTTCTTTTCATTTGGTATATTTGGATATCTGATGTGGCATTATTTGTATTCCATGGATGGGATGGAAAAGTAATAATTTAATCTGATTTACATTATTTTTACTCAACTAACTAGATAGAAGTAGTAATTTAGTTTGATATCATATTATTTTACTTTAGGGATTAAATTTATGGGTATTTATGTAATTTTATTTATTTAACTATTAAATACTGATAATTTTACATTTTGCATGTTAACTATCAAGGTTATCTAATTTTTCAGAAGGTGAATTTGTTTGGTGACTAAGGGTGTATGTGTGTGATAGAGAGAAAATGACCCGATAGTGATGAAACTTCAAGATAAGCATAAACTCACCCGTAGTGGGTCTTTGGATTTATTAGAAAAAAATTTTCATTCTTGTGAACACGCCATGCAATTTTGCATTGTATACACTTAAATCTAACATGAACACTTAAGCCGAAAAACTTAAAGATTGGCACTCACATAGCATGTCCACATGCATGGGTCATTAGTATATATAAAACACTAATTGTTTTTCTTGTGTTTCCAGTGAAATAGCTATTTTCCATTGGATTTGATAGTTTTATGTAGTTTCTTTAATGTTGGTATATTTGTAAAAGATCTCATTTTTTTTATAAAATGGGTCTATTGATTAGTTTGATAAGAAAACAAATCTATCTTGTGGTTGGATATAGAAATTTCAAATGTGTGGTTACTAAGGTTATGAAGCATTCGATACATTCATACTTGAATCTAAGCACAACTATATTTGGGCCTTTAGGTATTAGTGTGAGAGCTCTATTCTTCTTATTAAGAAAATAAATTTCTTCAAAATGCATGTCTAGTATATTGTTATTACATGATATATTATAATCCTCACAAATTCCTATTTAATAGTGGGTCCAAACTTGTTTTATTATTTATAATTCTCCTTCAATCCAGCTCACCACATTGAAAGATGAGATGAACTCATTATTTTGAAAATTCATTATAGTTAATGGGTTTAACCAAGCTACTTGAAAACCTTTCAAGAATGACTTAGAGTAATTTGTAAAATCTTTGAAATTACTTGAATAGTGATTATATATAATTGCACTAGTTCACACCAAATCATTGACTATTTTGGTAGTAGGAATGCACACAGTTGAATATGTTTGAACTTTTAAAGTAATATAAAAGTACTTAGTTGAAGCTTATTTTATTGTCAAACAAGAATTACAAAATCTATTAAGTGAGAACACAAAACTTAAATGAACAAAGAAATAATTTTATATTCACAACAAAAAATTAACAAAAACACATGCTACATAATATTTGATTGATGGGTATACCCAAGGGGGGTTGTCACGCCCCTACACCTGCGGTAGTCTTCCAACCGCTTGTAGCAAGGTGCGGCACCACCGAACTCGTTCTTTTCACCAATACTAACATTCGTGGACTACGCCTACTTTCACATTAACATACTTAGCTTGTGTTTTGCAACTAAGTAAAAACAATTATCCTTTATACTTAATGAAGCCCATACTCATTCATTATCATCATGCAATTAAACCGAGAACAACAATTGCAACAAGTATAAAGGGGAGGGGCAACTCCCCGTAATGTGAGTCTACCCGAAAATATATTATATCAGTTTTTCAATAATACAATCATCAAGTATACTTGGCAAAACTCCAAGTCTATACTTAGAATATTTTACAACCAAGGCATAGAACAGCCTTTTACAATCATGTGCACCCTTGCACAAAGAGAAGTGCTCACCCGAACCACTTATACCTCCTTACCAAGTCCTGCACAAATCACCCGAACCTCGGCACGCTTGCCTACACTCCAACCGGCATAAGAAACTCCAATCTGCACTCAAGATAACCTACGCATGAGGTATGCGCAGTCTTTTACCCCTCTTGCGCAGATTTTACCTCTGCTCCAATGCGTAGAAGTGTTGTGTGATTCGTTGTGTTGAAATGAGCCTTAAACTCCATCAATATATACCATACTCAACGTATGTTTCAAGGGGGGTGTGCAGCCCCATGGCCGACCCCATAAGTTAGCGCACAAGCCCACAAGTAACCATTTACAAGTCGGCTTTACTTCATTCAATCATCGCATATATGTATATGCTCAACACTTAGTCGATTTAAGTGTTCCTCCATAACGTCGCATTTCCTCCGCACAAGTGTCGCACCCGCCGCACATCGTGGTTGAACGCGCCCATGCTCTCACCCGCGCCCGTGCACGATCGCCCGCCGTCGCCCGTCGCACTTTGCTCACGAAGGCCTTACATCCTCCTCCACCTGAAATTGTTGTCGTCCTCGACAAGATACCATCCTGGTAGCCATCCACCAAGATCATCACTCATCCGTGATGTGAACTCCTCTTCGCAAGGCAAACATCCTTGCAACATATGTAGAGACTCTTCTCCACTATGTCCCGGCTCAATGACCGCTGCCACCAAGCTCACCATACCAAGGCATGCACCTCCACGGTATGCTCTCCATAAGATGTCATCTCAATCCATATGTCACCATGTGAACCTCGTCATGATACTCCAACATAATGCCAACACATCTCTGTACACTTCCGGACCTCATGTCTGAACTAGTCGGGTGATCAGTCCAACCATACGCTCAAACCATAAGAGTGAACATCCTCATGTCATCATCAGCTGTTCCTCAAACATCTGCCACATCCTTGACTCTTCAAGAATCCATCTCCATAATCCATGCTCAGGTCCATGGAAACTCCATCCATCTCATCTGCAACATGTTGTCCATGATGTTTGGTGTCAATGTGCTACAAGAAATCAGCCACATCTATCCCAACATCATCATGTGTGTGTGTGTGTCTCCTTCATATGAAGAGACCATCTCATCAAACCGACTCTTGATGTGCCACATCTAGGTTCATGAAGCAATCCTTCATCATATCTACAATGTGCCATCCCTCAAGTCATCCATAGAAACAAGTATGCACTTGTCTCACCTGTCCATGTGCTGCTCAATCAGCTACCATGTGCCAAAAGTAGTTGAGTCTCGGCTCAACCCATGCCCAAGTGCAGCCACCAAGGCATCATCACCATCGTTGTAACTCCATCGCTCCAAAGTGTCTCATATCGATCCTCTACATCAAGTCACTCTTCCAAGCCATGCCCATACATGTACTTTGAAAGTATGCATCCCATACTGCATCAAAGTCTCTTGACCTCAGCTCCTCAATGCATCAAATCCTCCAAGTCCACCATGTATGAAGTCCATAAAGGTCACAACAATCTCATGTCATCATGAGCTCCATAAGTCACCTCCAACCAACATCTCCATGTAGTAGGAATGCTCCATAATCTGCTCACAATTCCATCCAAGTCCATGGTCTTGTTGCACAAGAGTGTACAACCTCTCCATAGGCTCACAAGTAGTAAGTCTCCATGTCACACCAGCAAATCCATCTGCACAACATCCCTGCCTTGGCACTCCTCATCGGATGTCCATGACACCTCTACAAGTGCTCCCACACAATGTTCCTGCATAAGACTGCCATGCTCCATGCCTCCAACCTAATGTCCATGACTAAGTTGCCCATGGAGTCCAACCAAGTAGACTCATCACAACAATCGGTCATCCTCATCCAAGCTGCAATCTTCGGTTTAGTGAACTCGGTCACCCAACCATATCATCATCATTATGAGTCCCTTCCATCATAGCTCCTCCACCTAAGGTTCCACCAAGACTATTTCTTGGTCTCGGCCATGAGAAGTCCACCCAAGCATCACAAGTGTGTGCCCTCCTCAACCTGTCCATGAGTCATGCCGGGCACTTAGCCAATCTTCCATATTGCTAAAGCATGACCCAATTCTCCACAACAATCATCACGTTCCACCCTTGTCAAGGGCCTTTGTACCTTCTACCATAAGGTCACAAGCAGCCCCAAAAAGCTCTGCAACAATCGACAATCCTTGTTTTTCGATACAAGGTTCCATCATAGTCATCCATGGCAAGATCCTCCATAGCATAGGCAAACTGGCTTTGCCCTTCCCTGCATACGGTCCATCTACCAAATTCCCAAATGAAACACAAGTATTAATACTTACTTCATCATCATGAGGCACTTCCTCATTTATCCATGTCCACAAACTGCACGATCCTGGTCCAACTTGATCATCCTCAAGTTCATCCTCCATCATGGTCATGTCTGCAACATCCTCAATTATCACAGCTTCCTCTTCCTTGTTGGCACAATCTGCAACTTCACCTTGCTCCATTGTCCATCCAAGTTGAAGAAGCTTGTCTTCAACATTCTTTTCCAAGACTGCAAGCTTCTCTCGAATCCGGGGATTCTCTTCTTTCAACCTCTTCAACCTGTCCAAGGTAAGCAAGAGCTTCCTTCCACCTTCTCCCAAACTTTCCATGCCTTATCGTTCAGCTTGGTCCAAGCACTAAGCTTCACCTCTGCTAAACCTGCTTCCACTGTCATCAACTATCAGGTTTCCAAGTGTACCCACACTTGCACCTCGTCACGAGCAACCCTGCTCTAACACCAGCTCCAACCGAGCTCTGATACCAACTGTCAAGTTGTGTATCAGCTTCAAACCTTTACGAGCAAACCTTGCTCTGATACCAACTGTCACGCCCCTACACCTGCGGTAGTCTTCCAACCGCTTGTAGCAAGGTGTGGCACCACCGAACGCGTTCTTTTCACCAATACTAACATTCGTGGACTACGCCTACTTTCACATTAACATACTTAGCTTGTGTTTCACAACTAAGTAAAAGCAATTATCCTTTATACTTAATGAAGCCCATACTCATTCATTATCATCATGCAATTAAACCGAGAACAACAATTGCAACAAGTATAAAGGGGAGGGGCAACTCCCCGTAATGTGAGTCTGCCCGACAATATATTATATCAGTTTTTTAATAATACAATCATCAAGTATACTTGGCAAAACTCCAAGTCTATACTTAGAATATTTTACAACCAAGGCATAGAACAACCTTTTACAATCATGTGCACCCTTGCACAAAGAGAAGTGCTCACTCGAGCCACTTATACCTCCTTACCAAGTCCTGCACAAATCACCCGAACCTCGGCACGCTTGCCTACACTCCAACCGGCATAAGAAACTCCAATCTTCACTCAAGATAACCTACACATGAGGTATGCGCAGTCTTTTACCCCTCTTGCATAGATTTTACCTCTGCTCCAATGCATAGAAGTGTTGTGTGATTCGTTGTGTTTAAATGAGCCTTAAACTCCATCAATATATACCATACTCAACGTATGTTTCAAGGGGGGTGTGCAGCCCCATGGCCGACCCCATAAGTTAGCGCACAAGCCCACAAGTAACCATTTACAAGTCGGCTTTACTTCATTCAATCATCGCATATATGTATATGCTCAACACTTAGTCGATTTAAGTGTTCCTCCATAATGTCGCATTTCCTCTGCACAAGTGTCGCACCCGTCGCACATCGTGGTTGAACGCGCCAGCACCCGCCCGCGCTCTCGCCCGCGCCCGTGCACGATCGCCCGTCGTCGCCCGTCGCACTTTGCTCACGAAGGCCTTACAGGGGTGTTTGAATAGGTGTGAAGTGTGATCGGGGATTGGGGCGAGCACGCCGCTCCACAGACTTGCAAAAGCATTTAAGAGGGTTTGTCTTCGCCTGCCACCTCCATGCATGAAGTGTTTGAAAAATTATATTGTTTGCAATGGCTAGTCGAACTTTGGTTTATTCATTCATGTTTTCCTAGAAGAGAGGTGGGATTTTATGCCTTGTGTTTATTTTTCCCTTGATGAGGTTGGGATTTTCCTCCCCCTCTTAATGTCTTCTTACTCTGCATCATTCTAAAGATTAGTCCACGATTCATATGGTGGAGAGGAAATTTCCATTTTTAAATTGGCATGTCAGAACTCTTACTACAATGGTGAGGAATTGCGTTGATAGTGCCCTAGTTCTCTAGGTGGTGGGAGATGTTGTAGTAGGTAGGGATAGTAAGGTGGAATATGGAGTCTGTAATGAGCACTCAGATGGTTGGTTGGGTTGTGTTGGGCAGCCTTCAGAATCTAGGTTCCTTATTGTCCAGACCGTGGTTCTTCTCCTCGGTGTTAAACTAGTAATCGTGTTCTCTGGACCTTATGCTCCTCTTCCCTTAGTGTCTGACTGTGTTTGGATCATTGTGGGATTTGGAATAAGTTTGGTGAAGGTGCTTATTGTCGGTCTCTGGCTTGCATGTCTGGATGTTTGGTTTTATTGTCAAATATTGGCGATCACCTGCTTTGGGTGTTGGGTGTTATATCTTGGTAGCTTTGCTAGTGGACTAGTTTTCTGTAGTCCTGCATTTTGGTGTATGTATTTGAGTTTATATGGGTGGTCCTAAGGTTTATCTATTTATTGCTTTGACATGTCATGGGGGGAAGTAGTCATCCTCACTTGTTTTACTTTGTTGTTCATCTCTGAGGGGTCAACCTTTGATTGAAGCTGTGGAAGTTGGGGGATTTGTGTTTCTAGCTTTATATTGCCTTAGTGTTCAGGGTTGAATTCATGCCACATTAGCAGATGCAAGGGTGTTGTGGGGTTGGTGGTCATTGCCAACAAATCCACTCATGGGCCCAATCACAGGCCCAGGAGACTGCGGTTACATATTATTTACCTGCCTCTCCATGTACTCAGGGGGGATATTCATAGGCTTGAGAATATTGGAAGATGTCTCTCACTAGCTCCCTGACCCTTGGTACACCAAGGGAAGAAAGAACCAATACATGAACTCTATAACTCTCCATTGGCAACTCAAGACCCTATTGGGAAATGTCTTACGAGAAAACCATGAGGATAGGAAAGATTTCATTTCTTTTCTTAATGCTATTAGTGAAATCAGTGGAAATTGCAAGATTTCCTTAACAAAATGGAAGCTTGCTTAGTTCACACGAAAATTCATATCTAATGCAAGTTTAAATGTGTAGTGTCACATGGTTTGAGTGCAAAGGATCCAACACTTGTGATGCCTTCAGACACCTAAATTAGGTACAATGTTATCATTATCTCTTAGTGTCTTCTTTTGGTTTTATGTTATCAATGTTGTTCTTCATTTCCAATAGACAATTTTCATCGACTGATTAATAAATCTCTTTTCTTGTGTGGAAAAGTGAAAATAGACCATTTTGGTAATCAATGATGTAATCTATTTTCTAAAATATTATCATTAACTTAAAAAAACAAAACAAAACATTTAAATTATAAATTAAAATAAAAATCAAATATCATGAGAAAACCAATTTAAAAAAAAATAATATAAAAAAAATTAATTTACTAGAAAAAAAAATGCCCATCATATATATTTATCAAAAATGAAAAAATGAAAAAACAATAACCTAAATATTAACTTACCTAATATTTACCTATATATGAGGGGTAATTTAGCCCTGTGTTAACATTCACATCAGATTTCGAATGATATGTCATAATACTAATATATGTTCCTTAAAGTATAAATAAAATTGCTTTTTAAATGATACAATTAAAATTCCTTAATGATATTCAAAATATAACCCAAAAAAATAAATTAAAAAAGAGCTGCATATTTACATTACATTTTAGTCCAATTGTGTCACAGAGGCCCTCAGGTTCACCTTGTGATGCCATGGGAATTTTGAATCCCATCGACTGCAGGCAAAGGGCATGACAATCTATCCCGGATAGTAGAAGCATTAATCCTATTTGCTCGGCGCTTGCAAGCTGGCCAAAATAGGATCCACTCTAGCTTTATCTATCGAGAGAGACAAGTAGGTTGGTTAATAGCCCTAACGAACTTTTATATATATATATATATCGGTTCGTTATTTATATATATATATATATATATATCGAGAGAGAAGTTTTGTAGGGAAAAAGCCAATACTTGGTACGTAAGGTTATCTAAAAGATAGATTCTCATTTTAAACTATTGGAGAGGTAGGTAAATGAAGTATTTGGTCTATTCAATTAACCCGAATACCCGAATATTGTGGTTTGTGGGTAGTTATATTGGGCTCAAAAGTATAGAGGTAGTTCTGAGCCTCTTTAGTGATAGGTGATATGTCTATAGATTCTTTTAATACAATGACAATATGAATGACAATACGAAAAAAAAGATATATAATTTTTAAAATTTAGGATCATTGTTTCCACATACTTATGAATTCATTAGTTTTATTTAATTAGTATTTTTTGTAGGGAAAAAGTCGACAGTTTATTGTTTTGGTATCCATGATCATCTAAAAGATGGATTCACATTTTAAATTGTTGGAGAGGAAGAGAAATGGAGTACTTATTAGTTTTTGTATTTAATGCTCTCTTACATATAATTATCTAAAACATGAATTCACATTTAAAATTGTTCAAAGAGGTAGAGGAATGAAGTAGTAGAGGATTAAGTTTAGTGATTTCAATAAATGTAACATGAACACTTGGCTATGGTGGGTTATATAGAGATTACAAGACATTGATAAATAGAAAAGAACATAACAAGCTCATAACACAAGAGTGGATTTATAGTGCAATACTAAATTCACAACAATTATGCAAGTTAACAACCAAAATAATTAGTCTAATATGCCATAGGAATTCCATGATGATTACTTTGATTTTGTGGACTTAAAATAGGAGTTATAATAACACAAACACATTTAAGTTGAAATTATTGATAGTCCCATAGAACTTCTTGACAACTTCAAAAAATGAGAATTGAGCCATCTATACTATGGAATGGAGCTTGTTTCTATGTTAAATAAAAAAATGGAGGGCCATGTACAATGTTGACATAATGTAGTGACTCTTAATAGATATCAGATATAAGATAAACAACTAAGCTTTATAATGAATCATTAACTTCATAATTCCAAATGCATCCACACAATACACTATCAATAATAGCATATTTTATAACTCTATATCGATTGATCAAATCATCGAGCTTTTCTTACACTCTATTGATATGTAACTATTTGGGACAAGTTAATAATATGCAATGCGTTGGTGTTATTTCTAAGTATGCTACTAGTGTAGCTCTACACATGTTGTGTGATCCTTTCTATAGGCGACAAAGTTGGTTGGGAGGATTCTCCGACCTAGCTACATCTGATTTGTATCATATTACTCTTTACATATTAAGTATGTATGGTAACACTTTGTGATCTGTAATTTGTTTCGATTTGGTTCTTAATGGTATCATATATGTCTATATTCCCTATTGTGTATCATTTGTATCATTGTTATTTCATATGAATGTGTGCTAAGTGTTGTTTTGCAAGTATAATATATTGACCCATTACGCCGTATAAAACATAATATATGTGTATAATCAGCCCATGTTTTGAGCTCTATAACCAGAACATTGGTTGGCCCTTTTTCCCATACAAGGATAGATAGATTTTGTTTGGTAGACGATTTGGTTTGTTACCTCATATTACATTGATCTTGACTCTTTAATTTTGAATTGCAGAATGTGAAGAGTGTGCACTGAGGGAAATGTCAAGCTTTGCATCCCACCTGGTTGTATAATGACTATTTGGTCCATTCAATGTGATAAAAAAAGGTCTTGTCAACCAGGGTCCTCGTAGGCAACCCCAGCGACCTCAGTAGACTTAGGATCATTTCCCTTTCCCAACCTTTTCTTATAGTTTTTATTCAACACGGTGAATTAAATCCTTCTAAGATAGAGGTTAAGTGTTTCTCGAGTGAGATATGAATGCAACATACACATCGTGTAGAATATTGTCTCATAAAATCTCTATAAATATCTTCCTTAAGATTAAAATCTCTATAAATGTCTTCCATCCATATTATTTTCCATTACTTTAGAAATCACCTATGAATTTTGTTACTCATTTTTTCCTAGCATAAGTTGATTGAAATGTGGATAATGAGATGAAGGCCTTTGGAATCGACATGGTGTGAAATATAGGTAACATGTAACCATGCCATTATCCCTAGGAACAAAACCCATGTGTCGAAATTTCCCTTGGAGTTATATAGATATGCTAACCTTGGAAGTCGGTTACAGGAAACACATACTAGTTACAAGAACAAAGCTAGGGAAAATTGTCATTAGTAGGACCAATCATAATCCTCTTTAATTCATTAAAAATAAAGGAAATAATAATAAGTAACTACTATAACATTTGTAACCTTGTCATAGTATATTTATGAAGAAATATGTTAATATTGGTAATGAATGGGTGAAGGAATGAGGTAAAATGTTAAAAAAATGTGTTTTAAAAGGTGAAAAATATGAGAAAATGGCAACTCAAGAGAGAGGTAGAGAAATGAAGTATCTAGTAGTTTTTGTATTCATTTCTCTCTTATATATGATTATCTAAAATATGGATTCATATTTTAAATTATCTGAGAGGTAGAGGAATGTAGTAGAGTATTAAATTTAATAATTTTAATAAATGAACATATACACTTGCTGATGGAAAGTTAGATAAAGATTACAAGGCATTTCTAAATAGAAAAAAAAATAAAAAAAACTCATAACACATGAATGGATTTAGAGTGAAATACTAAAGTCACAACAATAATGCAAGTTAACATCCAAAACAATAACTCTGATATTCCATAGGAACTCTATGACGATTCCATTAATTCTGTGGACTTGAAATAGGAGTTATTTTAACACAAACACTTAAGTTTAATTTTTTATAGTCCTATAAAGCTTCTTAATAAATTCAAAAAATGAGAGTTGAGCCATATATAGTATGGAATAGAGGTTGTTGCTATGTGAAAGAAAAAATGGACGGTCACTTACAATATTGACATAATGTGGTGAATCTTAATAGATAATATATATAAGATAAACTCTTAAGCTTAAGAATGAATCATTAACTTCATATATCTAAATGCATCCACACAATAGAAAACACAATATTATAGAAAGAACACTTAAGGTAGCACATCACCATCAAATACTCCTTATGGAAGGAATCACTCCACAAGCAATGCCTGATACAATATAATAATCATCCAACATTTCAAAACAATGATACTATGATAGCCCACTTTGAAATTTCCCTCTTGTAAACATTGTAAATATTTCTTTTTCAATTATTATTGTGAATTTAATCACAAGTAAACTGGTTGAGGAAAAGTGGCATAGATTTCAAAGCTTTGAGTTGAGAAGCTTGGGAAATATGGCGAAGGTGACCCATTTAATGAGAGGTATGAGGCTGACTAGTTTTTTTCTTTTAATGAAGCTGACTAAGAAATTAATGATTGTTGGAAGAAGTGTATGGAATTCTCCAACAAGGAGGAAAATCCCATGATTCTTTGGTGGGGGGGAGGGGGAAGTCTATGAGGAAAAAAAAGATGGAAAACGTGTAGTGGAGGGGATATGAGGAGAGATTGATAAAGAAAGAGCTAGAAAAAATATGAGATCTACGTGGAAGAAAGGAGGCTACAATGGTTAGCACTAGTTCTATAGTGAGTTTCTAGAGGAGGACTATTGGTTTTAAGTGGAGGAAGAGGGTGCAGCGGATCTCTCTTAGGTGAAGGCTAGAGGTTCTCTACATTCCCGCTTTGGGTGGAGGCCCTGTTCCTTTGGCTTTTTTGTAAAAGAGAGTTCATGATGTCTCCCCATGCTTTAATTTTAGGCCAATAACCACATTCAATGAAATCTAGATTCTGATTTCTGGGTGGAGACATTGAAGAATTGTTGCTTGGGTCACAAGGGTGGAGATGGTGATATCTCTGGATTCCTTAGCTCGATTGTGAGGGTGGAGATAGTGATACCTTTGGATTGCCTAGTTTAGTCACAAGGGTGGAGATGGTGATATCCCCAGATTCCCTGGTGTGGTGAGGAGATCTAGTTGTTCCCTGAAGCACTCCTCCTTCATCTTTGAATATGGCTATGGGGTGGATGATTGCAAGAAAACCCACAAAGTAGCCATCCTAAGGTTGGGTTGAGAGTCAGAGTCCCAATCTCAGTTTCCAATTAATTATTCAATATAATATAAGTGGTTTACTTATGCTCTTGTTTTTTTGATGTTGTTCCATTGTATTTAATGAACATGGTATTTTAGTGTGCATTGCTGTCAATTTTTTTTTTGTTTTTTTTTTTTTTGTTTGTTTATGCTTTGTGTATGCAAGTTATCATGAATGAATGGAAATTTCATGTAATTTGTAACTGGGAGTTGGTTGAGTTTCCCTATAATTTTGTAAATATTTCACTCACACACATGATATTTGTGTATTTTCAATGGCAATTACATTGATTTGTAATTTCGGTAATAACATACAAAAGTTTGGGAATAAGATCTCATTATGCACTTTAGCAAGCAAGCTGATGGAGAAGGCACATCATTTGAAGCCTCTGTAGCTATGGAAAGTTGGAGATAGCCTAGGAAGAATAAAATTTGGCCCCTGAATTCTTAACCAAGGAAAAAATTATTTCTTTTACATTCAAGAAAAAATTCACAAGCCTACACATGAACTATAAGATTTATGAAAAATATTATAAGTCTAAGAATTAGGTCGACGATCATGAAATTTGTCCCAAAGGAAATGTTCAGAAGATGTTTTAGTATGATTTGTTTGAGGCCCAAGCAATTCGGGAGTTGATCCAGTCTGGGGTTGGTAATCAAGATTCGGTAAGGATATCCACTGGTTGCGGCAATGGGGACCAACCCCAACTACACCAAAATCTATGAGTGATTCCACCATTCAATGTGTATTCATCCAAGAGTGGTGGATTTACTACGTCGGAACCATGTGGGTGCAATGTTGTGGACACTGATGAGGTGGATGAACTTAATGGGCCAAATTTAAAATGGTCATAACTTTTGATGTGTAAGTCAAATTGGGGTAAAATTTATATAATTAGAAAGGTCTCGACGAGCCTGGCATGATGATGGTATTGGTTTTTAGTTTTAAAGTAGTTGGAAAAGGAGTAATTTTGTGACCCCATTTCCATGACAAGGCTATGGAGGTTGGGTCAATGATAATAACACCTCTTTCCATCCCTAATAAGGGCTATGTGATAGATGGGACATATTACAGATACTTATACATATTTATATTTTTTAATTAATATTCATATGGGTATATGTAAATTACCCTTATTATTATATTATTTCTTCTAGCTACATAATCAATCTAGCATGATTATTCACATTACATTCATTATTTTTCAGACAACTCTCATTACATTACATTCCATCCACATGCACATATTTTTTCCTTGAAACATATATGAAAACCATATAATATGATTTTCTAAGCAATGTAGTCAACTGGTACCAAGCACAAGCATACATCCATCCTAGTGAAATATGGGCATGGGATTCAACTATGACCTTTCCTCTTTCATATTAATTGATCCAAATCCTTTGGTTCCATATTGCTTTTTCACTACTCCAATGTCTCCATGCATTTATTTTGGTCCTTCATGTGCCTCCAAGTTAGTCCCATGCTGTCCATGTTACATTTTCTAACACTCATGGGCTTTCCTTGATGATTTTAGGTTTTTCAGGTGGTGTTGGTGGTGATATACAACAATCGTAGCTATCGATTCTTTTATCTTTCACTCTTGAACATGTAGCTCCTTATATTCTTGTTCCGTTTTATGCCCTTCTTGGGGATTTTATTTTCTTTTTTATGTAGGTTTTCCTTTTGATGCAACCTTTAATTCTTCATTTTAGGTGTCAATAATCGCTACAATTAGTTTCCGTACAAGGACTTCTTCATGTGGCCCCTTGGGTAGTTTAGTAATAGAGATACCTTGCAAAGTGATTTTTGGTTATTTTACCAATTCTTCATAAACTTATCTTGTATATTAATATTAATTATACCCGCTAAGTCCATCCAAGGATATCTAAGAATAATATCCACACCATTAATTTGTATATAATGAAAAACATTGAATAAACAATATATGCACATGTAGTAATAATCAATCCTTAATTTTTTTAATATTTTTATCCTCAACCTATTAGTTTTGGATATTGGTGTTAGCCTAACTTACAATGCACATACAAGAACATGTTACATCATAGTAATAACAAGAACACACATACACAAAGAAGAAAGGAGTTTTGAGAAGGAATTCCAACCATATTTCCATTAGTCTTCATGCATATTTATACATAGATGATGTGGTTGGAGTCGTTGTACAAAATCCAACCAATCACTCATACATTTACCTTTTACCACTTATTACATACATTTAATCATTTAGATATTATGATTATACATAGGCCTAAGAGGCCCCTCAACATCTGTTCCACCCTCAATGCCTTGCTTTTCTTGAGCAAGGATGCAATAATGTCTTAGCAAGGATGCAATAATGTCTTAGCAAGGATGCAATAATGTCTTGTACATCTACTTCTTGTAGAAGTATCGTTATTGTACATCAACCATGCATATCGATATGCATAGGTAACTCAACCAAACCAACTTCCATTTGGATAGGAATATGCACATATACATTGTTTACTATGGATTCTACTCACTAGGTGGCTACATATTATAGATCTAAACTCTCAATCATATTTTGTAGTCTCTCTACCATACAAACTGCTACTCCAACCAAGAACCATTTGGCAGCTCCTCTCCAATTTGAGGGCCTCTATTTACTCTCTCTATGAATGATTCCAACACATGAATGATGCTACTGGCATTCCTTAATCCATACATTAAATTAGTAAAAGTACACACATCAACCATCCTACTCTTTGACACTATCACAACCCAAGTAATCAATCTGAAAATTTCATATTTGGGGGCTCAATCAATATAGTCTCATCTTGTCATTTCAACTCTTTGTGTTTATTTTCATCCTAACTAGTCTCGTTCTTGACTGCATTCTTTCACTCCTCACTTGTTGCAAGTAGTTTTGTCAAAGAATTGTTTCTACTCATCTTAGATGCTAAGTTATTTATGACTACTGTTTTACTACTATTATTGTCATGGTTGTATTATCTTCATTAATTTCATTCTACTACTAATCAGCTCATATTATACAACATAGTAAATCTATTGTACCAATGAAATATGGCTTGCAAGCTTAGCTCCTTGGTAGGATCTTTGATATTTCTTGGAGTCTGCAATTCAATTTATGAAGGATATCTTAACTAATACATACTGTTTTGTTTATCGGCCATGAATTTCACCATATGTGTCAACTTGATATTGAAAAATGTCAACAAGAAGCTAATATCATCAACTAGACATTGATTTGAGTTAAAAAGGCAAAGAAGATCACATGCCCTCAAAATAAGGCTCATGTTTCACCCTCCCTTGAATTATGAATCCAATAACTGACTTGAAAGATCATTCCAAAATATAACTATGACTTGACTCAACTATCCTTCATAAATACTTATTAGATTGTATTTATTTCATTAATTAGAGACACACTGATTTGTTAAAAATGCATTGCATTAGGATTGTACATTAAAATAAGAGAATAAAACAAGATCAAATATGTTTAAATAGTACCATAATAAACATTAATGTTCTTATAAACAAGCACATCCATCATATACAACATTACAATAATTATTTACATAGGGCTCCAACCAGTGCGTCTCCTTGTATCTCTTTAAAATTTTGACATTTCCTAAATGATATTCCTTTGTGGAATATATATAGCACAATATGTCATCTCTCCATCATCATAGGCTACCTAAATAGTTCTAGTTGAAAGCTTGGCCAAAGGATCACATGAATCAACAACGGCTCATTCAATCAATTGACTAAGTTAACCAAGTCCATAATTGGTCAATTCAACTCAGAGCTCGCATTCTTTATTGTACGTCATGGATCACATGTAGAATATTCAAAAATATGAAATGAAAAATAATGTGGATTATATTGTAGAGGCATAACTTATTGAATTATATCAATCCAATCAAATCCATGTACGGAAATTAAATATTCTTCATTTTGCAATTGAATCGTAGCTTCTACATCTTTTGGATAGGTTGTTGACTCTCCACCAACTCTTGGCATTGAGCAATGAATTGTCATAGTTGTTGGAACTCTTTTGACTTTTCTTCCTACTCCAATTGGCATTCATGTTGAAAGTTACATCACACTTTAGGATGTTATTTTCACTAAGAAAATTTTGCACCTATTCTTTCAGAAAAGTGTTTTCTTTACAAAGAACCTCATCTATTTCCATAAACCTCAACATTATAATATTTTGTAATGCCTCCATAATCCTTGATGCAAAAGCCCTTTCATTTTCCAAATCAAATGCATTATTGATTATGTTGAACCAGACACTTGAACTATATGGCCATTTGAATGAGCCAAACCATCATCCATGATTTTACTAAAGCTCCACACGGGAAACTCCTTTACATTACATAAATGAATAATTCTTGGATGATACAAATGACAAGGCCTCCTTTCTATATGTAGGAGTCTAAGGGGGCACAATATAATCATAGCCTACATAAAAATAATAATGTAAGGGCACAACAATAACAATAATGGGCTTCTATGGGGCACAATAATAACAATAAGGGGGCTACACTAACAATAAAAATAAGGGGCTACATTAGTAGTATAGGGACCTAATATGTGCCTATCCTTCAAAAAAGTGTTGTCCTCAACGCTTGAGTAGGTTTGGATGCTTCTATATAAAATTCTCATCCACCATGTGGACTCATCAGTGGATAAATTCTTCCATTTGATGAGATACTCTAAAATTGATCAATTTCATAGTTGTCGAGTTCTTTTTTCCGTGACTTCTTCAAGTTCCAATATGATTTTTCCTTCCTTGTGAAGTTCTAGCAATATTGTTTGAACTAGGAGCTTGTCACCTATAACCTTCTTTAAGCATGAAATATGGAAAACTGGATGCAATCGGGAAGATGCAGGAAGCTCTAATTTGTATGCCATAATACCAATATTTTGCAACACCCTGTAAGGACCATATTAATTTGTTGATAATTTATTCTCCTTCTTACATTGCTTGAGGGACATTTGTTTATGTGGTTGTAGCTGTAAAAATAACCACTTGCCTACATCAAAACTTTTTTCATTGCGATGTTGATATGCCTGTTGTCTCATTCAATTCTGCACCAAAGGGAGGTTATCCTTTAAGAGTTGGAGAACTTGTTGTTGATGATTGATATGATATTCCACTGCTTAAACCTTAGAATTTTCCCTTAAATATGATGTGATGGATGGTGGATGATATCCATAAAGTACCATAAATTGGGTCATTTTTGTTGCAGTATGGAAGGAAGTGTTATACCACCATTCAGGTAGAGGTAACGACTTGACCCATTGTGTTTGTTTATCATATACAATGAAACGAAGATATCCTTCCAAACATTTGTTTACTATCTTAGTTTTACCATCATATTGAGGATGATAATATGAGCTATGAGGTAATTGAGTACCAATACAAGAAAATAATTCCGTCCCTAAATTTCCAGTGAAAATGGGATCTCTGTTAATAATATTTGGGTTTCCATGTAGCTTTTGAATTCTTTCCATAAATGTAGTAGCAACTGTATTGCCTTTAAATGGATGAGATAATGCACAAAAATGTGCATACATGGTATGTTTATCAATTACCTCCATGATGACACTCTTTCCTTCAGACTTGGGTAAACATGTGATAAAACCCATTGAAACCTCCTCCCAACATTGACTTGGAATGGATAAAGGTTGCAATAGACCTGGGGTCTTAATTGTCTCAACTTTATTTTGTTGGAAAACCAAACAAAAATTCCTCCTTGACCTTGTGGTAAGTTTTAAAAATCCTGAGTGCCCTCCTAATGGAGAGGTGTGCAATTCCAAAATAATTTTTTGTTTGAGTTGGGAATTCTTATAAATATATAAGTGATTTTTGTACCATAATGAATCATTTTTCCAACGAAATGTGTCAGATGTATTGGGATCTTGGTGCATATTTTGAATGAGCATCCACAATTATTCGTCATTCTTCCAATCATCCCTTGCTTCAGTTATCCAATTTGGTTGGATAATAAAAATGGTACAAATAAATCCTTCCACATCCTCATCCTTTCTTGAGAGTGCATCTGTAACAACATTTTTGCTTGCCTCTTTTGTAGATGATTTCAAAGTCATAACCCAACATCTTTGTGACCCATTTTTGTTGCTCTTCTGAAGATAATCTTTGTTCCAAAAAATGTTTAAAACTATCATGATCTGTTTTTTTACCTTGAAGTGTCTTCCCATTAGGTAAGGTATCCATTGCTTTAGTGCATGTAGTATTGCCAACAATTTCCTTCTAATAAATAGGTTTGTGTAAATAATTTCCTTTTATTTGACGACTTTCAAGATCAATGGGTCTTCCTTCTTGCATTAAAAAAGCACTAATTCTATTTCTTGAGGCATCACATTCCACAATAAAGGTTTTTGTGAAATCTGGTGTAGCTAAGACTGGTTCTTGGCACATTGCCTCTTTAAGTTTTTCAAATGCCTTCGTTATTTTTGGAGTCCAAGAAAATGCATCTTTCTTTAGTAATGTTGTTAGAGAAGCTTCTATTCTCCAATAATTCTTAAAAAACTTGCAATAATACCTTGTCAACCAGAGAAATCCTCGAAGATTATTTATGATTGTGGGGATTTTCCATTCCTTAATGGATTTAGTTTTGTTAGGGTCTACCTTAACACCCTCATGAGATACAATATGACCCATATATTCCACTTCTTGTACTCCAAAGAAACATTTGGATGTTTTTTCATATAATTGTTTCTCCTCTAATAGTTTGAGCACCCTGTTAACATGTTGAACATGATCCTTCCAAGACTTGTTGTAGATTGGTATATCATCAAAAAATACTAACACAAAATGGAATTCATCAAACATTGAAATGTAGAAGGTGTATTGGTAAGGCCAAAAGGCATGACCAAAAATTCATAATGACCCTCATGTGTTCTAAATGTTGTTTTCATAATGTCTCCAGTCTTCATTACAATTTGATGATATCCTAAACGAAGATCCAACTTGGTAAATTAAATTGCTCCATGTAATTCATCCAACAATTAATAAATGACAAGAATGGGAAATGTATGCTTAATAGTGAGCTTGTTGAGCTCCATATAATCCAAACACATGCGCCATGATCCATTCTTCTTATACACCAATATTACTTGAGTAGAGAAATAACTTTGACTAGGTTGAATTATACTTACCTCTAGCATTTCTTCAACCATATATTCAATTTCACTCTTTTGGGAATAGGGATATTTGTAAGGTCTGATGTTTGGAGGAATACTTCCTGGAATCAAATGAATAGCATGATCATGATCACAAATAGGTGGGAGGCCTTTGGGATTTTCAATTACCTTGGAATTATTGTCCAAGAATTTTTGGAGATCTAGAGAAATAGATGATTTCAATGTTTGAATATCTAGTGAGCATAATTGCGCAATTACGCCCCATTGTTCTTTCTTTAGAATATTTGTTATTCCATTAAAGTTGATTATCTTTCCTGGTTTCCCTGCAATACCCCATAATTCAACTTCCTTTCCTTCACAAAAAAAATTCAAGAAAAGTTCTTGAAAATTAAAAGTTAACATATCCAAAGATTGTAACCATTGGACTCCTAGTACAACATCAACACCATCCATTGGAATGGAAATAATTGGACTATTCAATACATATTTCCCCATGGTTAGCTTGATATTATGGCACTTTCGAGAGAAATTTATAGTTACTTCATTTGCAACCAGCAGTTGATACTTTGGTGCTGAATATAGGAAGCAATCCAATTCCTTGGCTATCTTACAATGAATAAAATTATGGGTACTACCCGAATTAATCAGGATTATTACCTTTTTCTTCTCGATATGTCCTCCTATTTTGAGAGTTTGAGGAGTGGTAATTCCTACCAATGCATTACAATATATGGTCGGATTCATTTCTTCTTTCTCTAGGGTTGGTTCTTGGTATATATCCTCTTCTTTTGACGTTTCTTGTTCCTTTTCTTCCTCCTCTTCACAATCTATGTAAAATAATTTCTTCTCAACACACTTATGACCTTTAGTTTATTTTCTATCACAACTATAACAAATCCCTTTTCCTCTTTTTTCTTCCAATTGTTGTGGTGTCAACCTTGTAGATTTTGGAAGGGTAGTAGCAACAACACTTCCATATTTATAGTTGTGAGTGGTAGACTTCCTTGTTGCCATAATTTTTCTTTTAACTTTTCTTGCCACCATGAATGTCTTCTCTAATGAATCAAGTTCACAAAGGAGAACCTCATATTTGATTTTATCCTTTAAAGTCCCTATGAATACATCAATCCTATTTTCTTATGGAATATAATTTACCCTTATATTCAATTTTTGGAAGTCCTCAATGTGCTCTACCATTGAACACTTTTGTTTGAGATTTATCAATTGGCTAAAGAAGGTGTTTCTCTTTATATCCTCATAATGTGCTATCATTTCCTCCATCAAAATTGACCAATTTAAAAGTGGTTTATGAGAACAAAGCCATCGATACCATAAAAACTAATTAAGTTCTAAATATAAAGTTGCAATGCGTGCCTTTTGTGTGTGTTGCACATTATGGAGATCAAAATATTTCTCCATATGTAGTATCCATGTTATCGGATCTTTGCCATCAAACTTCCTCATATCAATCTTTGGAATATTGTGGATCTTCAATCCAACGTTGGATTCTATGAATCATGATTAACATTTTTTTTCTTCTCATGATGAGTTTCATCTAATATATTTTCACCATTAGGAAGCATTTCTTGTAGCAACTTTGTCAAACCTTCCATGTCTTCTTTTAATCAATCCTTCAAACATTCCATGTATGATTTTAAACTATTATTCAAACCATCCATCTTAGCTTCCATTTCATTCTTGGTTACTCTTTGTGAGAGAAAAATTTGTTGCACTTGGTCTTGTAATTTTGATATATCATGTCGCATTTCTCCCTCTTATTCATGTGTCATAGTAGAGCTTTCTGATTTCTTACTAGGTGTTTCCATTTTCTTGCTTTGAGTAATTTTGGAATTAAACAATGATATTTATGCTTCACTATGCCCTTTGAATCACTTCAAACTAATTTTTCAAACAAAAGTTATGCAAAATTTAAAAAATACACTCCTTTTTCTTGCTTTTTAGGAGCTAGATATTACAGTTGTTATATCTATGTAATTATGAATTTCCAAATCTGAAATTCCAGCTTGTAGTAGTCCTATGAGTCTTATTTCCAACCCAACAAGTCAAACCAATATTGGATTCTTCAAGAAAGAGTTATGCCCAATCTCTCACAATGACCTGATTATAGACTTGTTCAGTACAACGAACTTGTACGGAGTTCCACGTGTCATTGTTTTGACCTTTGGCCCTGAAAACGATACAAAAAAATGCAGTCCATCCTATTTCTTTCAATTTTTATGAAATTCAAATCTGATGCTCAGAGAGAGAAAGTTATGACTATTTTCCTCAGGTCGCCTATTTGAGTTGGAATTCTGGAGTCTGCAAAAACCCTAACTTCCTCGAATCATATCTCCGAAAATTTAGCAAGACAAGATCTGAAATTCATATCCAAAGTTCACCAATATTTTGGATCCACGTGGTTGCAACCTCAGATTCTTAAGCTTCATAAAAAAATTATAGTGAAAATTCAACGATGACCTGTTTCAAGCAGCGAAACCCTAGAATCCAAAGCTCTGAAACCAAATGTTATGTACCAACTCACAAAAAAATAGATCAACGAATTAAAAATTATCCTCTTTTAGGGGGTAACCTCCTTTACATTACACAAATGAACACTTCTTGGATGATACAAATGGCAAGACCTCCTTTCTATATATAGGATTCTAAGGGGTCACAATATAATTAGAGCATACATAACAATAATAATGTAAGGGCACAACAATAACAATAGTTAGCTTCTATGGGACACAATAATAACAATATGGGGACTACAACGGAACAACAATAACAATAAGGGGGTTACACTAACAATAAAAATAAGGGGCTACACTAGTAGTATAGGGACCTAACACTTGACTACATTGATCAACAATCATCCATATAACCAAATGAAGTTAGAGGAAATTTTCTGATGTTGGAAGTCAAAGTCGAAGTTGGTTCTAGTAATAAGTCGATGTATCCCATGGACCAGGTTGAATTCACCATTTATTTTGGTCAATTTGACCATCAACAAGATATTTAGTTGATTTGACCTCATTCTTCTTCTACTTGACTCACTAGATACTGCGCTAGCTCTCGGAGGGGTATATGTGTTGAGCCTCCAACTTTGTTAAGACTTTAATACAAATGATTCATACCTCCACAATATATTATTGTTAAAAATTGTTTTGAATAAAATCCATTTATATAGATAGCTCCTGAAAAAGTGTCATGCCTAGCTTTAATTGACCTCCATATTCAACCTCAATTATAAGATAATGAGATGCTCATATTGGGTGTCTAGACCTGTAGTAGTGGGAAAAATTAGAATAAAATTTGATGAATTATGGGTCGTTTTAAATTTCCATCTCATTACCATCGAAATTTTGAAATAGACACAATCCCATGTTCAAACACATTCAAATATTAACATGTTTGTCATTTTCAAATTATCATAAGAGGCATTGTTGTAATATCGTTCTAGGTTAGGATGAACTCCTTATATAATCCCATATAGTAATTGACCTTTCCCTTCTAATCCATGTCACTAATAGAATCATCGACCCATAGGTAACTAAGTGAGAGATGTTGTTGTTGCCATTGTTAATATAATCCAGGAATTTAACAAAGAAGAATATCCACTCTATTAGGTTGAAATCCGTAATACATTGTTGACTTGATATAAACTTGTGTGAACAATGTAGCTATTTCATTCACTTCCCATAGGCCTCAACATGAAGGAATCAAATTTCTCTATCATAGTGATTTGAGATACGTTGGAATGAAGTTGGTTGTTGAGGTAAAATGAACGTTTGGGAGAAATGAATTCAAAATTGACAGACGAAAGTTAGAAGTTAAAGCCAACTAGATTGATTCGGTTAAATGTTTGAAGTCAATCAAATCGACTACCACTAGTTAACACATTGCAATCGACTCCATTTAGACTAGTTAGTTTCGAATTGATTAATGCATCCAAAACCACTTTCTTGCGGCTTGAAATTATATCTAGGCCCAACTATATGCATGATATGAAGTCTATTAAAACTATACGGCTTGCTAAACTAATTGCATTGAAATTTGGAATCACTTGCTTTAGTCATTTATGGCTTTCTTTTATGGCTTAAATACAACTTCATAACAACACTACTCTAATAATGGGAGAGAGACATTAAACAGATTCCTAAGATAACATGAAAATAAACAAGTAGTTCATTTCTCACTCCAAATTAAAATAATTCCCCGAGCTACATTGGCAGTGTGTGAGTAAGAAAACACTAAGTGGCCAACACGAGTTTTCTGTCAACATTCAACTAATCTTTATTTATTGCAACATTATATTCCTAAAAGTTGGTTCTTATACAAGCCAATAGTGAATTGTTGGTTTGGTCTTGGTAACACCAACTAGAATAAAAGTTTTAAATAAATGGAAATTTTTTCAATCCAATACTCATATGGTGCAAATTGTATATGAACTTAAATGCAACAATGTTAAAATAGAACTAAAACTTGCAACAGCTAAAATTTATACAATTGGTTAAAATGATAATGAGAAATCATACCCATAGTAGAGTGTATACAAGTGTCTTGATCATACTTTGTGGCCTTTAAGTCAAGTCGAAAATTATCAATCTCATGCATTATTTGCGAGTTTCCAATTTAAAAAACATCATCTTCCATCAAATTTTGCATTGTCTTTCCCAAAAACTTCATGAGTGTTGGTTTGCTTCATTTAATAACATCTATGAGCATATTTGATCATTTTTCATGCAACAACAATTTTTTCAACATTTTCTCAAACAGGTCTTCTCTTGCAGATCAATCTTCATTGTTATCTTCATGCAGGTTCATTTTCTTTTTTCTTCTTGCAAGTTTATCCTACTCCCTAATTCACTGCTACTGTCACCTAGGAAAATAAAGGAGGAAACAACACCACATGTTGTAACCCTAACTTACAATGCACATACAAGAACAATCTACATCATATTAACAACAAGAATACACATACACAAAGAAGAAAGGAGTTTTGGGAAGGAATTCCAACCATATTTTCATCATTCTTATTGAATATTTATACATATATTATGTGGTTGGAGTTGGTGTACCGACTCCAAATAATCTCTCATACATTTACCTTTTGCCACTTATTACATACATTTACTCATAGAGATATGATGACTATACATAGGTCTAGGAGACTCCTTGACAAATATTCGTTATGGATACTTGTAATATTTTAGCCATGTCAACATTGATGAAATTATGCTTGCAATTGATATTAATAGAAATAATAACATTCTCTCATTAAATACATTTGTGAACTTGTAATAGGGAGTTGTCACATGAAATTAGAGCCTTATGTCTCTCTTAGTCCTTCATCTTGGCATGATTCCATCTATCTAAAAATAAAAGCTCATGTGCCTCATTTAAAAGTTCCAACACATCCTCTAAAAGCCCATCAATAGCATCATCATGTAGATACTTGTATGAAGAGAATGTCCATATGATTAGAGTTTTTTTCTTACAATCCTCGATGAATTATTCAATGCTAGAATAATCATATTTTCTAGTATAATACGTCTTACTTGGAAAAACTCTAAATTATAACTAGGGCTTTGATGAAATAGATTACTTTTTAATGGAGATTCATTATACAACTAGGGTTTTGAGGCAATGAATATGAAATGATCATAACTCCCTCACTATTTGTTGGATTCTCTATTATGGATAGAAATATGAAATGTCATGGTCAATGGGCATCTAGTGGCACTATTTTGAGATAAATATGTCCACTTTTTCAAATGATATATGTTCTGTAATACACATGGTCATCATTAAAGAAGAAAAGAAAAGAAAAACATATTTTAAATTAACAATAACTTCACATCACAAACTCTAATTCATACAATATTTTTTGTTTTTGTTTTTTTCTTTTTAACGTATGATGTTTTATTGAAAGGAATACATATATACAACTAATTGCTTCAAATTCTACATAGTAAGCTTCAAAAGTGGATTTGAATCCCGCTCTTTTTTTCCTTGAAAATTTTGCTAAAATAAAATTTTCTGCCTACTTTTTACCTAAGAAAGAGCTCTAATACCACTTTTGGTGAACCTTTATATATAAATATATAATATAAACCCTTAATCTTGAGAATAAAATCTTAGCTTTAGTAAACAAAATTCATTCATATAATAGACAACACAAAAATATAGAGAGAGAGAGTCGTTATGGTAGGTTTACACCATAAAATAATCCTTATGGAAGGAACGCTCCATGGTCCACACTTCATAGAGCACAATAATCAACATTGAACATTAACTAATGATACTCATGTGTATTTATACTTTCTCTTAAGTATTCCCAAGTGTATATTCCAATTAACCCTTATTGTTATATTGTTTCATCTCTCTATGTAGTGTACCTATTCCATGATTATGATCACATTACATTCATTATCCCCATTGGGTACCTCTCTACATGCATTATATTCCACACTCCTTTGCATGTTCAATACTTGAAACATTGGTGGAATCCATGTAATATGAAATACTATGTAAATAGATCAACTAATACCAAACACAAGAATCCATCCATCCTAGTTAAATGAGGAGACAAGGTCCAATTGTAGCATTTCCTTTTTGATCTTGATCCCTTTGGTTCTATGTTTTTTCTACACTACTCTAATATCTCCATGCATTGATTTTAGTCCTCCATATGCCTCTATACTAGTTCCATGTTTCTACATAGTAAGTTTTTTGTTGCTCATGGCTATGTCTTAATTATTTTTTACTCTTTGAGTGTTGTTGGTGTTGATATACAAAAACCTTATCTATTTGGTATTTTTTCTTTGAATATTCAACATATGGTTCCTTTGGGTCATGTTGTTCCTTATATTCCTCTTCCTTTTCATTCCCTTCCCATAGTGTATCTATTCCATTATTATGATCACATTACATTCATTATCCCCGTTGAATACATCTCTACATACATTACATTCATTATCCCCATTGGGTACATCTCTACATACATTACATTCAAGTCTCCTTGCATGTTCCATACTTGAAACATGCGTGAAATCCATATAATATGATGTACGAAGTAAAGTGATCAACAATACCAATCATGAAAATCCATCCATCTTAGTGAACTGATGAGATGGGGTCCAACTCAGTGACATTGCCTCTTTGGTCCCTATTCCTTTGGTTCTGTATTTTTTCTTCACTACTTTGATATCTTAGTGCATTTCTTGTAGTCCTCCATGTGCCTCCATACTAGTTCCATGTTGCTACATGGTAAGTTTGTTGATTTTCATGGACATGCCTTAATGATCTTCAGTTCTTTTAGGGGTGTGGGTTGTGATACATAACAATCTATTGGGTATTTGTTCTATGTATCTTCAACACGTGGTTCCTTTGGGTCATGTTGCTTCTTAGATTCCTCTTCCTTTTCATTCTCTTCCCAAGGATTTTTTTCATGTGCTTATGTAGTCTATTATTCTAATTCAACCTTATGTTTTCCATTTTATGTGTTAGAAGATACTAAAATTAGTTTCCTTCCGAGGATTTCTTCATGTGGTCACTTTCACTCTTCTTTTTTAATGAGATATATATCTTGCAATGCGATCTTTTTATTCTCATACCATTGCTTCATAAACGTGTTTTGCACATCAATATTAACTATACCAATTGAGTCCATCCAAGAATATCCAATAATAATATCCACATAATTGATATCTATAGAATGGAAATATAAATGAAAAATATGTGTACCCACAATAATCTTCAAGCCTTAAAAATTTGAATAGTCTAATCCTCATATTTGTTTAGGATATTATTAGCATGGACTACTGATATTTATTTGAGCCAAAAATGATGAAATTATGTTGTAACTAGAGTTAATAGAAATAATGACCTTTTGGTCTTATCATACCAACATTAATGCACCAAATCCCATCAAACATTCCTAGTTGAAAATTATTAGGCTACACTAGTACTATGATGTCACACTTCATTTTAACTCATAGTGTTGCACCTTCCCCACTTTTAGGGGATGGAAAGTGCAAGGTGGGTCTTCACTTCTTGAATAAAATACTAAATTATTGTATGCATGGGAACTTGGAACCTCCTCTAACAATCAAGTTTAAGTGTATGCATTGCTACAATGACTAGGAATAGCAATGGATCTTCATATCCACTCTCATAGTGCCATATGATTCAAACATAATCATCTAGTTGATAAACAAAAAATCCTTCCAGGTAATTATGATTTTGTGCCAATATTAGCTTAATTTTCTCATGAGGCCTCTAAATTTTGGGAAAAACAAATCATTTCTCCAAGTCTCGAGGGAGAACATTATTTTCTATAACCTCTTGCTAATGAAGCTACTAGATTTAAAATGAGGTTTTTAAGGGCTAAAATTTCATTATCATATCAAACTATACCATAATTATTTTCATGAGTTCCATGAAAATACATTGAATTTAATAATCCACATGTGAATGATACATTATCCACACTATTAAAGAATTTTAATAAACATGATGATACCCAAGCCCCCTTCACAAATTCCTAGTATGGAAGAGATATATAATTTAAATGTGTGTTAGTCTTATATCCTAGTTAATGTGGGATTATGGTGACTCACTCTGTGGATAATTTGAAGGCTTGTGAGGCATGGTCTTCTTCATTAGTTTTCACCAAGATTATATAATAATGTTTTCCAACTTGAACTTTCCTCCTAGGTTAATGAATTCAAGGTATTACCACCTTTCTCTTTGTCTATTTATAGATTTTGTTTTTGGGACTCTACAAATATAGCACACATGATGTTTTGACTTCTATAGTTTGAAGGCATTCTAGTTTTTCGTGGACTGACCCTTTTGGAATTCTATCAACTACTATGAAAATATCACATATGATTCTTAGGATTTTGAATTTTGGGTTGGGTATCATGGTATTTGAATTAAAATCCTCGTGGTCTTTTTTAGTTTGGAAAAGGGCATATTGGGTTTGACACTATATTTCTATTTTCTTAGTTGGCTCTAGTTCTTCATTTTATTGAGGTAAAATATTACTATAATTACAAATGTGGATTATACAGATACGATAAATTAGAATAATTTTAAGATCACATGAGGGAATTAATCAAGGTAATAGGACTTCCATATTCGCTGTCACAAATAAGTTGCATGACAATGGACAACCTATGGTTTCCAAAATTTCTTCTATCATGGCTTATCTTCTTTAATTAAAGAAACTAATTGTTGGGCCCTCAGAATGAATTTGACATGTTAAAGAAACTTGATTGTCAACCTAAGTAAATATTCTTACTTTAGGACATCCAATAAAAGGGTCTTTGTTAATTCAAGTTATCAAGAAGCAAAAAAGGATAACATTATGCACCAACTCTTTGAGGATTTGGAGATAAGGTATTACACATCAATTTGTCACACTTATGTAAATGATGCCAAATCTAGATATTTCACTATTCAATGAACTATTGTCATAAATACCATGGAAATATGGAAGAAATACCTTTCCACGATGTATGAAAATCCGGGATTAAATACCTAAAAAACCCTAATTTTCGAGGACACCACAGGTATTCATTATACAACCTACAATGACATGTGTTTCAGAATAAAAACAGATCAATTTCATCATAGTTTTCCTATGCTAAGGTCATGCTGGTATTTTTATAAAGGTAAAAAATAAAAAGTAAGCAAAGCTTCCTCTTCCAAAAGCCTCTTGGATGGTATCTAATCCTACGTTGTTGAGATTTGGCTCAAGATACCTTTATCCTAGACCTCCTTCCTACTATAGTGGATCCATCCCACTCATTGTGGATCTCTCTCCTCCCTTCATGCGTCTCTCAACTTCCACTCAAAGAGAGTTGGGTTGCCATTTTAGACTTTTGAACTATACTTACATGTTGTCCAAGTATCTAATGGAGTTATTTTGATTGCAAGGTTTGGGATTGAGGATCATTACAAGGAGGCTTCCAACATCAAGGCGTAATTATAATTTTCCTTTTCTTTATTATCAATACAAATAGATGTTTCTTTCCCATATACATATGTCATGATGTTTATTATAAGATTCCTTGATCACTTGCATTGTTTACGGTTGAATCATTGATGTGATATATTATTTGATCACTTTTTTGTTTCTATCTTTGCAAGTCTCTTCTTGGAGTATCAAGGGAAAAAAGTTGAAAGCTACAAAGAACAGTAGTGAGGATAATCATCAATAATTTCAGAGAGTCTAGGGAGATTTGTCTTGTTTGCGGGATAAGATTTGTCTGCCAAACATAAGGGAGCAGGAGTTTGAGGCTAATCAATATGGGTCTAGAAGGGACTGCAAGTTGACATATTTTCTAATAAGACTAATTTTTTTAAAGTCTTTTTCATATTAGCTTTTTATATAACCTAGGAAATTTTCAAATTAACAGGTAAATTTTGTATTTTGATATAGAACTATTTATCTTGTTCAAAAGTTTACAAAAGACAATTTTATGTATAATTTTGTTTAGATTAACTGTAACCTTTTAATATAATATAATTTTTGTTGTTTCAATTTAAGAAAAAACTAAATAATGAAAGTTATCCCACCAAATAGATCCATGAATATGTATAGAAATTTATCACATTAAATAGATGCTTACATCTCTCTTAAACCTTCCTTTTGGCATAAGACCACTTGTATAAAATAGATTTCCTATGCACCACCTAAAAGTACCAACATATCCTCTAGAAGTCCATCTCACCATAAAAAAAAACATCATCCTATACATATAGATATATTTTCCATGTGATAGGTGTGTTTTTCTTATAATCCTTAATGAATTATTCAATGTAGATTTTCCTATAGATTCACAAGCTCATGTATTCTACTAAAACAAGAAACAAGAATCTACTTCTACTTTCAACCAGTGGAAGCCAATAGATTGATGAAAACAACACAAACAAGAATAAGACAAATAAATGGCACATAATACAATAAGTTTTTCTGGGGAAATCCACTACTCAAAACCTCACTTATCTGTATTTCATTAATCAGAAATATGAGTGAAGATACAAATCTTGTTCTCACTAGAACAATTTCGAACAAGTATGCTCAACTCTGCCTCACAAGCCTGCTCTTAGCCAACACTTAGCCAATTTCCACTGCCTGCCAAGCCCCTATTTCCTTCTACAATTCCTAGGTTGAATAGCCCATATTAATGGGAATCCAGTGCTTCCAAAACTATGTAATCCAATCTAGGTCCACTTCTTGATTGCATGCATGAGCTATACAACTCAATAAATCATAGAAATGATAGTACATTGTCCATGCACTCTAATCTCAACTGGGTATTTCTCAGAATTGACATGCATGAGTTTCTAATGAGAGAATATTCAGTTAACTGGAGTAGCACCATTGCACTAACTGACTACTAATCCTCTACTAGTTCAACAAACAATTAGAGCTAGTTTAACTGTCTATAACTCGGTAAACTGAGTTATATAATTACAACTCAATCTAAACTCATACTAGACCCCTAAAATTTAGGGAGAACACTTACATGACTTCCAAAATACTTCCAACTCAAAATTCCTAAGATAATTAACCCAATTAAACTTAATTAACTATTTATTATTTGTTATGAGAATAAAATTCTATTTTGATTCTCAATTTAAATTCAATGACAAATTTAAACTAGAATTTCTTGTTGCCATTTCTCAACACTCCCTCTCGACAAGAAAGGGTTTATCTGCTACCTTGGTCCTATCTTTGTGAAACTTGAATTTACATCTTGAAAATTCCTTTGTTAAAATGCCAGCATATTTCTCCTCCGTGGGAATGTACTCTAACAACATGATTCACATTAATACACAATCCCAAAGATGATGATATCGAATATCAATGTGCTTGGACCTATCATGAAAAATTGGATTTTCAGAAAGTTTGATACGACTCAGATTATCACAGTAAATCACTGTTAGATCCATTTGTTGGCCAAACAGACCAACCATGATCTTCCTCATCCAGATGGCCTCACATGCTACCTGACTTGCAGCCATGTATTTTTCCTCTGCCGCACTGAGTGCAGCCGATCTCTGTTTCCTACTGTACCAAGAAACTATCATTGAACCAATACTAAAAATCCCTCTTGATGTGCTTTCTCGGTCAGATGGACTCCTCACCCAAGTTGCAGCTGTGAATTCTTGATGATTTACTCCCTATGTCTGTTTGTACCATAATACGTACTAAGTAGTGCCCCTAAGGTATATCAATACACGATTTTCTGCTTTCTAATACAACTTGGCAGGACTAATCATCGCTTGAGTCAGCTCATTAATTACATAGCATAAGTCGTGTTGTGTGTTCACCAAGTACATGAGTGAACCCACAAGTTTCCCATAAACAGTATCTTCCACTACCTCTCCCGAAGTATCATCCACTTTCCTCTAGTTACCAGTTAGAGGAGTCTCTATAGGCTTGTGACTCTCCATGCAGAACCTTCTGAGTATCTCAGTGGCATACTTTCCTCCAGACACAAACAACTCCCCATCACCCTGCCATACTTCCATCCCCAGAAAGTAATGCATGAGCCCAAGCCCTTCATCTCAAAATATCTTTCAAGGTACTCCTTGCAAGATTCGATCAGGTGATCATCATTTGTTAGTATGAGATCATCAACATAAAGTACAATGATCAACATTTTACCTTCCACCACTATGTGGTACAAGTTCACATCTGGTTCACTCTTCATGAAGCCCAACCCGGTGAAGTAGCTATTTATCCTGGTGTATCAAGCACAAGGTGCTTTCTTCATCCCATACAACACTCTCTTGAGCCGACACACATGTGATTGTTGAGGGTTTCAAAACCTTCAGGCTGCTCTATGTACACCTCTTCCTCAATCGTTCCATTAAGGATTGTTGTCTTCACATCCATCTAATGTATCTTCCAACCCATTTGCTCTGATAGTGCCAATATAGATCTGATCGACAATTACCTTGCAACAAGAGCAAAGGTATCATCATAGTCAATCCCCTCTACCTGTGAAAAGTCATGGGCCACAAATATAGCCTTATGCTTCTCCACACAACCATCTGCAACTTGATTTACCTTTTAAAGCCAACGGGGCTCACCACAGACTTATCCTCCGGTCTTGGGACCACATCCCAAGCACTGCTACGAACTATGGAGTCATACTCCTCCACCATGGCGTGAACCCAAATTGGTTGTTCCACTGCTTCCTCAAAGGAAGATGGCTCTGCCATAACACATCCGCTCATAAGAGCCATGTATCCAGTGTACCTGTCAAGTGACCTCCTCTATTTATGTTGTGATGCGGGTACTTCCACATTCTCTCTAGCATCAAACAACAATCTATTTGCCTCTCTGGTCTGATTTCTCCCATCTTTGGAAGACTCTGCCTGAGTGGATGTCTCCACTCTCGGATCCTACATCAAATTAATGATCCTCCTCCTTAGGAGCTAAAATTCCCTCAACCACATGTAGTTGAAGCTCCTTCTCAAGGGAACATCACATGGCCTTGCCTCATCAAATCTGAGATCTCTAAAGGCCAATGTCATCATGCTAGTCGGAAAGTACACCCGATAGTTGTGGCATGTATCAGTGAACCCCACAAATATCCCTAACTCTGTTGTTGGATCCAACTTATTTTGTGCATATTTAGTCACATGGAAATATACCGATGACCCAAAGATCCTGAAGTGACCAACATATGGCCTCTTACTGGAATAAGCCTCCTCTGGTTTCTTCATCCCAAGTATCTGATGTGGGCTACGGTTATGAACATAAACCATTGTGTTGCATGCCTCATCCCACAAGTGTAGTGGGAGACCCTGATCATGCAAGATCACCCTCACTTCCCCTACTATGCTTCTGATCTTCCTCTCAGCTCTGCACCATCTCTACTTTCTTGCTCAAAGTAGCACAATACTCTACCTCCAGCTTATAGAGATTTTTAACCTAAATCCATATCTTCTTTACTTGACTTGTGGCTATGTGTCGAAGGAACGTCTTTCCTTTCCATAAGATCACATCATAGCCTCTATCCTCAAGCATGGCAATGGATCCCAAATTCTTCTTCAACCCAGGCACATACATAACATTCTTCAAGGTAAGTGGATCCCCATGCTCCCTCTAAAAAGTAATTGTGCCCAATCTAGTAGAACTATACCTCCCGTTGTCACCCATCTCAATATGAATCTGGAGATATTTCTCCTCTAGGTCACTATATAACTCCTTATCACAAGTCATGTGGAATGAAGCTCCACTGTCTAAGTACCATACACTTCCCATCATTAATGACACCGTGCATGCAATGAGGGAAAAGTCCAATTCAAATTGATAGGTCAAAGCCTCACTTGTCGTTCCTCCTAAGGACTTCTTGTTCTTTAGCGGAAAATTTGTAGCAAAGTGTCTTAGCTCATGACAATGAAAGCATTTCACTTTCGCCATGTATTTCTTCTTGCCTCCATGACAAGAATTTTATTTTGAATAGGAAACTTTCCTTTTCCCCTTCTTCACCTTCATCATTAATGCATGGTTCTCTTCATCATAAATATTTGATGAAGATCCATCCATGGTGTTCCTCCTGATCTCCTCCTACATCAAATGCGACCACAGTCGTTCCCAATATGGCAGCTTCTCCTGACTATTGACAGAGTCTTGATAACTATGCCAACCCTTTCGGAGTCCTATAAAATCAAGATTCACCGTATTATCCTCGACAACCGTGATTCCAACACTTCCAAGTTCATCACGACATTGATTGAACTTGGTAAAGTATTTCAGAATAGTCTCGTCTTTCTCTATTTTGATTTTTCGTAGTTTGTCCTTCAGGGCCAATTTCCTTTGGTCACTGCTATCTGATACAAGTTCGTCAATGCTTTCCACATGGCATACATAGTTTCCTTACCATGGAGACTCGAGACAATGTGGCCTTGAACTCCCTCATGGATTATATGCCTCGCCTTCACCACTCACTTCTTCCATTTGGCCAGATTCTGTGCATTCGATGCTGCTAGCTTAGGAATGTCTTAATCAATGAATTCCTTCAATTCATTACCCTCCAGCTCAACCTCCATTCTGTCCTTCCAGGATATATAATTTGAGTTGCCTTCCAAGGCATACTCGAGCTATAAACCTCAGAGTGCCATTTTTCGATCCTGAAGTATGTATTGCAAATTCAAATTTCACATGTAACCCAAGACTCAAAACTCTGAAATCTCCTCTAGTATATTGTCTTCAGCTCCGATACCATGTAGATTTTCCCATAGATTCACAAGCTCATGTAATCTACAAAAACAAGAGACAAGAATCTACTTCCACTTTCAACCAGTGGAAGCCAATAGATCGATGAAAACAATATGAACAAGAAGAAAACAAATCAATGGCACATAACACAATAAGTTTTTCTAGGGAAATCCACTACTCAAAACCCCACCTATCTGTATTGCGTTAATAAATAATATGAGTGAAGATACATAGCTTGTTCTCACTAGAAAGATTCCACAAAAGTATGCTCAACTCTCTGCCTCACAAACCTGCTCTTAGCCAACACTTAGCTAATTTACATTGCCTTCCAAGCCCCTATTTCCTTACGCAATTCCTAGGTTGAATAGCCCATATTAATGGGAATTCAGTGCTTCCAAAACTGTGCAATCCAATCTTGGTCCTCCTCTTGATTGCATGCATGATATATACAACTCAGTAAATCATACAATTGATAGTACATTGTCCCTACCCTCTAGTTTCAACTGGGTCTTTCTTAGAACTGACATGCCTGAGTTTTCGATGAGAGAATATTTAGTTAAATTGAGTAGCAACTGTGGATGCACCAGTGCACTAACTGATTGATAATCCTCTACTAGTTCAACAAATGGTTAGAACTAGTTTAACTGTTTATAACTCAGTAAACTGAGTTATCTCATTACAAATCAATCTAAACTCATACTTTACCCCTAAAATTTAGGGAGAACACTTACATGACTTCCAAATTGAAAATCCTAAGCTAATTAGGCCAATTAAACTTAATTAACTATTTACAAGTTGCTATGAGAATAGAATTCTATTTTAATTCTTAGATTAAATTCAAGGAAAAATTTAAATTGGAATTTCTTGTTTCCATTTCTCAACATTCAATACTAGAACCATCATCATTTCTTGTAAAATACTTCTTGATTGGAAAAAATTGGAAATAGAACTAGGGATTTGATGAAATATCTTTTTTTTTCAATGGATATATATTATGTGGCTATGGTTTTGAGGCAATGAATTTAATTATCACAACTCACTCAATATTGATTGAATCCCTATTATGAACATAATTATGAAATTCCAGGGTCATTCTACACCAACTATCACTAGTTTGATGAAATTCCTAACACTTTAACAAAAGATTGTTACTGTACAAACCATGAAATCATCACTAGAAAATCCCTAAAATCACTAAGTTTAAATAAACAATAAGTTCACTTCTCATAATTCTACTTTAGACAAAAAAAAATTATTAACATGGATGTATTTTCAAGAGGTATTTAGGTTTACAACTAGTTTCTTTAGATTCTACATATAAATATTAAACAATGGACTTGAATGTCACCATACTCTTTTTCATTAAAAAATTTGCAACAGGGAAAATAATTATTCCACTTTTTTTCCCAAGAAGGAGATCTAATACCACTTGAAGTGAACCTTGATAGAAAAAGTATATAATATGAACCCTTTAGCTCGAGAATAAACCTTTAACTTTAAAAATATAAAATTCACCCACACAATAACAACATAAGAATATGGAAATAACCCTTATGGTAGGGTAATACTCTTAATGGATGGAACACTACACAAACCATGCTTGATACAATATAATAATAAAATCCAACATTCCAATGAAATGAGAATTATTTATATTCATACTTTCTCTTAAGTATTCCTAGGGGTTTATGAGATCTAACTCTTGTTATTACCTTATTTCATATACTCTCTTTAGTATTCCTAGGGATCTATGCCAATTACCCCTTATTATTACATTATCTCATATAACTATATAGTCAACATATTCATTGATTATGAAAACATTATATTCATTGTTCCTCTTGAGTACCTCCCTAAGTGTATTACATATAAATCTAAATAATCTAGGGAATGTAGAACCCCAACATTTCTTGCAATATTTAAAGTAATAATGGTCATCCATGGATTTTTTTATTTTATTTTTGTTGAATTTGGCCTTTGTCATTCTCTCCATTCTCTATGAACCTACATTATATGATGTTTTATTTTAAAACTAGGATCTAATCCATTCTTTTATGATTTTAATCAATTGTGTTTTTGTAGAAAAAAGAATTCCAAATGACTATTAAAGATCCTTTGAAAAGTAAAAAGCATCCCAATCAAGAGAAGAGGAAGAGAGGATTCTAATTGCATTACATAGTTAAAATGGTTCCAGATAGATCACATGCGATGTTCATAATTTATGTCTAGTCTTAGAATGTAGATAAAAATGGATTTGTATCGCCATGGTTGCACCAATCCTATATTCACAAACCACTTATGTGTTGACACATGAAGTTCACTATTCATGTCTAGCCTTGACATATGGACAAAATGGTTTGCATTGCCATGGTTTCACCAATCCTAAATTTTCACATCAACAATGTCTTCATTCTATACACTTGTCAAAATGTATAAGGCATTTGTTTGAATATATCCTTTTAGCCAATGTTTCTCCAATTACGATACATAGTAAGAAAGTTCATATGTTTGATACACAACAAACCCAAGAAAACTTGAGTGTAATATGGACTGATGCATTCTTATAAAAAAGATACATCCTAAACTAAATAATATAGTGTGATGACAAATGGTATCAAACTCATGAGGAGGATTCCCTTCGTGTCTAGTATTGGGAGGAGAGGAATGATGTGGACATCTTCCTACTAAATTAGGAGCCATTCACACTAGGGATAATGATGAGAAGGAAAGTGGAGTGGCTTGTTAATAGAACAACATCCTTGTGATGGATCCAATCTATTTCTCAAACAACTAAAAGTTATTTTGATTTTTACTTGTGTTATTTTTAGGCATGCATTATTCTTCTATTGTAAAAGTTCATGAAATTTTTGTTTAGAACATCCTTATTTATCAGCATTGCTTCATTTCCCAATTATATTAATCCTTGCTTCATTTCCCAATTATATTAATCCTTGAAATGCTTAATTCAAGGCATCACAATTTCCACAGAGAAATAATTTATTTATAGTGGCATTATATATGAGGTTGATATTACAATCTAGTTATTTGAATTCATGAAATGCTTACTAATTTGATTTTAATTCTATGTAATATTTAATTTGATTTTAATTCTATGTAATATTTAAAGGAAGTGGTTATTTCTAATGGCCTTATTGATTGTGTTAACATTAAATTTTGACTATAATATTGTATTCATAAAATATTGCATATCGTAGTGACTTTTGTACACTAACCTTGAATTCAATGCATAAGAGCATGGGATTCATATTGGTTGGGTCATATTAAATAATGTAGTGCAAGGAATAGTTATGTCATGGTTTCAAGCATTTCATGAACATGCTTTCACTTCAAGTTCCACATGGAAAATTAATCATTTCTTGTCCATATTCACTTGTAAGAATTGAGAAATCAAGTGTGCATATCCTAAAATTTGTTTCCCTTCCTTCATTTTGTTAGGGATTTACTTATGTCTTTATTTTACCTACATATTTTTCATCCACGGTGATATGTTCAACTATATGACGATTCTCCACATCTAGCATGTGCGTTGATGTTCCCTAAAATACTAACTATGTACATGACACTAAAAATATATAGAAATTTTCAATTATCTAAGAAGTGTATTGCATTTTTAATTACTAGGTAAGGATGTTGAGAACAAGATGTTTGATTTCTATTTAAATTTATCTAAGAAAATTGATTTCATTCATGATTTCATCAACTATTTTTAAGATCAATGAAAGCCACATATAAGTAAGTAAATTTTCCACAATGACTATTCGTTATTGTTGTTAAGTTGGCCGGCATTATTAATTACATTGATATGTTTCATGGAAGGTTGCAAGTATGTGGGCCAAATCACGTAGGGAATTTTGACACTCACATGAGGAAAAAAATGCCTCTAATGAGTCATACCATAATACATTAAATACTCAGAGACATGATTGTTCAATTCCAATTATATATTTTATGTATCAAATATTTATAAAAATGAAATAAAATAAAAACATGTATATATTAATTTTCACATTACAGAAATCATAAGAAATATTGTTAATTTGATTATGATATTATGTCTGGTTTTAACTGCCTTTTCCTATATATTTGTAAACTTTTGGTATAACTAAACATTTTTCTCAAAAAAATTTGGCCACCACATACATGACACATGATGAGGGTCTCACTTTACATCCTAGACAAAGTTGACATAATGTAGTGAATCTTAATAGATAACATAAATAAGATAATTTCTTATTCAAAATAATGAATAATTAACATCATAAATCCAAATGCATCTACTTAATAGAAAAAACAAGATTATATAAATAACACTTAAGGTAGCACATCACCATCCTTCATACTTAATGTTCTAGTGGAATTATTGCAGGAACATGGAACAATTTTGATGGTGGTCACTCTATAATTTTCCTTACGACTACCTAAATTGCAGTGTATTGTGATTAGTGTGGATGATCATTTCCTTTCCCAAAATATAGTGATTCCACTATTGACATGCCTACACAATGGAGTACATCTCCTTGTCATAGGTGGGATATCTACAAATAACATCAGATAGTCTTTCATTATGGTATATCATCAAATTTCAATGTTGAGTGAGGATTGCACCAACAACATAGTTTGATGAATTTATATTAATCTTAGATGGTTGTTGTATGTCTCACAGTGCAAGGAATAACATGGAATTGAGGTGATATTTTAGATCCTAAAATGCTTTATGTTGTGACTCTTACTAGACAAACTTGGATTTAGCTTCACCATTGGCCACTTGCCTTAAGGACCAAGCAATGGGAAAGAATCTAAAAATAATTTGATAATAAAAGTTGGCAAGGCCCAAGAAGCTTCAAATTTATTTCAAAGTCATCAGGCTTGGAAAATTGAAAATAACCTAGATCTTAGTTAGTTCCAAATGCAACCCATGTTCATCCATGATGTATCCCAAATATTGAATTCTCTACATGCTAAATGAGCATTTATCTAGTTTTGGTTATAATTTTTCTTGCTACAAAGTTATCAATACCTACTTAATGCGCTATAAATTATCTTCCCATGTTCCATTGAAGATGTGAGTGTCATCCAAATATATGACCAAAAAAGAGTTCAAGTATGGCTATAAGATATCATCCATCATCCTCATGAATTTTTTGGAGCATTAGTCAAGCCAAAAGCTACAAACAACCACTCAAAAAGGCCTTTTTATACTTGAAGTTTGTCTTCCATACATTACTTTTTTCATTTGGAACATGGTGGTAGCCCATATTTAGATTGATATTTCTAAAGAACCTAGCTCCCTTATGTTGATCAAGAAGATTGTCAATCCAAGAGATCAGGTATCTATTCTTGGTAGTGATTTTGTTCAAGGATTTGTAATCAATATATAGTAATCATGCCTCATCATACTATCACACTAACCTAGGCTCACATAAGGTGATGATCTTGGTAAAATGTGCTACTTTTGGATGAGTTCATGAGTTTGGTGCTCTATTTCTTAATCCTTTAGAAGAGAGCATATGCATACGGTACATTAGGTGAATAACTACCAAGTATCAATTTAATTGAACATTTTAATTAGAAGTGTAGAGGAACCCCTACAGGTGAGGAAAATATATCTCTTCTATTTCATGAAGATAATAATAAAAGTAAATGGAAATCCTTAATTTTGGTGACCTCTAAGGTCCATAAAAATAGACATCAATGTGCAATCTATATTATATAGAGAATGAAATTGTTAGGTCCTTGTAATACTAGTGTAGCCCTTATATTGTTATTGTGTTCCCCATAGAAGCCCATTATTGTTATTTGTGTGCCCTTACATTGTTATTGTTATGTAGGCCCTTATTATATTTTGACCATTTAGACTCCTATATACACCAAGTAGGTCTTGTCATTTGAATCATCCAACAATTATTCATTTATGTGATGTAAAAGGAAGCCTCCCCCCAAGAAGTGGCTTATTATCAAGTATTTGATCTATATTTTCTTATGTTTCTGTGTTATTTTGATCTAGATACATAAATTTGGTATCATATCTCTAGATCCAAGGGTTTTTCTTCTTCAAACAAGTCATCTTGGAATTTTCGCTAATTTTTTTTCCTGTGAGCCCTTATAAACTAAAATTTCAACCACAAAGAATTGAAATCTTGATTACCATCATGTAAAAATTTTAGAGCTTGGTTCAAGTAAGTTATGGTTTTTGTATTCTCCATAATTCAGTCTCAAACAGGTGTCTAAGGTAAAATCGTCATAAATTTCCCTTTGAGCATAAGATTTGAATTTTGTAAAATGTGAATGAAATTACATAGAATGTAGTATTTTGGGTATGACTTTCATGGCCTAAGGTCAAAATAGTGACACGAGGCACCCCGTAAAGTTTGATTTACTGAATTATCCCATAATCAAATAATAATGGGAGATTTGTCATAATGTTTCCTTGAAGAACCCAATGTCAATCTAACTTGTGGCATTGGAAAGACGACACATAAAAATACCTCATGATGAAATTGCAAACCTTAGAGTTAGAAATCACATAGATGCAATAGTTTCAAGGTTATACATATCAACAAGCTCAAAACAAAACTCTTAAAAGGTGTGTAATTTTAAATTTTCATAAAATTTGTTTGAAAAATAAATTTGAAGTGATTCAAAAGGGATAGTGAAGCCTAAAGATGATTAATTGGTTCCAAAATTCCTCCTAAAAAATGCTACACCCATTAAGCCCTAAAAAATCTCTACTATGATGCATGAAGAAGATGAAGAAATGTAACATGATATATCAAAATTACAGGAACAAGTGCAACAATTTTAGCTATCACAAAGAACAACCTGTTGTGGGGAAAAATGCCTATGCAGGACGATCCTATCCACCTAAGGTGTGACAGTGCCTTAGCAACAAACAGAGACAGCTATTCTAGTATTCTTCCTTTATGAATTAAGAATGAAGAGAGATAGATGGACTAACCGGTGTCTTCCGTTTGTCCCTCGATCCGGTCTCTCTTCTCTTTGAGGGTTCCCCGCTACTTGCCTTCTCGCTCGCCCAGCTTCAAGAGGTTTCTGCAAGATCACAAGAAGAGAACACTACACAAGACATGGATTCATATTCATAACTAGTTCAGGATTAGAAATAAACTAAACATACTAATGCAATCATACATCAAAGATACATCAGTATATAGGAGAAACCAAGATAGCTTTATTGATGAATAACAAGGTTCAGGAAGAGATACAACCCAGAGGGCTCCAATCCAGCATCTCCTTCCCAGCAAATGGAATTCCTATCTTCACCCCCTTCAAAGCATTAAGCACCCAATGATTCCAATCTCAAACCAACAGCAATTCTTTGCAATAACAAAATTCCAGCCTCTAGATCTCATGGAGGAGAGATCCATATATAGATGTTTGGAGAGAGGATGAGTCAGCTTGAGATCTGACTAGTGTCCTCTCCCTCTATTAGTTCTTGAGTCCACTTGGAGGTTCTTGCTTCCACTTGGAGATTTGGAACCTCTTACTCATCACCAGTCGAATTCCCTGAGGCAAGTGTCATTTTGGAAGCTTCCTGGGTCTTGACACCTTGAGAAATGAGCCTGCCACTTGTCCACTCTCGTTCAGCGCAGGTAGACTTTGTTCCAGTTGACATTCAATGCAGGTAGCTAGTGTTGGTTTTGACATTCAGCGCAGACAGCTAGTGTAGCCACTGAAATGATCCTGAATTGACTTGTTTCTGAGCAGTTTCAGGTGGAGAACTTTTGTGAATTGCTGTGGTTTGTTAGCCTTGTTCCTCTAGGGGTAGGAACAACATGTTTAGGGACTTTTGATCCCTTAGATTATGGACATTTCATGCTCAATGCTGTAAGGCACAAAAATGTCTATAACACAACCAAAAATGAATTGGGAGCTAAGATGGATGGTTTAGAATAATAAAAAAGGGATCATGGAAGGATTGAAGGATGGTTTAAAATCAGACTCATGGAAGGTTTGAAGGAAGCTTTGACAAAGTTGCTACAAGAAATGCTTCCTAACGGTGATAAGGTATTCCATGAAATTGACAATGAGAAAAAAAGGAATGCGAATCATGATTTTAGAGACTCTAACATTGGGTTGAATATTAACCATATTCCAAATATCGATATGAGGAAGTTTTATGGAAAGGATTCGATAACATGGATAATATAGATGGAGAAGTTCTTTGATCTACATGATGTGCAACATACAAAAAAGGTATGCATTACATATTTATATTTAGAACCCAATCAGTTTGTGTGGTATCGATGGTTTTTTTTCTCATAAATCACTTGCCACTTGGAAATTTTCTACAGATGAATTAATATCACATCACGAGGATACAAAGAGAAAATCTTTCTTCAACCAATTGATAAATCTCAAACAAAAGGATTCAGTTGGGGAACACATTGAGCACTTCTAAATATTGAATATCAGGGTAATTGGTATTCCATAGGAGAATCTGATTGATGTCTTCACAAGGAATTTAAAGGATAACATCCAACATGAGGTTTTCCTTTGGGAAACTAAGACATTGGAGAATGCGTTCAAGCTGGCAAGAAAACTTGAAATAAAAATTATGGAAACTGTTAGAAAATTATATATTACACAGCAATGGAACACATAGAATATATTGCAGAAATATAAAAATGGAAAACACATAAAACAAGAGAGATACAAATATACGTGGTTCGACCAATTTGGGCTACGTCCATGAAGAAACAGTCGATCCTTCCTTTTATATTATCCAGCAAAATGAAGAGATACAACCTACATCAGATCCGTTGTAATTCCCTCTTCGCTCTCACACAATCTCCTCTCTCTTTCTCGCTCAGAATACACATCTACATGGCCATAATAAAATTCCATCATATATAGCGAGGGGTTTCCTTCTAGGTCAAAAAAACCTAAATTAAACATAACTTCTACCGTCATATTTCTGCCTAATGAACAACCCAGATTTGCTACGAAATCACAACATTTTACAAGGAAATTTTACATCTATTTTTAGCTTCGCGGGTGTTGCCCCCCCGGACCCCCCTTGCAGCACAAATAATGGGTGGTGTTTCTGCCCCATTACGAACTGGGGTCCAATGCGGTGATACCTTTGAATAAAGAAGATAATCAGGCTCCATACCTAACAATATCCCACTTGGAGAATAATTATAACAACTCCACCGTTGCTTCATTTGCCAGACAATGGCTCCACTTTGGACTTGACTGTTTCTCATCTTCATCATCATACTTGAAGACCAATTGAAACCAAGTAGAATCTCAGTTTCTCCTTGGTTACAACTTTTGTTAACATATCTGCAGGATTCTGGCTAGTGTGTATCTTTTCCAGCTTCAACTGTTCATCTTCCAACACTACCCGTATGAAATGGTACTTAAGATATATATGTTTAGTCTTGGAATGAAATGCAGAGTTCTTTGCAAGATGTATGACACTCTGGATGTCACTGTATAACTTGCCCAACTCCTGCTTCTTACCCAATTCATCCAGAAACCTTTGTAACCAAATCATTTCTTTACTAGCCTCTGTAACAGTAGCATACTCTGCTTCCGTCGTTGAGAGTGCAATAACACTTTGCAGTTTTAAAACCCAACTGACAGTTGTTCCACCTACATTAAACACATACCCTGTGGTTCTCCTCCTATTATCTCTGTCACCCACCATATCTGCATCAACATATCCCTGTAGAGAAATGTTTGAACCGCCAAAGCATAATTCTTTATTTGTGGTACCTCTCAAATACCTGAGAATCCACTTCACCACCATCCAATGTTCTTTTCCTGGATTGTTCATGTGCCTGCTTACAACTCCCACTGCATGTGCAATATCAGGCCTTGTGCAGACCATTTCATACATTAAGCTTCCAACTGCTGATGCATATGGAACTTTAGGCATATAAGCCATTTCTTCCTAAGCCTTGGGACACACCTCCTTACTTAGTTTGAAATGGCTAGCCCAAGGTATACTAACTGGTTTTGTATTCTGCATATTAAACCCACTAAAGGTTGTGATAGAAAATACACTAAAGGTTAAAAGTGTGTTGAGAAGAAATTGTTTTACATAGAGTGTGAAAAGGAGGAAGAAAAGGAACAAGAAAAATCAAAAGAAGAAGATATAAACTAGGAACCAACCCTAGGGGTTGAAAAAGAAGAAATAAATCTAACAATATATTCGAATGCATTGGCAGGAATTACCACCCCTCAAACACTTAAGATATAAGGATATATCAAGAAGAAAAAGGTAATAGTGTTAATTGATTTAGTTGCTACCCATAATTTTATTCATTGTAAGATAGCCAAGGATTTGAATTGCTTTCTATATCTAGCACCAGAGTGTCAAGTGATGGTTGCAACTGGAGGAACTATAAATTTCTCATGGAAGTATCATAATATCAATCTAACCATGGGTGAATATGTATTAAATGGTCCAATGCTTGCCATTCCAATGGGTGTTTTTCATGTTGTATTAACAGTCCAATGGTTATAATCTTTGGGGATGATAGCTTATAATTTTCAAGTACTTTTCTTGAAATTTTTCTAGGAAGGAAATGAAATTGAATTAAGGGGTATTGCAATGAAACTTAGGAACATAATCAACTCTAATGGCATGAAAAATATTTTTAAGAAGAGATAATGAGGGGTAATTAAACAATTGTGCTCACTCGATGCTTAAACATCTATGTCATCAATTTCTCCATATATCCAAAGTGTCATTGACAATCATTCCAAGGAATTTGAGACTCCCAAAGATATCCCAACTATTCATGATCATGATCATGCTATTCACTTGATTCCAGGAAGTGTTCCTCCAAACATCAAACCTTACATATATCCTTATTCCCAGAAGGGTCAAATTGAATGTATGGTTGTAAAAATAATAGAGGAAGGAATAATTTAACCTAACCAAAGTTCTTTCTCTTATGCAGTAGTATTTGTGTAAAAGAAGGATGGAACATGGCATATGTGTCTAGATTATAGAGAGCTCAACAAGCTCACTATTAAAGATAAATTTCCCATTCTCGTCATTAATGATTTTTTTTTTTGTATCTTAGAGGAACCAAATAACCCACTTGAAACATAACTACTATTAAACCTCTATGGGTCTACAACTTATCCTCCTCTCCATAAATCGGGTCACAAAGGGGGGATTTGAACCTTGGATCTCTTAGTTTTCACATATTTCACATTATTTTGATCACCAATTGAGTTGCCCCTAGGTCCCATCATTTATGAATTGTTGGATGAACTACATGGAGCAATTTACTTCACCAAGTTGAATCTTCATTTAGGATATAATCAAATTAGAATGAAGACAAAAAATATTCTGAGAACCACATTCAAAAGTCATGAAGGTTCATTATAAATTTTTGGTCATGCCTTTTGGCCTCACTAATGCACCTTCCACATTTCAAGGTTTGATGAATTCCACTTTCAAATCCTTCCTTATAAAATTTGTGTTACTATTTTTTGATGATATAATAATCAACGACAAGTCTTGGAAAGAACATGTTCAACATGTTGATAGGATGCTCAAACTATTGGAGGAGAAATTTTTTTATGCAAAACCACCCAATTTTTTCTTTTGGGTACAAGAAGTGGAATATTTGGGTCATACTGTATCTCCTGTGGGTGTTAAGGTAGCCCTTAACAAAATTAGAGTCATCAAGGAATGGAAAATTCCCACAACCTTAAGGCATATTCAAGGATTTCTCAGGTTGATATGGTATTATCACAAGTTTGTTAATAATTATGGGAAAATAGTAGCAACTCTAACAACATTAATGAAGAAAGATGCATTTTTTTGGACTCCAAAATAAACCAAGGCCTTTGAACATAAGAGGAAATGTTTTGAGCTTTGGTCTTAGCGACACCATACTTCACAAAAAAAAATATTGTGGAATGTGATTCCTTAGGAAATCACATTGGTGCTGTCTTAATGCGAGAAGAAAGACCCATTATTTTTGAAAGTCATCCAATAAAGGGAGAGTATTTACACAAACCTATTTGTGAGAAGGAAATGCTGGCAATACTACATGCCCTAAAGAAATGACACCCTTACCTAATGTCAAGTCTCTTCAATGTAAAAGAAGATCATGATAGTCTTAAATACTTCTTGGAACAAATATTATCTTCAAAAGAGCAATAAAAATAGGTCACAAAGATGTTGGGTTATATTGAATTGGAAATCATATAAAAAAATGGAATCAAAATGTTGTTGTAGATTCACTCTCAAGAAGGATGAGTATGTGGAGGCATTTACCTGTGCCATTTATATTATCCAACTTGATTAGATAACTAAAGAAAGGGATGAATGGACGAATGATGAAGAGGTGTGGAAACTCATTCAAAAGTTCCAGCAAGATCCTAGTGCATCTAATACATTTATTTGGCAAAATTATTCAGTGTGGTACAAAGGTCGCTTATATCTATCTAAGAACTCCCAACTCAAACAAAAGTTTTGCATGGAATTTCAAACTCTCCTATAGGAGGACACTTATGATTTTTAAAAACTTAGCATATGTTCAAGAAGGATTTCTTTTTATGACCTTAAATATGATATTTAGAAGTGTATGGCAGAATGTTTGGTTTGCCAAAACAAAATATTTGAGACAATTAAGACCCCAAGTATTTTATAACCATTATCCATTCCAGGTCAGCGTTGGGAGGAGGTCTCAACGGATATTTATCACAGGTGTACCCAAGTCCAAAGGAATGAGTGTAATCATAGTGGTAGTTGATAGAAATACCAAATATGCACACTTTTGTGCACATTCTCATCCTTTGAAATCCAGTATAGTTGCTACTACATTAGTGGAAATATTCCAAAATCTACATGGAAACCCAAAGATTATTGTAAGTGACATAGATCCCATTTTCACTAGGAATTTTTGGACAAAATTATTTTCTCGTCTTGGTACTCAATTAGCTCATAACTCATCTTACCATCCTCAATATGATGGGCATACTGAGATAGTGAAAAAATGTTTGGAAATTTATCTTCATTACTTTGTATCTTATAAATAAAATAATGGGTCAAGTGGTTACCTATGGCAAAATGGTGCTATAACAATTCTTTCCATACTACAACAAATATGACCCATTTATGGAACTTTATGGATACCATCCACCATCCATCACATCTTCTCTAAGAGACAATTCTAAGGTTCAAGTAGTGGAAGATCACATCGAGCATCAAAAACAAGTTTTCAAACTCTTAAAGGATAACCTAACTATGGCGTAGAATTCAATGAACCAACAAGTAGATCAACATCGTAATGAAAGAACTTTTGATGTTGGCGATTGGGTATTTTTGTGGCTATAACCATACATAAAGATGTCCCTCAAGCAAGCTAACAAGGATAATAAATTGTTGAAAATGCACCAAGAAAAGTCTCAATTTTGATTTTTACCTTAATCAAATTGAGGAAATTCGAAATTCCACATTAGCAGACAACTTTGAGGAGTTGACTGAGGTAACATGGCTCTTGTCGCTCAATTAATAACAATCAATTTGAGTTAATGAGTTGAAGTTCAGTTTACTTGTGTTGATTCCTAAAAAATAGGATTCTAGCTCAGTTAATTCGAGTTAAGGGCATGAAGTTCAGTTGTGTTCAATGATTACTAAATTTTAAGATATTAGGTTGAGTTAATTTCAATTGTAACAATTTAATTAAGTTAAATTAAGTTATGGTCAGTTAAACTAGTTTTAACTGTTGGAGGAACTAGTGGAAGGTCAAGTTGTAGAAGTGGAACTTCAACAACACTTAGTGATAATTCATATAACTAATCAATCAATCTAAATTAGATCAAGCATGTAGAAAGTTTGAGTTACTCAGTTGAGATGGATATTCCAAGGTATTGTATTATTAGTTGTAGACTATTATGAAGTGTACATGTAGTGCATGTAGTTAGAGGAAGAGCATAGAAGAATTGTGCAATCCAGATGAGGGAATTTCCTAATTAATAAGGACTTATTTCCTCAAGGAACAATGAAAGGAATTAGGAGCTTGGAGGGATAGAAAATTGGCTAAGTGTTGGCCAGAGTCAATCAGTCAAGCAAAGGATAGAAGATACAGGTGCAAGTCGTGCTCAACCTTGAGCAAGCGCATTGTATTCATCCATATTCTTTGATTAATGCAATACATATAGTAAGGGATTTTGAGCAGTTGCTTTCCTCTAGATAAATATCTATGTATGTGTGATGTTTCCTTTTGCATGTCTATGATTTGTGTTCTATATTGTGAAGTAACTTCCTCATATTAGTAGAGTAGCTTGAAGTCTTGTGATTTAGTAAATTTCATGAGCATTTTTGAACCTACACATTAATTTCTAAATGGTATCAGAGCTATATTTGTATAAATTTCTACATGGTATCAGAGATGGAATCATAGTAGAGAATAAATTTCAAACTTGTTATTGCAGGAGGATCGAACTTGCAGGATCAATTCTTTAGAGCTAGCAGGATGGCCTTTTATGAACTAAGACTCGAGTCTGCCCTTCAGGGAAGCTCAAATTATGTTTCTTGGAAGGACCGCATGGAAGTAGTGTTGGAAGATAATGGGTTGAAGGAATTCATTGATAACGATATCTAGAAACAGGCAGCAATTGATGCTCATAATGTAGTAGGTTGGAAGAAGTGTGTAGCCAGAGCCAGGAGGATCATCCTGGAGGGTATGAGAGACCACATAGTCTTGAAATTACATGGAAAAGAGACTCCCTTTTCTATGTGGAAGACTCTCAATGAGATATTTAGTAATAGAAATGAAGCCAAGAAACTTGAACTAATGAAGAAATTGAGGATTAAAGACAAAGGGTATGAGGTAGTCTTCAGAGATGGGAAGGCCTACCTCATGCATCTTGCTTCATTTCAAATAAAGCGATTTGGTGCCAGAATCAAGAGCCTCTACACATTATATGAATATGCATGCACAACCTTGAGGAGCAAGGTAGGGATTAGAGATGTTGTGGTTGAGATGGAACATGATTTAGCTCTCAAGAGGGAGCCTCAGTTAGTCGGAAGTTGGGTTGACCAGGAGAATGCTGATGAAGAGGACTAGTCAAAGACCTTCAATAGGAGGAGAGTTCGATACAAGTGGGCAGAGGGATCACATGTAGCTATACCTCCAGTAGTGAGGTGGGGCAATGTAGATCCTTAGTCTCAGAGTTGCATAAATTTGAGCGGGGTCCATTGAGGCATTATCCTCATGGATCATTACCTTGCTATGGGGGCCCACAATATTCAGTAGCAGGAGGATCAATGTCTTTTAGATCCTGAGGAGTGCATAGGAGTGTTCACAACAGAGAAGGAGGGTCAGTAGCAGAGTCAGCAACAACACAATTTTCCCAATAGACTATTGCAAATTGATTCAATGATTATTTTTTATTTTTTGGATGCTTCTCATTTTTTTGATGTTGCAATAGTAGTAGCAATAGAGAGAAGTGTTTCATGCAGTACATTCCAAAGGTCTTGGATCGAGGTAGATGTGAATCCCTTTCTTGCTGAGAGGGAGTGTTGAAAATGCAACAAGAAAAGTCTCAATTTTTATTTTTCTCCTTATTCAAATTGAGGAAATTTAAAATTCCACATCGACAGATAACTTGGAGGTAGGGAAAATTTTAAGAACCCCCCCTAAATTTACATGTATAATAAATGGGCGAATCTCCATGGTATATAGGAAAAATGGAAGGAGATTTTATCAATAATATGATATGTATATATAATTTTTTGGCGAATCTCTCACCAGGCATGGCGAATATTTTACTCAATTATAAAATCTTGTGTTTATTGAATACACAAATGAAATCATTGCATTTCTTTAAAATATCTTTTAAAATCAAAATTACCGAAATTACATATCGATAACCTAGTGGGTGTAGGATAAAATTCACCCGTGCCATTCACAGAAAGCATGAGAAAAAACCTAATACTATATATAAAACCAAGAAAAATTCAAATTCATCACTTCTAGGGACCTCGTAACCACCCTGCCAATACACAAGTATGTTCCTGTTTGCAATTAGAAAAATTACCCAAATTACAATCTATTTACTCCAGCATATGTTGGAAAGTTGTAGAAGGATGACTAGTGCAATCAATCCATTCCTTTTAGCCCTGGATTTGTTTTAGTTTAAAACAGAAGTATACAAATATACTTGTCCAATGTCTATGCTTTAACCATTCACCTTAAGATGTTTTTACAATATAATTTCCTAAGTCTATTTAATATCTTCATTATCATAAAAACCAACCTATATCCATCTTAACTCCACATCTACCACTCTTAGGGGGATGAAATCTATTTATCCCTCTGAGCACTTGGTAGACCAGAATTAAGATGGATCTAAGATGATAGAATTTCCCCTTTATATAGTCTATGCTCACATGAATACCATGGTATTACCATGGGTTATCATAAACCTAGAGCTTAAAAATTACTATTAGTAATTTATAAAAATTAATAAAATTAATAGTTGATTTTTATTTTATTTTTTTATTTTAACCAAGCTAAAATGTTTAACATACATTAAATTACAACATCCATTTTTACTCTTGATCAGATCAAATACTTTTTTCACTCTATGCTAGTTTGCATATCACGATATTTGATACCTCTCGGGGGTTAGTAGATCTAGAGTAAAGATGGATCTATGCTGGTTTAATTCCCCCATTTAAATAGGCTACATTCCAGGTGAATACCATGGGTCAATACCATGTGCCATTTTAGTGAATACCATGGGTCAATACCATGTGCCATTTTTATTTTTATTAATACTAATATTTTTATTTTTATTAATACTAATAACAATCTAGTCCATGGTATTTGTCCCATAGTATTTTGCCCATAGGTTTCACCTAAATATAACGCATTTTTTGAGTGTTCGTAAATATAAGGTGACTTATGGAGTAAATATAAAAAAATGTTTTATTTGTTTACCATACCTCTCGTTTATTTATATTTTTATTAATTTACCCTACCTATTTTACAAATATGGTATTTGGCCCATAGGATTCACTTAAATAAAACCTCTTTCTTGAGCCTTCATAAATAGAACAAGGGTTATGGACTAAATATAAAAAGAGGTTTTATTTATTTACCATGCGTCTAGTTTATTTATATTTTTATTTATTTACCATACCTTTTGAGTAAGTATAAAAAGACGTTTTATTTATTTACCATACCTCCACCTTACTTATATTTTTATTTGTTTACACCCTTGCATGTATATAAGGTGACTTATGGAGTAAATATAAAAAATGTTTTATTTATTTACCATACCTCTCATTTATTTATATTTTTATTAATTTACCATACCTCTTTTATAAATATGGTATTTGGGCCTTTGGCCCATAGGATTCACTCAAATAAAACCTATTCTTGAAAATGGGCGAATGGATTCACTTAAATAAAACCTATTCTTGAAAATGGGCGAATGGAAGGTTGTAACTCCTAATTTCAAGGGCTAAATTTACCTTTTTTACCCTCTCCCTTAAAATAAGGTGGGCTATTTGAGGTGATTTGTAAAAATGTACTATGATACAAAATATTCGCCCACTAAAAATTTAAAACCCTTTAATTTCCCCAAAGGGCGAACATTCGCCCCTAAAATTTTCTATGCTTGGAGGAGATTACTAAGGTGACATGGCTCCTGCCACTCATTTAAGAACATTCAATTCAAGTTAATGAGTTGAATTTCAGTTTACTTATGTTGATTCCTAAAAAATAGGAGTATAGCTCAGTTAATTCGAGTTAAGGGCATGAATTTAGTTGTGTGTAGTGATTCCTAAATTTCAGGAGCCTAAGTTAAGTTAACTTCAGTTGTAACAATTTAATTCGGTTAAATTAAGTTATGGTTAGTTAAACTAGTTCTAACTGTTGGAGGAACTAGTGGAAAGTCAAGTAGTGGAAGTGGAACTTCAATCACACTTAGTAATCATCCAGATAACTAATCAATCAACCTAAATTAGCTCATGCATGCAGATAATTTTAGTTACCCAGTTGATATGGAGATTCCAAGGTATTGTAATATCAATTTTAGACTATTTTGAAGTGTGCAAGTGGTGCATGCAGTCAAAGGAAGAGCCTAGGATAATTGCACAATCAAGATGAGGAATTTCCTAATTAATAGGGGTATGTTTTCTCAAGGAACAACGCAAGGAATTAGGATCTTGGAGGGCTAGAAAATTGGCTAAGTGTTGGCTATAGTTAGTCATTCAAGCAAATAATAGAAGATACAAGTGCAGGTTATGCTCAATCTTGAGCAAGCATATTGTATTCATCCAGATTCTTTGATTAATGCAATATAGATAGTAAGGGGTTTTGAGCATTTTCTTTCCCCTATATAAATCTATGTGTATGTGTGATGTTTCCTTTTTCATGTTTATGATTTGTGTTCTATATGGTGAATTAACTTCCGCAGATTAGCAGAGTAGCTTTAAGTATTGTGATTTAGTAAATTTCATAAGCAATTTTGAATCTACAAATTAATTTCTACATGGTATTAGAGCTAGATTTGTAAAAATTTCTACATAAATTATCACCCAAGTACCATGTCCCTTACAAGGTGTTGCAAAAGATTGGTACTATGGCATACAAATTGGAGCTCATCGCATCTTCATGAGTACACCCAATTTTCCATGTTTCATGCTTAAAGAATGTTATATGTGAAAATATCCTAGTTCAAACTATACTTCCATAGCTTGATAAGGAAGGAAATATCATATTGGAGCCTAAAGAAATCATAAAAACAAGAATCTGACAGCTACGAAATCGATCAATTTCAGGGTGCCTCATTAAGTGGAAGAACTTACCTACTGAAGATCCGCATGGGAGGATGAGTATTTTATATAGAAGCATCCATAACTACTCAAGCATTGAGGACAACACTTTTTTGAAACAGAGGGACATTTTAGGTCCCTATAATACTAGTGTAACCCATATATTTTATTGTATACGCTATAGAAGTCCACTATTATTATTGTTGTGTCCTTACATTATTAATATTAGTAGGCCCTAATTATATTTTGAACCTTTAGACTTATATATATAACAAATAGGACTTGTCATTTGAATCATCTAAGAATTGTTCATTTATGTGATGTAAAAAAAGGTTCCCCCCTCGAAGTGGCTTACTATCAAGTTGTTGATCTATCTTTTTTTATGTTTCTGTGTTATTTTAATTTGGATACATAATAGAAATGAAAGGAAACAACATGAATGGAAATATGCATGTAGAAATATTACAAAAGTATATTGATACAATAAAACATAGTTTCTATTACTAAAAGAAATAGAAAAAGACTATAAGATGTTGAGTAATACAAATGAGCTAAAATGGTGGTAGCTTATCTTCGAAGAGAGAAGTATTGACTATGCTCATTAACAAGATGCCATTAAAATATGCCAAAAATGTCCTTAACATAAAATACTAAGCATCTAAGAAAAAACCCCTATATCTAGAAGACAAAATGTCAAAGTGATTGTGGGTCCTAAGGTAGTTAGTTGATATGTAAACTTCATGGGGGTGAAACTTTTATAGCGATTTCTATTTGGTGCACGCAGTATCTCATTGGAAAGATCTAAATGAGTAGTGTATTTTTTATTGGCCTTGGAAAGCCTACAACAACCGCAAGCCATTAGATAGCCAAAAAATATCATTTAAGGCCTCAAAATGACCATAGAAGTTTAGGATCTGAAAAAATATAAATTAAAAGAAACAACCAATATTGAGAACCATCTTGAGTTAGTGGAACTAGTGGTTGGCCATTGATTTCCACATAGATCAATGTTCTTCCAAAAATGCAACAATCTTAATCTTCTAGTCCAATAAAGACATAAATTGGAAGTTCTCGAAGTAGAGTGTAGCATGATTAGGAATTTGATTACTAATCTTCAAAAGGATTCTTTCTCGACTATGAAAAACCATTAACTTTCAATGAACTCCACTCCTGATAACTTCAAAGAGGAGGAGAAATGCCATCGAAGTTAGAGAACATAGATATTGATAATAAAATCTCCCTCCTTTGATGTGGGACATGAGGAGGTCACTGTGCATTATGTCTTCCAACAAGTTTTATGTTTTTTAAAATTATCAGAATAATAGGTGTCTTTATCTAACAATTTACTTGCATAAAAAGCTATGAAAATATATATATATATATATATATATATATATGGAAACTTTCTTATGTGGCTGGCAAAAGTTGTCAATTTTTCATAACTCTATATATGTACATTCTCTATGGTTTTCTATTAGCTTTGCCACAACCCTTCTAATATAATAATCCCTACTTTTGATTTAAAAGAAAAGAAAAAACAATGGCATTACTTCAAGTAAGAAATATGGTGAAATAAGATGAACCAATGGTGACATTTTCATGTATACCATACGATATTGAGATATATTGCATGTACAACAACTTATACTATTAATTTACCAATGATATTTTAACTATCAATATGAGAATTAATATCGTCATCTAATATCAAGATAAAATTTCCAATCAACCCTTATCATGTTTCATTTAATTATAAAAAATTAATAACATTTATTGGTTTATCCGCACCCGTGACAACGTATTAAAATCTAAACAAAGTTCCAAATAAAATACAACAAAAACACTACATTTAGACACGAAGCTTGGTAACTTAAGAGAATGAGAAAAATAACTCCACACTAATTTCAAAAATTGACTTAAAAAGTTAATTTCAAAACTCTATATATATATATATATATATATATATATTATATAATTATTACCTTGAAAAGTTTTGTAACCTTCCTTACATTTTACATTTCTTATAATAGCTATATTAAAACCTTTATTACATTTTTACAACTCCTATCTTTTATTCTAGAATAAAAATTTGTTAGAAAAAAATAAAAAATTATATACTAATTACATAAATTAAAATAAAAATCAAATTCAAAATTCATTATAAAAATAAATAAATTATTACCACCACCATCACCATAATAATAATAATTTAAAAATATCTCAAAAACCATACTTCTTGTGATTACTTCAATATTTTCAATACAAAAATTTAAAATACATTTTTCAAAATATTTTATTTTATATTATTGGTTAGTAATTTTCCATTTTTATTTTCTCTCAAGAAAAATTATATATTGATTCAATTAAGTGCAACAAATGGTTTGGGATAAATACTTACATTTAACATTGTAGAGCCCGGTGTAGCTTTACAAAATGAATAGATGAGTTCACGATACCATTGAAGTTGAAAGACGTATCTGCCATGACAACGCTATGTGTTGCCCTTTTAAAGGAACCGTAAATCCATTTTTGCTAGGACTCTTTTAATGAAAAGTGTATCTTAAAATGATTAAAAAATTTACAATATAAACCTATTAATCTTACTTGTCCCGAGGATAAATATTATTATTAAAAAATACACATACGTATTTTATTCACTATACAACTTAAAATCTAAATTATTTATTGTAATAATAATGAATTATAACTTTCAAATCTTATTATCACAATTAGTTGAGGATGGGCTTTGTCAGCAAGACAATCTAAGATTAAATTTCATGGAGGTTGTTGCACCTATGCTAAGGGAGAAGACATGTTAAAATTAAGTCAGTATAAAGATGGTGTGGTCAAAGACGAATATGATCCCTGACTGACTTTAACAACTTATATGTCCATGAATCGTGGTTTCTCAAACCACATACCAAACCTAAAAAAACACAGAAAACTTGACAAACAAACAAACAAAAATAATAAACCACAACTCATATTGAACATAAAACTCAAAATTCAACACATTGATGAGTTGTCATGAAGGTTTTTGCTTCAACCTTTCCCACTATTTAAAATTGAAGGATGGCCAAAAACCTAGAATGTGACATCTTGCAAGTTGGAAAAGTAATTATAAGATTTAGACAAAGTGGCAAAATTTTTGTGAAGTAGAATATCATACTCATCGTGAATTTGTCTAAGGAACTTTTCGATGTTTCATATTTTTTTGGAAGCTAATAATCTATTTAAGAGTTTTGTTGGTGATATACTTATAGGAATTTTTGAGGAGGCATAGGTACAGATGCTTAAATGATTGTTTTGGAAAGAAAAACTAACTATTTGTTTAATGTTTGGGAGTTCACATTTTAATTTTTGGAAATTTTTGAGAAAAAGAAATAAGTATAAATTACCTTTTACACATATTTTTCAAATTAATTGTAAACTTTTTCTTTTTATACATATTGTTCAAATTAATTGTAACCTTTTTCATTCCAAACCTACATGGAAAGCATAAATATATTATTTTATATACATGTTACTTAAATATCTTTGGACTTTTTCATTCTAAACCTGTAGAGAAGGTCATATGATATTATGCCATTGTTAAAATTCATACCTATCCTATCATTTATAACACTTAATTAAAATATTCATGTAATTTTATATGTACAATTGTAAATTAAATAAAATAATCCATATTCATGGTTCACACATATGTCTACCACATAATAATCCATATTCATGGTGCACACATATATCTACCACACAATGGTAGTTACAACTCTAAGGAAGTTGTCGTGTTGTCACTTAATTATCCTTGTTTAATCCTTTGGACCACTCGTTCAATATAGGATTGACTCAAGGAGTATTTTAAAATTTAAATATGGGGCAAAATGCAATGATATACTACCCCATATATTTTATTTTTTTTCCAAAACCTCTTTGAGAATGATGATTTCCATTTTTACAATTATTTACCAAACCGTGAGTTGTAGATGTATGTGCTTCGTAATGAAGTGACATTCATCATCTCTCATGTAAATTTCCCAACATGAAGTATGTTGACTTGATTCTTTCAAGAACATATTCATCATTAGGTAGCATTAGAGGCCATCTATAATCTTGCAAGCTCTTTGCCAAGGCCATTTTTAGCATGCAATATCTTTCTAAAGGAGATATTAGGTTGTGTGGCATAGTTTTAGGGAAGGAATCCAAATGATAGAAATATTAGGTTATGCGACATAATGGTGGAGGAAATGAGTAAGTCTGAGGGCATGTCAAAGACCCTCCTCATTCCAATAGTAGCACACTAAAGCCTACATGAAAAATGCATGTGAATCACATGGAAGTTACCCAAGAATGACTTATTATAAAAGGAAAGGTGAAAACTCAAGTATATGATAGATAGCAAAATTTAATAAACATGGATGAATGTGCTCCTAGATCAAAGTGAAAGAGATGCGATACATATACTTTCCCATGTCGTTTCAACAATGTTTTAACTGCTCTCCTTTAATACCATTTAAATTAAATGAAAAAAATATATTAAAAAAATTAGAAAAATCCCTAAAACTTGGGGTAATCTAGTGATGTGGATTTAGTCAAATCTAAGTAGTTCATGGTTAGCACACATTATGAATGCTATATCCTTGGGCTATGCCTAATATAATAAAGGTAATTAATGGTTCCTTTCAAGATTTGTAAAGTATAATAAAGCTAAGTAAAGGGGTTCTCAACGGAAGGTTAAAATTTGATTTAGGGTAATAAAGATAAGTAATGGTGACTTTAATAATTTGTAAAGTATAATAAAGGTAAGTGCAGTATCTCTTTTCTAATGCTCAAAGTTTGTAATGTAATTAAAGGATGATAATGTTGGAAGGTCAACATGGATGTTTTACCAGGACTATTTGATGTAAATATCATATCTAAGTAAATCATACATTGTTAAAGCTAAAGAAGGGTAACCACCTGTATGGATCCCAATGTTTGAAAGGAAGGATTGCTAGAGGAAGTCAATAAGGGAGATTGGGAAGTTTCACATATTTCGTAAATTTAATTTTTTGAACCTTGATGTTCTAGCTAAACCACCCAATCGCTAGGAAGTTATGAGAGGAGTGGGGGAGGAGGTACAAAACTACCTAATAATGGGTTACACATCATATGGTAGCATTGGTTGAACCCACAGCTCGATGGAAATCCCCACAACTCTTATGTGTGAAGAATCACTTGGGAAAAGGGGGTGATAATTTACATTGCGACAAGAAAGGACATTGAATAACTATGAATGTAAAAAAACCCCTCTAAACCCATTTTGAAATGAATGGCCTATAAACTCATGTGTGTATTGGGGACCACAGAGGCTATGAGAGAGTGACTTTAGAAGGGGAGATGAAATTCACCCTTGGAGTCATGGAAAACGTCTTAGGGAGTCCCTTTCTAATTGTGATTGGACACTAGTGAGAAGAATCCCTCGGAATGAGTTGAGTAGATTAAATGAATTCGATGATTTGGTGGTATCAAGAATTATAAGCATTGGAAATAGAGAGGATCAATGATGAAACTATAAGAATTAGTGAAGGGATCTACCTTTGTCTTGTGCAGCCTCGTAGTGGACATACATGATTTTGTTAAGAACCCATACCCTATTGATTGAGAGGTAGCACTTGCTTCCTGATTCCTTTAATTGAAGGAGAATTGCCTTCATTTTCTATCCCTGAATTGAACTTTGGTTGAAATACCCTCATTGAAGCCTCCTTCAGACATTGCATACATCTTAGGGGTGGTTAGCCACAAGAAAATTGTAGTGCATTTGTTTTTATGATTGGTTGGGAAGTGGCTATCCCTTATTTTGTATCTAACAAATTCAAGTGGAAAAGATAAGTGTATTATTTACCTTGTAAATTTCATGTAAATGTGGTTAGATGCTTCATTCTCATATACTATGATGGAATCAGTGTGTATGTATACTATGATAGGTTGAAGGCTATCACATTTCCTTATTGAATATGTATGAGAAGTGAGCTAATTTTAATGCTCGATATTCTAAAATGATATGCTTTATTATTATTATTATAAATATTGTGTAAATAGAAGTATTTCTCTTATGTAAATTTTGATCACTATATGTTATATGTTCATAAAATGAGAGGTTAACTTGGGCTAAAATGGCTAAACTCTTAAACGTTTCATGAATGTTTCCATGATGATTTTTTGTACATACTATATAGTTTTTTAATTATGTACGTTGGAAGGAGATTGATGCTCCCTAATTCCCTAGAGAGAAGCCAGCCTATGAGTCTCTTTGAATTGATTACGCCTAAACTAAGAAGTTTAATGTTTCTTGGCTAAAGGTGGAACTTTTTTCCATTTGGTAGTTATTGAGGAGTGGGGGTATTGGAAGAAAACCAAGAATATTCTCGACGTTTCCTTAGAAATTGGGAGTTCGAGGTTCTCTGCCTTAGCCCGTAGTCTCATGGCTTGAGGGGAACAAAAACCAAGAGCCAGATGAAAAGGAGGCTTATTAATATATCAACCCTAAAATGATGAAAATAACTACTTTATATGGAAATACCTCGATATATTGTGGCCTCAGGACATGAACCATCAGATGAAGGCCTTACCTTCATTTACTGGGTCCATTAATTAACAACCATGGAACATTGGAATATCAAAATATTAAGGCCCTAAATAGTAACATCATGATGATTTCATAAGTGGTAATGTGGCAATGCCACGTGTACAACATGTGTCACCTAGATTTTCCCTTTTTGGTTAGGTTAGGTATACAAATATGAGAAACACGTGGCACATGCAAGAAGTTCCATATGGTGGGGAACACATCACCACCTACCAATTTTCATGTGGGGATTGGTTATCACTGATTGGTGTGGCATGTTAAGCTATCATATTAGCATATAGACATATAGGGAGTCTAAGAGGGTGACATCCCAGAATCCTCGATATCTCAATATACATGTCAATCATGCCACATGTTATACACATTATCATTTTCCACATGGTCAATTGTGATTAGATGTTAGAGTTATGAGGTGGAAAGCCAAGCTAGTCATTGGCCTATCAATTTGTTAGTGTTTTGTGATGATTTTCAGCTATAAGGAAATTATCAATAACCTAGTCGTCCATGTACATATGATTGACATATCAACATACCAGAGTTATGTACCTATATAGGAATATTGGCTATATTCGTTGTATCAATAATCGATTATACCAACATATAAGAGGTTCCACACCCATAGCAGCATGTCAATTATTCAAACCCACCAGAGTATCGACATATCAGAACACCAAGAGTTTAGACAAATCAAAATGTAATGGATAACATCGATATATTGAGGTTTTGATGTTATATGTGCTTTGAGGACATGGACTAGCACAGGGAGAAACAAGTGTCCTAGGGTTATTATATGTTAGCCACATGGAAATGTATAGATGATAATGTGGCTCTAAATGACAAAACTTCAAATTGGCATAACTTTGTTCCCAAAGCTCAGAATGAGATGAAATTTACATTATTGGAAGGCTCTCAATGAGCAAAAGATAATGGTGGTATTGAAATTGTGATTGAGGTGATGAAGAAGGAGGAAATTTGATAACCCCATCTTCATAATAAACCTTGAAAATCAAGTCCAATTATACACCATAATCCTAATAAGGCATTAGGTAGCTAGGTGTGCTATAGAGTGGTATAGGAGCTAAGGTTTAGCACTCAGGCTAGATGGGCCCTAGAGATATATAAATTATCTAATATGAATTTGGATCTATGATATAGAGTGGTATCATAGCTATGGTTCAAATTGTAGGCCTAGAGGGCTAGAGATACACCACAAGAATAATTTTGGAGTTCTACTTCAAACAACCAAGGTTCAACATTAGGTTGAATAGGCTTGGAGTAGAGCGAGACAAATTTGAATATATTTCTTCCCAAAATTGTTGATTTAAACCTTGATGATTTATTTAACTTATGTCTAGATCTGTTAAACAATTTTTTCATACCATCATACGGTAGTGTTGGTAAATCCAAAGTAACTTAATATGTTTACTCTTATTTATCATTATCTTAAACTAACTTTGTGTGTTATTCTAGCACAAAAGAAGATACAGTTTCTAGTAGAAAGAAAAAACAAATGTGCAATAGAATGGTCGAATACAACATGGACAGAACTTATCATAATAGAGAAGATGAATCAAATGATAGGAGGTTTGTAGTGACTCCTCCTGATTGGATGGAGACCCTTAGAATCCTAAGGGATGAACTAGGAAGTTATAAGGCTGATAATAACAAGATTATGAGGAACTAGTAAAAGAAGGAAGAAGTTAATGTTGTGATATTACAAATTTTGTCAAACTTGCAAATACAAAAGTAGCATGAACTATGTGCTAGTAATTAGGGCAGGCTTGTGTCCGAACAAGTCCATAGCCCATATGAAATCTAGAACTATGGACAAGGGACCAACAAGGAAAAAGGAAGCTAATTAAGAAAAAGGTACAAAAGTGCAAGTCAGGACACTTTAGCAGATGCCTATGAGGATGGGACTAACAATGCTAATAACCTATCCAGAATAACAACTAATTCCAAACTACATAAGAAGAAGATGAAGGCTAAGGAGAGCATGTTTCATGAATAATTTAATAAGGGAAAACCTACTACCATCGAAGGGGAAGTTTAAAACAATGAAGAGGATGAAGCATGGATTTTGGGCCTAAGGAAATATTTTAGGGTGCATAGTTACTCTAGAAATATGAAGACATGGGTGGCCAAATTTAGGGTGACATATGGTGGGAAATCCTCAAGAATGTTAAGGGAATTTGAGAGAAGAAGGTAACCTAGAGTAAGCTTCAAAAATACTTCAAGGAGAAATATTTGTCTGAGAGGTATTACAATAGGAAAATTAAATAATTCTATGAACATAATTTGGAACAACTTAATATGGAAGCTTATGCAAATAGGTTCATAGAACTATTGATATAGGTACGTTATATCTATGATGAAGATAAAAGTCCAATGCTTCCTTAGTGGAGTGTGACAGTCCTATTGTTAGCTTGAGGGGCTCAGACCCAGGTTCAAACTTATCTATGCTAACCAACAAAACCCTATATTACCAGACCTTTCGGTAACGACCTAAGTAACGCAGACCGTAGTCCCACCCGAGGCAATATTAGGGGATATTAAAACCAGGTTTAGGAATAGGGAGGGACTATGCAGTGTGGATATACATTATCTTCAGTTTAGAGCTTAATCCATACTTCATGAACCATTAACCTTATGGTATAGTCGCAGAGTGTTTTCTTACTTAACATACTTGTGAGCTGCACGTAACTAGTCTAACATGCATTATTCATCGTATAAAATAGTATTTAAACCTTCACGATGAAATTACAAAATAAATATACAAAAGCGAGCCATACTCAGGGAGAAACACAGAAACTATGCGAACATATAAAAATAGACAAATCTGTTCCAAATTCTTCTTTATTATTTCAATTCTTCACTAATACAATCTTTCTAACCCTACGCACGTAGCTGCAAGGGCCTGTGCACACAGCTGAAGACTTACTAAGGTCACTGTGCACACAGTTGCAGGAGCCTCCCCTTCGCCTGAATACAGGAAGATATGACAATGACAGACTCATATCATATCATGACATGCAATATTACATTGAATTGACTCACTAAGACATCCCTTTATATTTCTTTTACCCTTATAATACCATGGTCCGTAAACCATGGGTGGAGCTTAAAATAGTTGAATTTATCCCATCCCTTTACAAAATAAGGGGTTTTTACCTGCCCTAAAGCCCCTTTGACTCCTAGAACTCTACGTGAATCATGCCTCACTCCTCAAAATGTGGAGACTTTACATGACTTAGACAAAACTTGGACTTAGGGAACCCTTACCCAACAGGCCCCCAACATAAAGTTCTAACTCATACTTGACTCATTCATCTGGTACATCCTAAACATTTTTTTGAGGTCATTGTATGCAAACAACAATGGATGAAGTGTCTTTGTGCACTGCATTGAGGCCTATCAAAATTCCTCTATGAGCTTCTTGGTCGTCAGCCCTTTTGTCATTAGATTGATTCTTCTCTGTGTTTATTGCATGCTCTTCAACTTTCTCTCCAATGTCTGTGATATCTTACTAGCCTCCTTTTCTCAAGGTTTCATCTATACAGAGATTATCTACGCCTTCCGCCACAGCTCATCAATCTGTCCCTGCATAATCATTCCCTCTCAAATATGCACAAACCGTTGCACAAGTGCTAAGGTCTGCCCCGTTGCTTTGAGCTCATCGAAGTACAATTGTTTGTCTTAGATTTCTACCTTGATCTTCTGCACATGTGGGTCCTCTTACAGCGAGGCCCATATCTCCATTGTATCCTTAAAAAAATGACCATGGTCCTTCACTGCAGTAGCTATTGTTTCCATGTTGGCTTTTATTATAGCCTCATGCTGCTCTCAAACTTTAGGTGGTGTGGTAGGTTGCAGATTCATCTGGAGTTCCGTAATCTGCATCTACATCTCAAATTTGACTTTATCCACCTCTGCGTTTGATTACTTGATCGATGCTACAATATTTTGAAGCTTCTCCTCTGAGGCTTCCTCTGTCTGGATCTGGAGCCCTAGAATCTCACTGCAAGCTTTAGTAATAGCCTCTTCCGGCTATTGTCTGTGCGCAGTTTCCTCATCATGATCCTGGATTTCTTGATTCTTCTTGTATAACATATATTGGTTGTTGCTTTTTACTTATTTCATGACCAACATAGTTCACTACTCTTGAACCTTCAATTCGTCAGAGACTCCTTGATCTAACTCATGCAATGCCTGAATGGGGAGCATTGCAAGGTTAAGACTCATATTTTTCTAATGTTGCGCATGATCTTGGTTTGTAGTTGTCTCAAAATGTAGAGATTCCCTTGGTAGTTTCACAAACTTGAGCTCAGATGTGATCTCTATATTGGTACTAAATTTGGCCATGCTCGCTTGACCCATGCTTGCCTCAGTCACGCTCCCTTGAACTGTGCTCGCCTGAACTTCTAGCTTCTTGAGGCCCTGTTGGACTCCTATCAACACTACTTTGTACCGATCCTTAATGTTTCCCCACAATTCCTCTGTCACAAAGCAGACTGTGTCGCCGATCACGTCAATGTCCCCCTTAGTGGGGACCATCGGCTCTGTGTCAGTGGATTTGTTTGACTTTTGCTTCTTCCACATGCCTCCAACACTCTACTTCTTCCTCCTTTTTACTACAAATGGGGAATCGAAGTCCTCCGTATCCACAAAAGGGTCATCACCACCCTGATCTCCCTTGTCTGTGGCTACTTCCTCCTGTTCAACTTCGTGCTATGTTTCTCGCGTGGTTTTCTTCTCAAGGTCAATTGTGACCTTCTAAGGCACCTTCTCCTTTGCTGATATATTTTTGGTTCATGCGCCTCCAATGGTGTGTTTTGTCTTACTTATGCCTGCCTGCTTTTCCTCTTCTTCAGTTGGAGTGGGCCAATTTCTAGACCACTTGCTTATTATGAGTAGGATGTCCTCCTTAGTAACTAATAATGGTAGCTCATACCATACCTCCTCCAAGTCTTCTTCGCATGGATATATACATGGTGAAATTTTGCTTTAAAATAAAAAATGATCCGATATTATTGAAACAAACTTGGTGACAGTCACGGGTTTTGGTTGATCACCATGCACAGATCCATCTCAAATAAGACCCAGAACAATTTTTTCTCTATAACCTGAGTTGGGTCCTTAGATGCCCACCGCAAGGCATACTTCGCATCCTCGCACACATCAGGGCCCACAGTGGGGAACTGTGACTCGTCTTACGTTCTCCATGTTATCAGTGCAATTAAGAGCAATAACCACGCATAATGGAATTTCCTCCTGTCTTCTTGTGATTCTTGACAGTCGTCCAAAAATTCTTGACATAAATAGTCGTCCCAGTTAAACTAGACCCCCTTGCTGCACTACACAGCCAAAGATACAGTTGGTCCTGAGACTTCATCCACCAGACACTTTCACATTATCTTACCAGCCAAACTGTGCGCGACAAAATTCATAGCTGGATCACTAATAGAGCTAATGGGATATCCTAAGGATTTCTTAACTAAACAAAAGTCATTCTTCATCTGATCAACCAAATTTTTCTCCTAAGACTTCCTGAAAAATGCGTTGGCGGTGGGGTTTGATCCTTGGTAAGGCAACACAGTGATCCTTCTAATTAACATATCATCAATGGGGATCTTCATCTCGAGCCATAGAAATCCATCATGCAATAATGCCAATAGCTGGCGAACACAAATAATGTTTATGTTACTGCGCCCAAAGTGTGTAACATAGAACATATTCAGCAACCCAACATGTTGAATTCCTGTTGCACACGGTAGTGGTTCAACCCTTATGACTCTAGCTTATTCATAGTAAACTCACTTCGGACACTTGTTGGGATCGAATTGGGGATGCTTTCTTCGATCATTCAGATCCCAGTCCTCCATGAGTAGTTGTGGCACCCTTTCCAGCAAGTCTCCCTCAATCGGTACCTCCTCTAGTAATAAGGGTGTAAAGACCTTAAACTTTATAGCATCTGGGTCCCTGGTCACCTTTGAGGTTGGCTTCCATGGTGGCATACAAGGTGGAAACTTGGAGATTGGTTCCACCTTGTCTGCGTTGATATCCTCTATTCTTTCGCTCATTTCTTCCTCATACGAAACTTTGGGCTCCATTGGTTGTTTAAGCTTATCCATTCTCTCCTTAGACCGTTGTTCCGCGGAGATTTTCCTTGGTGATTGCCTAACTGGATGCTTTTGGGGCTTCTTCTACTTCTTGGATGTTTCTATTACTGTTGTGGTAGTAGGCTTTGTCCTCGGAGATCTTGGAGGAGTTGCATGCATTGGCGGTGTAGCAGTCATAATGGATCCTAGCCCTTGCCTAAGAAACTCTTGCTCAATCTCCTCCCAAATCCAACTAGACATGTAGCAAAATGCTTGACTCACACTTAAGCGAAACATCACACTTCGAATTCTCAACAAGAAAAGTGTTTGAATGTGGAGTAGGGTGCCATATTTATATCCTTTGTCAAAGTCAAACTCCCTGATCTCCTTCAGATCCTCCTCATAAATGAAAATTTTGTGGCAGATCTGGCCCGATATGCTCCTTAAATGTGCTTCCCCCACTCCTTTTAATAGAAGTTTCACTGCCAAATCAATTGTATCAACCTCTATGGTCATATTCTGGATGAGCTGCATCAGGCCCTTCCCTGCAGCATAGTTACCCCTTCTTCGTTGTAGCTTCCTCCATCTGCGCCATCCTCCTAAATATCGCTCAAGCCTCCCTCTTCGACAAAGTCCTTCATTGGCATAGTACATTATAGTCTTGTGCTTTCTTCCAACTACCTGTAGCACTAAGACTTTCCTTGGTCCATATAGTCATTACGCAGTCCTAGGGACAGACTCATCCCTGTAGATTTTCAATATAATACCTTTTACGTGTCCAACAAATAATTCTCCATTCAACTTCGGGAGTCGAACTATGCCACCATCTGAGATATCCATGATAGCATATGGTACTAGCCAATGCATTCTAAACTTACTAGGGAACTTTGCGAACTTACTATTGTACAACAGAACCAAGTCTCAATTCTTAAAGGTTCTTTGCTTAATATGTTGATCACGCAATGCCTTTTCTCGACCTTTCTGTACTTGTTGGTGAAATCCTGCAAGAAAAATATCTTTGTCCAGTGCAAGAAGTTGTTCCAACCTCTCCTCCATAATATCGTTGTTCGCCATATCTGTAATGGCCACAATCTGAAGACTGGGTACTATGTATCCCATAGGCATTAAAACTTCCTATCCATACATCAATCTAAACAGAGTCTATCCTGTCAACTTCTTGTAAGTAGTCTTATTTGTCCATAAGACTACTGGTATATGCACATCCCAATCATTCCCAATCTTCATCTCTTTTCTAGTCGATCACCACATCACACATCCCTTAGATAGGTCCCGACAATAGAACCATTTGTTGGTTTGAGGGGCTCAAAACCAGGTTTAGAGTTATTTGCGCTAACCAACAAAACCCTATATTACTAGCCCTTTTGGCAAAGACCCACGTAGCACAGATTGTAGTCTCACCTAAGGAAATAATTGGGGATTCTAGAACCAAGTTTCTACATCCAGAGGGACTATGCAGTGTGGTTATAATGTTTCTTTAGTTTAGGGCTTAATCAATCCTCCACAAACCTTTAACCCTATGGTACAGTCGCAGAGTTTTTTCTTACTTAACAGACTTGCGAGCTCTGTGTAACTAGTCTAACATGCATTATTCATCATATAAAACAGTATTTGAACCTTCATGATGCAATTATAGAAGAAATATACAAAAGCGAGAAATAATCAAGGAGAAACACAGAAACTATGTGAACATATAAAAATACACAGATTGGTTCCAAACTCTTCTTTATTATTTCAGTTCTTCACTGACACAATCTTTCTGATCATGTGAATATAGCTGCAGGGGCTTGTGCTCATAGATGCAGACTAACCAAGGTCTCTGAAGCCTTCCCCTTCATCTGAATATAGGAAGATATCATAATCACAGACTCAGATCATATCATAACATGAAAGATTTCATTGACTTGGCTCACTAAGACATCCCTTTATATATCTTTCACCCTTACAATACCATGGTCCACAAACCATGGGCGGAGCTCAAAATAACTAAATGTATCCCATCCCTTTAATAAATAAGGGGCTTTGACCCACCCTAAAGCCCCTCCGACTCCTAGAATTCTGCGTGAATCATGCTCCTCTCCTCAAAATGCGTAGACTTTACATGACTTATACAAAACTTGGAAGTAAGGGACCCCTACCCAACACCTATCAAGCCTGAATAAAATTCAATGAACTAAATATGTTGGAGGATGCCATTTGAAAGACTATTAGTAAGTATTATTATGACCATTTGAAGCATAAGACTTAATTCTGGATAAATGGAAAAATAAAGAAAATACTAGTTTCAAGAAGAAAGGATCAAGATCATCACTCTAAAAGAAGGTTGGGAAAAGTGTTAAGTTCATCCTACCAGCTAAGAGAAAATTTAAAAAAAATCTTGCTCCAAGTGGGAATAGGCTAGTTTGACCATCTGGAGAAAAGGTCAAAGAATCTATGAAAAAGTTGATAAAGTGTTGGGGTTGTGGGGAATAACACTTGTTAAAATAATTCCCACTCTGAAAATAAGATAGAAGAAGGGTGTACAACATTGAAGAGGATACTACCATCAAGGATGCATCCTGAAGTGTAGCACATATTTTCATAGCCATGGAAAAAAACTAGTGTAACACCAAGCTGACTAGAGGAAATTCCAGCCTAAAAGTGCCCATGAAATTTTCATGTACATAATATGTAAACCAATTAAAATACTTTAAATTTAAAATGATATACATGTAAATTTTTGGAGGGAAAAGAAGTGTTGTAGCGACTACAACCACCCTCCAAAATTTTGGCCTGCACTAATTTCAGAGCCTCCCTTGGAGAGTTTCCCTTGATGACTGCACACACTCGGGTTCACTCAGGAGCTCATGTGATTCTTTACATTCACCTTGCTTGTTTATTGCACTCAAGTCTCTACATGTTGATGTCTAAGTCATGCTTGCGACCATCTTCTAGTTATGCTCAAAGTCTTTGCTTCGTATGTGTTTGATGTGTTCGCCATGAAAGCATCTATCACACTCACACATAGAGTCACATTCACTCTCATGTAAGCGCCAACTTGATCATGAACGATTAATCACGAGTGTCATACTTGTCGCTTGCACCGTTAGTTAGTCATGTTTAACATATGTATCTAGATGGTTTTGTCGTTTCGTCGTCATGTCGTGCAAGTGTGTGTCTGTATGATCACCTATGCATCTTTCGAATTTTCACACACTTAGTCATTTTTGTTGAAGTTTTGACGACCAAACTCTTCACTGACAGTAAGACCATCACCCTGCTTTCGACTTGATCCACTATCAACTAGAGCAACGCAAAAGCACCAAGCTAGTTCTTTCAAGTTGTGCTGCTCGCAAGCATTTTAATCAGCACTCATGCTGGCCACATGGACAGTCGACCGGTTGTTCATCTCAGAAATTGCTCAGTGCTCATGAGCAGGCCTCCCATTGTAAATCAGTCTTGAGTCAGCTCAGCTCAAAAATTGCGCAGAGATGATCAACAAGCCGGTCTCCTAGCCTTAATGCAGTTTTCCCAGCCAACATCTCCCAACAGCAGACTGCTTGTTCCCTCTAGGAATTGCGCAGTTTTTGCTGCCAGTGACTAAGCATCCAACTAGAAGTTCCCTTTGGGAATTGTGCAAGTCTGGCTGCCAGTGACTGCAACAGCCAACTGGCAGTTCCCTCTGGGAATTGCGTAAGTCTGGCTGCTAGTGACCACAACAGCCAACTGGCAGTTCCCTATGGGAATTGCGCAGATCTGGCTACCAGTGACCCCAGCAGCCAACTGGCAGTTCCCTCTAGGAATTGCACAGATCTGGTTGCCAGTGACCCCAACAGCCAACTGGAAGTTCCCTCAGGGAATTGTGTAGATTTGGCTGCCAGTGACCATAATAGCTAACTGGTAGTTCACTCTGGGAATTACATAGATCAGGCTGCCAGTCTCCCGAGCAATTCCCCAAGAAAATTTCCCAATTACTGCCTGCTGACCCCTCATGCAGCTCGACCCATTCCTCTAGAAAATTGCACAAATTTGGTTCTCTAACCCCTATTGACTGTTCATTCCAGAAAATGCACAGAGCATGCCTGCCTTTCCTTCCAGCAGCCCATACTGTTCCTCCCAAAATTTGTGCAATTTTACCTCCTAGTCGAGCTAGACCTCGCAGTTAGTCATTGTTGACTCAGATCACCCATCTCCATCTCTCAGTGACTCTTATGCAGTTTTCATCAGCAGTTGCCCAGAGCCATCATCCTGCATCACATCCCTGCTACCTCTCCTGGTCTCTTGCATTTGAATGATCATGTGTGATGGTAGACTAGGAGGTTTTGGAATTGATGTTGTCTTGTCATGAGTGACTGCAAGTACATGTACACCAACAAACATGTCAAGATGACGAACATGATGAACGAAGGGAGCACATGCAGATGGACAGTTTCACCAGCAGACGAACGAACAAAGCATGCGACATGGAAGAACGTGATGAACATGCACCTTCACAAACAAGTGAGCTTGTCAAACCTTCCAACATGAAAGCAAGGAACAACATGATGGAGCTTCATCATGCGAACCAAGGACCATTGAAGACTCCACACAATTTTTCATGCGGAGATGAAGCTATGATACACCATGAAGACATCCATCACTTAGCAGCATTGTAGCTCAACATGCACTCCAGCAGTAGCACGAATGTACCAACATTGTCTTGTCGAGTCATGTCGAGTCAAGTCATGAGTCATGTTGTCCACATCTCCACTAGGGGCTTGTTTTCAATCAATGTGATGTAACATGGAAGTCCAAGAGACCCACTTATGAACATAGAGTCATCTAAGTCAGAAAGTCATGGAAGTCGAATGGTCATGAGGGTAGTCGAATAGCCACAAGGGTCAGTTTCATCCTTCGCTATAAATACCCCCCTCATTTGTACATGAAAGGACTTTTGACCGTACCTCCTCCCACATGTTGGGTGTGGAGCCTGATTGTCTTCTGTATTCAAATGTTTCATCCAGATGTAAACCCCAGGAAGACTATAAACCCCTCCACGCAGGGGGGGGTGGGGTGCGGGGGGGACTTGTCCCCCCTGCGGGGTTCCTGGGGCTAGCAATCCCTCGGAGGGGGTTCGGGGGCAGTGCCCCCGAAGCTAAAAATAGATGTAAAATTGCCTTGTAAAAGTCTAGTAATTTCTAGTTAATCTAGGTCGTTCATTAGATGGATGATCTGATGGTAGAAGTTATGTTTAATTTAGGGTTTTTTGCCCTAGAAGGCAACCCCTCACTGTATATGAGGGAATTGTATTGCATCTATGTAGATCTGTATTCTGAGTGAGGAAGAGAGAGGAAATTGAGAGCGAAGAGGGTGTTACAATAGATCTGTTGTAGGTTGTATCTCTTCAGTTTGCTAGATAATATAAAAAGGACTGGTTGTTTCTCCATGGACGTAGCCTAAACTAGGTGAACCATGTATATCTGTGTCTCTCTTGTTTTATGCGTTTTCTGTGTTTATATTTTTGCAATATTTTGTGTGTTCCATTACTCTGTAATATATAATTTTCTAACAACTAGTATCAGAGCCGAAGGTCTATTTGGCTGATAAACTCGCAGGAGGGAATAATTACTGGTTCGAGTGGGAGCAATGGTGGAAGATGGTAGGTTTAGGGTCGAAAAATTCAATGGCCAAAACTACCAGCTGTGGAAGATGCAGATGGAAGATTCTATGTATCAGAGAGATTTGTACCTACAATTGAGTGGAAAGACAAAGAAGCCAACGAGTATGATAGACATAGAATAGGATATTCTCGACAGAAACGCACTTGGAACAATACGGTTGTGCCTAGCGGCATTGGTAGCTTTTAATATTTCAAAGGAAATGACAACACAAGGTTTAATGTCGGCATTGGCCAAACTATATGAAAAACCCTCAGCCTCAAATAAGGTATTTTGTATGAAGCATTTATTTAATATGAAGATGTTAGGAGGTGGATCTGTTGCAGATCACTTAAATGATTTTAATATAGTTACAAATCAGTTAAGTTCTATAGAGTTAAATTTTGATGATGAAGTTAGGGCTCTATTATTTCTATGCTCATTGGTAAAAAGTTGGAACAATTTAGTTATGGCCATTAGTAACTCTGTCTCTAGATCTAGTACTTTAAAGTTTGATGATGTTGTCGGTGCAATCCTCAGCGAGGAAATGCGACGGAAAAGCTCCGGTGAGACCTCAGGTAATGCATTGACTACAGATACTAGGGGAAGAAAAATGGAAAGAGGAAAGAGCTCTGGATATCACAATAGGTCAAGAAAAGGCAGATCCAAGTCTAGTTTGGGGATAGTGTGTTGGAAAGGATGGAAGAAAGGACACCTGAAGAAAGACTGCAAGTCTTGGAAGGGAAAATAAGGAGACACGCAACAAGAAACTAATCATGAAGAGAATGTAATAGGTGATGTGTTACAAGATGCTTTGATTCTTTCTTTAGAAAATATTATTGATGCCTGGGTGGTAGATTCAGGGGCCTCATTCCATGCCACACCTGATAAGAAACATTTTCATGATTATGTTCAAGGAGATTTTGGACAGGTTCGATTGGGTGATGATAAACCCTGTAAAATTGTTGGAATGGGTACAACTTTCATAAAACAACAAAATGGAAATTAGTTGCTATTGGAGGAGGTAAGGCATGTTCCAGATATGAAGAAAAATATGATTTCAACAAGGTAGTTGGGAGGTGAAGGTTGCGTAACTACTTTCACAGATAAAACATGGAAGGTCACTAAAGGATCCTTGGTAATAGCAAAAGGAGGAAAGGTTGGTACATTGTATTTATGCAATGGTATTTCTAATTCTGTTAATGCTTTAACCTCTACAGTAGAAGAGACAACATTTTGGCATCATAGGATTGGGCACATGAGTGAGAAGGGGATGCAGATTCTTCACTCAAGAAATTTGTTTCCAGGTTTGAAGCATGTTGATTTAAAATTCTTTGAGAATTGTGTTTATGGAAAACAGAAGAGAGTCAGATTCCTTAGAGTTGGGAAAGAAAAGAAGAGCGAAAAATTAGAGCTTGTGCATATAGATGTATGGGGACCTTCTCAGGTATCATCTCTTGGTGGCTCTCATTATTATGTTACTTTTATTAATGATGCAACCAGAAAAACCTGGATTTATTGTATTCAAAATAAATCTGATGTATTTGATACTTTCAAGAAATGGAAAGCTTTGGTTGGAAATGAGACATGGAAATGGTTGAAGTGTCTTAGATCAGATAATGGAGGTGAATATTGCAGCAAAGAGTTTGATAGGTACTGTTTAGAGAATGGAATTTACAGAGAGAAGATAGTTCCAGGAACACCACAAGAAAATGGTGTGTCAGAAAGGATGACAGGAAAATCATGGAGCGTGCAAGGTGCATGAGATTTCATGCAGGATTGCCTTTAAAATTTTGGGCAGATGCTGTAGATACTGTTGTTTATCTAATAAATAGAGGGACTTCAAGTTCCTTGGATGGTGGTATTCCAGAGGAGGCATGGACAGGTAAAAAGGTAAACTACTCATTTTTAAAGACTTTTGGTTGTGAAGCCTTTGTCCACATTAACAAAGAAAATAGAACAAAGCTTGAGGAAAAATCAAAGAAATGTACCTTTATTGGATATGGTGTTAATGATTTTGGTTATCGCCTATATGATTATGAAAATCACAAAATCATTAGGAGCAGAGATGTAATATTCAATGAAAAGGTCTTGTAGAAGAATCAGTTGTAGGAAAAGAAATAGGAAAAAAAAAACAGAGAATACACAGTGCTTGACGATATCACAGGAAAAGTGATGGTGCCTGAAAATCATAATGATCAACAAATAGAAAAACAACCACAACAACAACAAGCACCTCAAACACCTGAAAGTGGTGTTAGAAGATCTACCAGGATAAGTAGACCCCTTGAACGATACTCTCCTTCATTATATTATGTATTGTTGACTGATTCTGGTGAACCAGAATGTTATGAAGAAGTAGTGCAGGTAGAAACCAAGAAGAAGTGGCAGCAAGCCATGAAATAAGAGATGGACTCCTTAGCACATAACCAGACTTGGGACTTAGTTAGGTTGCCTGTAGGTAAAACAACATTGCAGAATAAATGGGTTTACAGGCTGAAGGAAGAAGATGGAGGAAATCAGAGGTACAAAGCTAGACTTGTGGTGAAGGGGTTTGCACAGAAGAAAGGTATTGATTTTGATGAAATATTTTCTCCTATTGTTAAAATGACTTCAATCAGAACTATTTTAAGTCTAGTAGCAGTTGAAGATTTGCATCTTGAACAATTAGATGTAAAGATAGCCTTTCTCCATGGGGATTTGGAGGAAGAGATATATATGTAGTAGCCACAACGATATGAGGTTAAAGGGAAGGAGAAACTAGTGTGCCGGTTGAAGAAGAGCTTGTATGGCTTAAAACAGGCTCCAAGGCAGTGGTATCTAAAATTTGACAGGTTTATGTATGAACAAGGTTATACTAGATGTCACTCTGATCATTGTGTTTATCTCAAAAGGCAAAATGATGGAAGCTATATTATATTGTTATTGTATGTAGATGACATGCTTGTTGCAGGTTCTAACATGCAGGAAATAAATGTGCTCAAAGGAAATTGGCAAACTCATTTGCAATGAAGGATTTGGGTGCTGCAAAACAAATCTTTGGTATGAGAATAACTAGAAACAAGAAGAATCGCAAATTAACATTGTCTCAAAGTGAGTACATAGAAAAGGTGTTGAAAATGTTTAATATGTAGAATGCAAAACCATTTAGTATACCTTTGGCTAGCCATTTCAAATTAAGTAAGGAGGCATGTCCCAAGACTCAGGAAGAAATGGCTCATATGTCTAAAGTTCCATATGCATCAGCGGTTGGAAGCTTAATGTATGCAATGGTCTGCACAAGGCCTGATATTGCACATGCAGTGGGAGTTGTAAGTAGGTACATGAACAATCCAGGAAAAGAACCTTGGATGGCGGTGAAGTGGATTCTCAGGTATTTGAGAGGTACCACAAATCAAGCATTATGCTTTGGTGGTTCAAGCATTGCTCTACAGGGATATGTTGATGCAGATATGGTAGGTGACATAGATAACTGGAGGAGCACTACAGGATATGCATTTACTATAGGTGGAACAGTTGTCAGTTGGGTTTCAAAAATCCAAAGTGTTGTTGCACTTTCAACAACAGAAGCAGAGTATGTTGTTGCTACAAAGGCTAGTAAAGAAATGATTTGGTTACAAAGGTTTCTGGATGAATTGGGTACGAAGCAGGAGTTGAGCAGGTTATACAGTGATAGCCAGAGTGCCATACATCTTGAAAAGAACTCTACATTTCATTCCAAGACAAAACATATACAGCTCAAGTACGATTTCATACCGTCAGCATTGGAAGATGGACAGTTGAAGCTAGAAAAGATACACACTAACCAGAATCCTGCAGATATGCTAACAAAAGTTGTAACCAGGGAGAAACTGAGAAGCTGCTCAGTTTCAACTGGTCTTCAAGTATGATGAAGAAGATGAGAAACAACTAGGTCCAAAGTGGAGTCATTGTCTAGCAAATGAGGCAGTGGTGGAGTTGCTATAATCAGTCTCCAAGTGGGAGATTGTTGGGTGTGGAGCCTGATTATCTTCTGTATTCAAATGTTTCAGTCAGATGTATACCCCAGGAGGACTGTACACCCCTCAACGCAAGGGGGTGCGAGGGGGGACTTGTAGAAGTTATGTTTAATTTAGGTTTTTTTGCTCTAGAAGGAAACCCCTCACTATATATGAGGGAATTGTATTGCATCTATGTAGATCTGTATTCTGAGTGAGGAAGAGAAAGGAGATTGAGAGCGAAGAGGGTGTTACAATGGATTTGCTGTAGGTTGTATCTCTTCATTTTGCTGGATAATATAAAAGGAAGGACTTGTTGTTTCTCCGTGGACGTATCCCAAACTAGGTGAACCGCATATATTTGTGTCTCTCTTGTTTCATGCATTTTCTGTGTTTATATTTCTGCAATATTTTATGTGTTCCATTGCTCCGTAATATATATTTTTCTAACACCACATAGCCAAGAAAGTCTGTAATCTTTTATTTGAGAAGTAAGTAGTGGCTCCAATGCTTCGCTGATGGGGTTAATGATGTATGGTGTAACGATATGTCTTGGAACTTTCGCTTAATTTAGAAGCCTATTAACATGCCATCATGTTTTCACACATGTATTGTATTTGTTATAAGACTGATCTCTAACACTTGTAATGCATGTTGCTTTAACCATGTGTTCTACATAAGAACTAATTCATTTGTTGTAATGCATAATCTATTAATGGAAATTTGTTGTATATGCTGTTAATGTTGTCCCATTCGTGTCGACTGCTCTGCCGGACATCAGACATACCTTTCACATGAACCTTGTTGTAACAACCATTGCACTCATCTCAGACTGATCTGTGACTGTTGTACGTGTTATATTACCTTGTATGTTGTGACTGCCACATCAGAGTGGATTTCTCTACTGGAAGCTATGTATGTCCTTTGTGTTGTGTGTTCCTAGCTGAGTTGGGACTGATCCCTTTCAACCTGGAACTCACCTTCACCTTTTCCCCTCACAATGAAAGAACCATTGAAACAAGTACAATTACACTCACTAGGCACGCAAACCTCACTTCTCGAAGACAAAGTGAACCACTCTCCTGTGCTGACAAGAAAGACTTGAGGCAAATCCTTAAGACAATGGCAATTGGGCCATCGTATCGGATGGGACTCCCACACCAAACGGTGTGAGGTCTAGTTGGGACTTCATACTGGGGTGATCCCCTGAATGTTTGTGGGTCCAACACCGTCAACATTTCTAGCGCTAGAAGGAGGGTAGCCAGTTATACATGGCTTAAATTCTCCTCACACTCACTCATCAACCATTTGGTCAAGGCAGTAACTCACAACCCCTCTCTCATGACTCTACAGTTGGTTACTCCTCACCTCCCATAATTGAACACGAAATTTCATATCAACACCTTCGCTCCATCCATACCATCACTCGCCAGTTCACGAAAGCAGTTGGACTGATCCTAGGCATACAATACCTTCCGCACGCATCGAAGAAGCAAAGGCCACTCCCACAGGAGTGGTTGCATCATTGGTGGAAGAAGTAGTCCTTGTTATTCTTGAAGGTTTGGAAGAAGCTATTGAAAATGGAGAGGAACCTCCAATCTTATTTGAAGACAAACAAGGCACTCTTGTGTTCTTGGGATCAAACTCCAGTATAGGAGGTAGAGGGGAAGGCAGTGGAGGAAGTAGAGGAGGAGACGAACCAATAGACTTAGATCCAGAACCATCAGATTCCAAAGAAGAGGAAGAAGAGGAAGAGGAAGAAGAGGATGAAGAGATGGTTGACCCAAATCTTGAATGGATGACTCAGGGAGCATTGGCTCTCCTGGATGTTCTGCATAAGATGCAGAAGTGAGTGGAGAGAATGAACATTAAGTTTAACCCTAACAGCATGGTGAAGGCAGAAGACCACTTAGACAACTTCTACCTATAGCTGTAGACCCTTGAGGTACGTTATGATGACGTAGCATGTATATTGTTTCCATGTACCTTAGATGGCTGGGTAGCTTCTTGGTATCATAGTCTTCCACCCAAATTTATACAGAACTAGGGTTCTTTCAAATGTATGTTGAAAATTTTTCTGATGACAAGACCCCAACCATGCTACTCAAAGAATTGGGAACCCTCAAGATGGAGGGAAAAGAGATAGTAAAATATTTCAATCAGAGGTTTAAGTGTATCTTGAACAAGTTTGCAAGAGAAACCAAACCTCATGACTCCATCACTGTTGACTATTACACATCTGCACTGCCAACCACAATTGCACAATTCGTCAAGTGATCTGTGAAGCTAACACTGTTAGAAAGCTGTGAAGAGGCTATTAATGTTGAGAAAGACTTGTGTGCCATTGGAGTCATCAAGGATGATGAACCAATGAAAGACTCGAAGGATGCAAGTAGAAAGCCCCAAGCAACGGAGATCAAAGGTAGAGACAAGGAAGCAACTGACATTAAGACCCTCACTCTCCTTGTCAAGAACTTGACCACCAAAATGTCCGAACTCAAGCAACGGAAGACAGACACATTTGTGAACAGTCATTCACTGAGATAGAGACAGGAAGGCAATTCATCAACCAACTCATCAAGCAATATCCGGTTCGGCTCGAAATCTGCACATAAGCCTATGTTCCAACTCGATCAATGCAATGATCCTAAGTACTATTCCTTCCATGAAGAATTTCATCCCAAGAAATATTGTTCAGATTGGAAGCAAGTCGTTACATTTGTCTGTACTCATACATTCGATGTGGATGGAGACATACAGGAGCAACTAAAAGACACTAATGATAACGAAGAGGTTTCACTAGATGAAGCACCAAGTTATGAGCATGTGGTGAATGCATATCAGTGCTCACAAGTAGTCTTGAAGATGAACAACGAGAATCAACCCCAAAAGAAAAATGATTTCTATAATATTAAGATTAAAGGGGCTCCCTCGACACTTGGGGAGATGCAAGAGAAAGTGAGACAGCTGATAAAGAGGGTCGATCGACCAGTTGCCTCAAAGCAAGTCCGAGATGATAGTAGTGGATAAGAACACATCTGTGAGCAACAAGTTGCAGAACAGTCCGTTAGACAACACAAGCATTTGTTCCACCCCAGACACCTCGTTGAGTCTACCACCTCTGGACTACAACATAGTCGATGACATGAAGAAAACTCGAGCGAACATAAGTTTTTTTGCATTAGCCAAAGTCCAGAGCCAACGAGATATCTTGTTGTGCACATTGGGACAAACGGAAACACACAGTGTGGCCTCTACTAGCAAGGGAGCATTCACACCTCCCAGATCACTATCCACTATACTCAATACACTTCAGATGGAACAAGCAAACAGAGGTTGTCCCCCATTCCTGCTTTCATTTGAAGTTTTCAACTACAATGTCCACAACTATTTGGTTGATTTTGGCATGAAAACCAATGTCATGCTGCTCTCCATTGCTAAGAATATCAATGCTCGATGGAGCGAAACATCCATGAGAATCATACAACTTGATAGAACATTAGTACCAACAATTGGTGAACTACAAGATGCGATCATCCAACTATCCCATGAAATTCGAGTCCACCAGTGCATCAACATAATTGTTGTGTACATACCAAAAGCATATGGTCTATTGGTCAGCAGAGATTGGTCCAACAAGCTAGATGGATACTTTGCTACAGAATGGTCTCACCTATGGCTTCCGTACAAGGGAAAATGAAACCAAATCCGAGTGTTATCTGAGAGGTATATGAAACACAATGTCACTCCCCTTGATGGCAAGAATGAACCATTGGACATCATAGAACTCATGTTTGGCAACTTCTTATTAGAAAAGACATTGGAGTGTTATCTCACACAGCCAACCCCAACCTCATCAGACAAGCAGTTGGGACTCCTTCCTCACCCAACTGATGATAATGAAACTTGTACAACTTGTTTTTCTATTAGTAGCAGTAGTAGCAACAATGGTAGTAATAGCAGTACCAGCACGCCAAATGGTCCATGTACAGACAAGTTGTGGACCATGAGTCTTGATAAATAAGGAACGCATGATGACTCAAGCATCGAGTGCACCTCAGTCATCCAAAACAATGAACTATGCATGGTTTCGAGATGTTTGAAGTTTGGAGTCACAAGCAATGATGCTAAAGCACTCATGTCGAACACATGAAAGGCCAACACTATGAACAAATAGAGAAACTTGGGGCTCCACCATGATCCAAAGATGGCTAATCTCGGTACAAGTTACGCACTGTAGTAGCGACCAATCGTCGACTGCTTGACCAAACAATACCAGGATGGGCCTGCGCGAGTAGATGATGACCTGAGTACCCACTACATGTGAACAATCCAACATGAGATTCCAGGTAAAAGAGAAGATAAGGCATTACAACAAAGAACAGGTAACATATTCATGTTTTTTGTCCTCCTTTCACTGAATAAATTGATTAACATTTTAAGTGTTTGGATTACTTGCAAAGTTCATCATCACACTTGGTTTTCTTATTTAAATCCTCCACATAAGAAATTTGGGAAGATCTGCTTACACATTGACTTCAGAAACTTGAACCCTTCCCAGATTAAAAATAATTACCTCGTGCCATCATCTGAGCCCATGTTGCACATAGTACCTGAAATAGCAGTGTTGTCATCACTTGAAGGTTTTTTCGAATGCCACCAGGTTCCAATAGTGGAGCCTGGTGGACTGACACTGATCCATGAGAAACTTGGCTCACACACCAATCATTTGCAATCACTCAATGAGAGGATTGGTAATTTTCCTATCAAATGGATAAGTCCTCAAACATTGGTTCAGTAGTTCGGACCACGCCGAGGCCATGTACATAGTATGATTGCTACTTGTTGTTTCATTTGGTTTGTTTTTCTTATTATCTTTGCTTTCGCTTTGTTTTATTCCAATTACTATTTTTTTTTTCACATGCATTTTTTTTGTTTGATATATCACTATTTTTGTTTCCGGAAATAAGTGTTGCCAACTACTACATTTTGACTTTTGAATAGAGTATGTGGCTAAAATTCGAAGAGACTTGTGACACTGCAGCACTTGGCTAGTCTTGGGTCCATTTTCGCTGTGCTTGGTTACAAACTTTGGCCGATGAAGTCCTGATGGAAAATATGAACCATCCGTAAGGGAAGCTTTGGTCCAACCGCGAACCTGTGTCCACACTAGGAAACCCCATGCCTATACTCAACCTTCTGCTCTATGTGTTGAAGCTAATCCAATTAGTAGAAACGGAGAAGGGGAAAAATCTGGACAAGCAAGCCTATGTCAGAGGTCTTACATGATTCTCTGAAGGAACAACCTCTTCTACTAAGTCAGGATCCCTCTTCTGCCCCAAAAATAAATAAGTGTCTATGCACAATTCTCTTAAAAAATACAAATGTGAAAGAAGAGAAAGGCTTCCTACTCAGAGAGGTGAAGCATGCAACTTCACCGGGGTACTGACCAGGATCGCTGGAAGTGGAGCAATGCGTGTGATCCTGCATGACTCTGCTAGGGTACAGTCTAGGGGCAGAGGAGTAACACTAGAGATGAAAACTTATACTCTGAAAATATTTTACTCGCAAAGTCAACTACCCTTCTCGGATTCGAAACACTGAGATCTAAGATGAACATTTGATTGTGTTTGACTGAGTTTGCAAAGGATGAACCATGTATGTCCATGGGGTAAGTGGGGAAACTGAAGTAACCTACACAACAATTCAATACTTCTTGAAGGACCAAGGCCCTGTGCTAGTAATGAACTGAAACAGAGAAGCTGGAGTTCTACCAGTGTGTTGCCAAGTGTTGTAGCGGCTACAACCACCCTCCAAAATTTTGTCCTACACCAATTTCGGAGCCTCCCTTGGAGATTTTCACTTGATGACTACACATGCTCAGGTTCACTCCATGATCTCATGTGAGTATTTACATTCGCCTTGCTTTTTTATTGCACTGAAGTCTCTGCATGTTGATGTCTAAGTCATGCTTGTGACTGTTTTCTGGTTATGATGAAAGTCTTTGCTTCATATGTGTTTGATGTGTTCGCTTTGAAAGCATCTATTGCACTCACACAAGGATTCACATTCACTGTCGCGCAAGCGTCGTCTCGATCATGAACGATCAATCATGAGTGTCGAGCTTGTTTCTTGCACCGCCGGTCAGTCATGTTTAACATGTGTATCCGAATGGTTTGGTTGTTTCATCGTCAAGTCGTGCAAGTGTGTGTCCTTATGATCACCTATGCATCTTTCGACTATTCTCACACTTAGTCATTTTTTCTGAATTTCTAATGACCACACTCTTCATTGGCAGCCAGACCATCACCCTACTTTTGACCCGATCGACTATCAACCAGAACAACGTAGAAGCACCAAGCTAGTTCTTTCATGATGTGCTACCCACAAGCATTTTAGTTGGCACTCATGCTGGCCACTCATACAGTTGACCGACTATTCATCTTAGAAATTCCACAGTGCTCATGAGAAGGCCTCCCACTACCCATTAGTCAGCTCAGCTCATAAATTGCATAGAGATGATCAACAGGCCAATCTCCCGGCCCTAATGCAGTTTTCCTAGCCAGCAACTCCCAGCAGTAGACTGCCTGTTCCCTCCAAGAATTGCATAGTTTCTGTTGCCAGTGATTGAGCAGCTAACTGGCAGTTCCCTATGGGAATTGCATAAGTCTAGCTACCAGTGACCCCAGTATCCAACTGGAAACTCCCTCTAGGAATTGCATAAGTCTGGCTGCTAGTGACCCTAGCAGCCAACTGGCAGTTCGCTCTAGGAATTACGCAGATCTGGCTGCCAGTGACCCCAACAGCCAACTGGCAGTTCCCTCTGTCAATTATGTAGATCTGGCTACCAGTGACCCCAGTAGCCAACTGGTAGTTCCCTATGGAAATTGTGCAGATCTAGTTTTCAGTCTCCTGGGCAGTTCCCCAAGAAAATTACGCAATTACTGCCCGCTGACTGCCCATGCAGCCCGGCTCGTTCCTCTAGAAAATTGTGAAAATTTCGCTGTCTAGCCCCTGCTAACAGTTCATTTCGGAAAATTCATAGAGCATGCCTGCCTTGCCTTCCAGCAGCCCGGATTCTTCCTCCCAAAATTTGTGCAATTTTTCCTCCCAACTGAGTTAAACCTCACAGTCAGTCATTGTCGAATCAAATCACCTATCTCCATCTCTCAGTGACTCTTGCGCAGTTTTCATCAACAGTTTCCCAGAGCCATCATCCCGCATCATAGCCCTGCTACCTCTCCTGGTCACTTGCATTCGAATGATTATGTGTCATGGTAGACTAGGAGGTTTTGGATTTGATTTCATCTCGTCATGAGTGACTGCAAGTACAGGTACACCAACAAACATGTCAAGACGAAAAACGGGATGAACAAAGGGAGCACATGCTGATGGATGGGTTCACCGGCGGACGAACACGACGAACATTCACCTTCACGAACAAGTGAGCCTATGAAACCTTCCAACATGAAAGCAAGGAATAACATGTTGGAGCTTCATCAAGCGAACTAAGGAACCATCAAAGACTCCGTGCACTTCGCTATGCGAAGGTGAAGCTATGATACACCATGAAGACATCCATCACTTAGTAGTACTGTAGGTAGACATGCACTCCAGCAGCAACACGAATGTACCAACATTGTCTTATCAAGTCATGTCGAGTCAATTCATGAGTCATGTTGCCCACATCTCCACTATGGGCTTCTTGTCAATCAATGTGATGTAACGTGGAATTCCAAGAGACCCACTTGTGAACATAGAGTCATGTAAGTCAGAAAGTCATGTAATTCGAATGGTCATGAGGGTATTTGAACAACCATAAGGGTCAGTTTCACCCTTGGCTATAAATACCCCCCTCATTTGTACATGAAAGGAATTTTCACCTCAGCTCCTCCCACATAGCCAAGAGAGTCTGAATATTTTGTTTGAGGAGTAAGTAGTGGCTCCAACGCCGCACTAACGGGGTTAGTGATGTATGGTGTAATGATGTGTATTGGAACTTTCGCTTAATTTAGAAGCTTGTCAATAGGCCAACATGTTTTCACACATTTATTGTATTTCTTTAACGATTGTAATGCATGTTGCTTTAACCATGTGTTCTACATTTGAACTGATTCATTTTTTGTAATGCATAATCTATTAATGGAAATGTGTTGTATATGCTATTAATTCTGTCCCATCTATGTTGACTACTCTGCTGGACATCAGGCAGACCTTTCACATGAACCTTGTAATAATCGTTGCACTCGTCTCAGACTGATCTGTGAGTTATGTATGTGTTATCTTACCTTGTATGTTGTGACTATTGCATCCAAGTGGAATTCTCCACCAAAAGCTGTGTATGTCCTTTGTGTTGTGTGTTCCTAGCTAAGTCGAGACTGATCCCTTTCAACCTGGAACTCACCTTCACCTTTCCCCTCACAGTCAAAGAACCATTAACAAAAGTACACTTACACTCACTAGTCATGCAAACCTCACTTCTTGAAGGCAAGAAAACCACTCTCCTATGCTGACAAGCAAGATTTGAGGAAAATCCTTAAGACAATGTAAACCGGGCCATCATACCAGATCGGACTCCCACACCATACGGTGTGATGTCTAGTTGGGACTTCATACTGGGGTGATCCCTTGAATGTTGGTGGGTCCAGCACCATCAACAAGAAGAAAATTATTTTTTTAATGGTAGTTTTGGATTATCTCCTTATAGGTTTACTCGAATTTCAAGCGTAGAAACTTGTTACATGCATAATTAAATTCCCCATTGAACGAGTACCATTATGCATACTTATGAGTAGACCCACATTGATAAAAATTGAAGACGCATTAAAAAAGTGTGTTGAACATGATTTTTCATGTATCTTCAATTTTTTTCAATGTGGGTATTCTCAAAATTATGCATAATGGGTACTCATTGGATGTGGACTTTAATTTTGTATCCAACAAGTGTCTACACTTTAAATTCAAGTAAACCTTATAAACCCTTCCTCTCACACTTACCCAAGTTCACCAGTCCATCGGGGTAAATATGTGACCACGAGTTACTATGATATGACTCAACCTACTAGGTATAGTTAAGGAAGTGGAATCATCCAAAAAAAACTATATTGAACTTCCTCAAGGGCTACAGGACCCCTAGGAGCTAAACAACCACTCTAGGTTCCCAAACCCTAGGTTAACTTACTTTTTTACTGACCTAGACTCCTAGTCGCTTGAATCACAAGGAAATCCAACAACTCTAAGACTCCAGTCACATGGATAACCATGCCTCCCAGTGACTGTAGCATAAATTACCCATTTCTGCACATCCAACCCGAAGATCTAAGCCACTTTTTTAGGGCTAAGATCCATACCTCTACCCAGAACTTTCCAGAATGATGATTGAAACAAGGAAAAAATCACTAATGCAAAAATTAGACAATAACATGATCTAACAAGGTCTGACCATGACATACATTTCGTCAAACAAATTATGAACATGTAATCTACAAGTTTTAAATTCATATTGAAACATAGGGGTCTCATACTTATTTGAAAATCATTAAATAGGTATGATTCCCTCTCACAATAACTACAATAACATCTATTAGGTCATCCATTTATTTACCATTCAAAAAAGGATGAGATCCATTTTTGGGTTATGTTATATTCTTTCCACGACTAGCCCTTCGTTGCACAATGGGGGGGTCACAGGGGGTTTGATGGGGGCGGTTAGCCCCCCTCTACAGGGTCTAGAGCAGCGCCCTTGGGAAAATTATTTTTGGACCCTATATTAGGTGGGCAGACCTACCTATGGTTTTGTGCATGGTTTTCGCACATGGTTTTGGTCGCAATGGTTTTCGGTCCATTGTATTGGATGCTTCGACTTGTATATATATTTATTGTAACATTGAAAGGAATATAATGAAAAATCAATCCGGTGGTCCTAGTTTTGAGATCCAAGGGAAAATATCTGTGTATATTTTTTTATGTGTTATGCTTTCATTATTGTTTATTTTCTCTGTTTTAGAATTCATATGTAGGTAATTTCTATACAAGGTTAAAACCTGTGTTTGGTAGCAGAGTTGTTTTGGCTTCAAGGGGATGCGTTTTTTGCTGAGGGGTTTCGCTCGGGCCCATGGTAGACCCTGTTCGATGGGAGATCTGCAGGATTGATTCTGGTGGTGAAAGAGGATGGTGAGCAGTGGAAAGATAGAGATCGAGAAATTTAATGGTTAGAGTTTTGTGTTGTGGAAACACAATATGGAGGATCTTTTGGTGGATAAAGATCAGTGGATTGTGGTAGATATGAGTACTAAACCAATGGGAGTGTCTGATGAAGAATGGAAGAAGTTGGATTGGCAAAGAGCACAATACGATTGTGTGTCTCAAATTCAATATTGTTGAATGTATCAACGGAAACTACGACAAAGGATTTGTGGGACAAGTTAGGGATTTTGTACCAGTCTAAGTCTCTGGTGAATAAATTGTTCCTGTGGAAAAGGCTATATAACCTGAGGATGAAAGATGGAGACTCAGTGATAGAGCATCTAAACACATTTAATACTCTGGTAAATCAATTATTATATGTTGATATTAAAATTTCAGATGAAGATAAGTGCATTAGTTTGTTGTGTTCTCTACTAGATTCGTGGGATAGTTTGGTTATTGCAATAGGTACCAATGCAACTGCCTTGTAGTTTGATGAAATAGTCTCATCCTTACTGATAGAGGGGATGAGACAGAAAAATATGAAGAGCCAGAATGGTGATGCTTTGTCTGTACGAGGAAGGTCCCAAAACATAAAACAAAATAAGTCATCGAGTGGGAGATCTAAATCTAGAGGGAGATCTAAATCTCCAGGAAAAATTGTAAAGGTGTGCTAGAAATGCAGAAAGGAAGGGCACTACAAAAGGGACTGTAAATCTAAAGATCCTGAAAAATGAAGGGGATCTGATGATGCTCCTTCTACAGAGGCGAAAACCACCTCAGATGAATGTGGGGATGTTTACTTGGCTTCTTCAAGTACACATGTAGATCATGAGGTGTGGTTGATTGACTCAGGTGCATCCTTTCACTTCACTCCCCATAGAGAGTGGTTCTGCGGGTATGAGAAATATGATGGTGCTGATGTCTTCTTGGGGGATGACAAGAAGGCTAAAATCATTGGTCACAGAAAAGCAAATCTGAAATTGCAAGGTGGAAGGATTAGAACACTTCTAAGTGTTCTGCATATTCCTGCATTAGCCAGAAATCTGATTTCTATAAGCAAGCTGGATGATGCATGTGTAAAAACAGTGTTTCAAAAATATACTTGCAAGATGGTTCAGAGAGCACTAGTATTGATGTGGGGAGTTCAGATTGGAACTCTGTACGAGTTGCAACGTAGCATTGTTGTTGATGGGTGCAACAGTTCTGTGGTTCTTGAAAGTGGAGAAGAAAATCTAGTGGTCTCTGGAGAAAAGACCATGCTATGGCATCAAAGGTTTGGACATATTGGAGAGAAGGGCCTTCAAATACTTCACGATAAAGATATGGTAGAAGGTATGACTAATATCTCTCTAGATTTTGATTTCTGTGAAAATTGTCTATATGGGAAGAAAAATTGAGTGAGTTTCCGCTCTGGTGGTAAGAGAGTGAAACATATATTAGAGATTGTGCACAGTGATGTGTTTGGACCTATGAAGGTTCCATCACTGGGTAAGTATATGTACTATGTATCATTTATAGATGACTTCTTAAGGAATACATGGATATATTTCCTTAAGAATAAATCTGAAGTTTTTGACAGGTTTAAAGAATTTAAGTCTCTGGTGGAAAACGAGACAGAGAAGAAGATAAAGGTGTTGAGGGAAAATAATGGTGGAGAGTTTTGCAAGAAGGAATTTGAAGAATTATGTAAGAAGTGTGGTATATCACGGGAGAATAATACTCCATACACACCTGCAGAAAGAATGAACAAGACATTGATGGAAAGGGAAAGAAGCATGCTCAGTGGTGTCGAGTTAAGACATGAATTCTGGGTAGAGGCGGTGGAGATTGCATGTTACCTAGTCAATAAATCACCTTCATTAGTGTTGGAGGATAAGACTCCATAAGAGGTATGGACTAGTAAGAAACCCTCTCTTTCACATCTGAGGGTATTTGGATGTGATGCATATGTACATGTTCCAAAGGAGAAAAGAACAAAGTTGGAGAGTAAATATGAAAAGTGCATCTTTATTGGGTATAAGGATGGTTTAAAGGGTTATAAACTTTGGAACCCAGTAACAAGGAAAGTTATCTATAACTGAGATGTGGTGTTTAGAGAGGTGAAAGATTTTATTAAACATGAAGTCCAACCAAATGAACATGACAAAAGCTAAAGGAGGAAGAATCAGACTCTATAGCAGAAGAGGAATAAGAAGATGAAGAGCCACAAAATCTGGTTGTGAGAAGATTAGTTCGAGAAAGAAGGCAGCCAAAAAGGTATAGTCCATTTGGTTTCTGTTCAAATTTTGCTTTATCTATTACTAATGATGATCCTAGAATTGTGAAGGAAGTAGTAGATTCATAGGATGGAAAACTCTGGAAAGAGGCCATGGTTGATGAAATGGCATCTTTGCACAAAAAAGGAGGCTTGGGATCTGGTGGAGTTGTCGGCTAAAAGGAAACCCATTAGAAGAAAATGGGTGTTCAAGAAGAAGACAAATGCAGAAGGAAAGGTGGGGAAATACAAAGCTCGGTTGGTAGCAAAAGGTTATTCCCAAGTGTCGGTAATTGATTTTTGTGATATTTTTTCTCTTGTTGTGTTGGGCGCGGGATCCCCCAAGGCAAGTTTTGGGGCTTAAAGCCTAGATTTTGACCAAATCTGATGTAAAGACTCTGCATTTTGTCGGTGCAGAGCGTGAGTATTGTAAATGTGTCATAGGGTTGTCTGCCCTCATTTTTGTAATGTAATGTCGGCTTTAGAAATCTACCCATGGTCGACGAACCATGGGATTGTATAAATAAATCAAGGCTCTAAGTTGTAAAAAAAGGAAGAAAAGAATAAGAATAATGAATGAATAGATGAAGAAGTGAGTCTTGTCTAAGTGTAGAGTCGAGTCTTTGGGTCATAGAGTAGGAGAAGGCTCTGCAGCTGAGTGCGCAGAGGCCTAGTTGTCCGCAGCTGAGTGCGCAGACCTCTGTAGCTGAGTGTGCAGGGCGAGTCGAGTCTATAACCTTTGGAGAAGCAATAAAGAGAAGTTTTACATCATTTCTGTCTATCTTTTTCCTGTTTTGTGCATTGAATGTATCGGATATAAATTGCATTTCTATTGTTTATATGATGCATGAATGTATATGAATGTGTTGATAAAGGGAATATAAGATAAAGTATCTATTACACGAAGATAACTAACCGTTATAAGAAGATAAGTAAGATACATAGTGTAACTTGGGGAAGTAGCGTAGATCATTGCTTTAATAGTGCTAAAGCACATTAGCCCCTTATAATTGCGAAGGCCTCGTAGATCAGGATAGTGTGCGAAGTGACCTGCACGAAGGTATTCACAGTTGGACTAAACCGACCCCTAAGACATCTCAAGGGTGCAGAAATATGGTTCCAGCATCCCCCCATACTGCTTTGGGTGAGACCTCAGTCCGCACTCTACGGGTTGTTGCCGAAAGGGCCAGTAGTACAGGATTTGTATGGTTAATTAACTCCAAACCTGGGTCAAGCCCCCTCAAGCCATCAAATGGTTCTGTTGCTGGGACTGGAATTTGCATAGAGATGTCTGATGTCGTATCATTGGAATCCAACTAAGAAGGAAATTGAAGGTTGGTTGGAAAGGAGGATTTACGAGTTCGCGGCACAAGAGAACAAGAATCCGCGACTGACAAAAGAAGAGTGGTTAGACTGCTACCTGTACACAGAGATCCATGAAATCTTCTTCGCATCTTTCCCTATTGAGTTGTACGAGTGGATTGCGAAGCTAGCAGATAGCCAAGGAAGTTGGAAACTCAACAATCCTATTGTGTGGACCCCAGAGTTAGTGCGCAGATTGGAAGCATCGGAGGATAAGATCATGCACGCTATTGATCACTGGCTCGATTGGATTATAGGAGGATTCATTACCGAGTTTGCAATAGATACTTTAGTTAGCTACAACAAGGCAGAGCGATGCTTTCTCAAAGGACCACGAGGTAAGTACGTAAAAGTCTCTGAATACTTGGATTAAAATGCTATTATGTGAAAAGAGGGTTATGCAATTACCTTGATGTTCGGAGCTACGCGAAGTGGAAAACCTTGCAGAAATGAAGGAAGTAAGGTACTAGAGAATAGCCCTTTGATTTCACCTCGGTGAGGGGACGAGGAAGAGCTCGCAAAGGTCTCACTGCGAAGTGTGATCAATTTGATAAGGTAGAGGATTCTGCGCATACCACCCCCACCCACACCACAACCAGTTTCATCGCCTTCACCTCCATCTTCACCCGTACCACCTCCGCCACCACCATGAGTCAATATGGCAAGCATGATAAAGTTTCTTGTGTTCAAGGGAGTAGGAAATGAAGATCCAGACCAGTTTTGGTTCATGATAAGAGCCGTATGGGAAGTGCAAGGAGTTGTAGATGATAATATCAAGAAAGCAACATTGGTTAGTGCCTTGCAGTACCGCTCACTGACCTGGTATATTAAGCATTCTAATGATAATCCGAATGCGAGAATCGCGAACATCCAAGTAGAGCTAAACAAGGAATTTAATAGGTTGAGTCAGAAGAGCAGTCGATCATTGGGTTCAAAGAGATCACAATGCTACTAGGCGAGACTCCTTGGGAGCTGGATCAGAGATTGAAGTGCATGATCTGCGAAGCTAATATGACTTTGACGGATAGACAACACCGTGAATGGTTTGTAGCATCGCTAACGCCGCATTTGAGGAACATGATGTTGAAATAGAGGTTAACGACTCAAGCAAAGGCCTTGGAGATCGCGATGAGGCTGAATGAGACCCCGATGTAGGATCCTAACTTAGGAGTTCAACAAATCCATGCACGGTTGAAAAACTTATGCCTTGAGATGCAAAGTCTGAAATAGGATAGGACAACTCACCCAAAAGTGCACGAAGAAGTATGGTGTGTAAAATGCAAGGGTCATGGTCATGAGAAGGACCACTGCCCTGTGTTTGTGAATTACCTCACGGGAGGGGGACCAATGCCGTTAAGCATGGAAGCACAAGTAGGACCTAGCATGATGCCTGCTTTATGGTGCACGATTTGTCTAATAGGAGAAACGAATGCTACGAACAACTGCCATTTGTTACAGAAGTACATGCAGAATTCGCAACAGTTGTTCTGTAATTTTTGTAGATCGGTTGGACACGATGAGCGAACTTGTAGAAGCTATGAGCTGATGATGAATAGAACTCCCACCTATAGATTTTAGGCCAAAACGTGGCCCCTAGACCAAAACGCAAGAGTGGCGTGAACCAGATTTTAGGAGCATGGACGAGGCCGAGGTGGAGGAGGACCTAGAAGAGGTCGCGGATAGCTAATATGCTACAATTGTAGAGGGCCAGGACATTATGCCCATGATTGTACGAACCCAACACGTCCATCATGTCTGTATTGTACCTTGGTTGATCATGAAATGGAAGATTGTCCTACGCTGATAGCTAGGATACATGACAAGGGAGCCCTATTGCCTCCCCTGACTAAGAACCTGCAAATGATGAGGTATGGGGCACACGAGGAAGATCCAAATGTGAACATTGTGCTCCAAAGTGGAATCGTGACGGGAGATGATAAAGGAAAACAACCCGAAGATAGTAATTGGGTTCGCAAGGCTCCGTAGAAAGAAGTAGAGTTTGATTTGGAGTGTGCTAAGGAAACCTTCATGGAAGCTAAGAAGAGCTTCGTTGATGCCTCCACTTCAGGAAACAAAGATAGATCGGAGCCAAAAATGGACCCACCTATGCTTACGACATTCCTGGAAACATGCATGAAGCTACTGAATGACAGTAAGGATGTAAAGGGACTATAGGAACTCATTAACAGATGTGTTGGGACAACACTAGGAGAACTACGCGTAGTCTAGAAGATTGGAAAGCATACGACAAGGACAGGAAGAGAAATGAGGTTAACGGTGAAAATTGGAGAATATGAGATGGACCAAGTAATTCTAGATTTAGGGTCGGATGCGAATGTTCTACCGAAGCAAACGTGGGAGCGCATGGGAGGCCTATGTTGCAATGGTCTTATGTCTAGCTGTGAATGGCGAACCCGCAAATGATAATACCTATGGGAAGATTGCAGGGAATCACTATGGATAATGAGGGAGCGAGTGTGCTAGTAGACTTTGAAGTGATAGAGATTGTTGAGGACATCAATCCCTACCCCTCGCTCTTAGGAATTGATTGGGCCACTGACATGAATCGGGTGATTAATCTAAAAAAGCGCAAGATGATTTTTGAAAAGAAGTCTCTGCACGTAGTTATACCTTTGGACCTTGCTGAGGGATCACATTATACAGAGCCGGTGTGTGACTATGAAAGTGACAATGATTTGGACTGCATCTATAAAATAACTAGGTGAGAGCAAGTAAAGCCCACCGCCGATGGACGAATATCATGGGAGCGAGAAACCTCTTGCACTTCAGATTCGGATGAGGAGATAGAACAATGGCAGAAATGGTCACATGAGGTAACCATGCTTAATTGTAACATGATGACAATGTTATTGCGCCACATATCAATAGAAGTGAGAGATCTCCCTACTTATGATGGATTAGGTGAGGTAGATGCTTTCTTGGACTGATTCGAAAGGGAGGTGCCGGAAAAGAAACATTTCCAGGCCTTGAATTCGGTACTGCGCGCTATGCCCTCAAGTTGGTGAGGTATGCATAGAGGAAGCTTTGAAGACTAGCGTGCATGTAGAAAAATGTTGTGCTCATGGTTTGAGAAACCTATAGTGTGCTTGGAAAATAAATACAATGGACGGGATGGTCTGCGTGTGCATCAGTCTAGGTGGGTATAGGCATATGGTAAACAACCTACGCGGATGCACATGAACTTTATGTTGGGAGATATGGTCAATAAGCATGTGTTGGGGGGGTAAATGTGCGAATGGTCCCTCAAGTTGGAACGACAGAGTGTGGAGAGAGCGAGCATGCAAATGGTTATCCACACAGAAGTATTTAGTGAAGTGTGCAAAGCACTGAACAAGGTATTTAATGCGCAGTGAAGTGATTGGGACCTACACGTACTAGTAGTTTTATGGGCTTATAGGAAAACGTGTAAGAAACTGACGGGAGAGACGCCTTCTAGGCTGGCCTATGGAGCAAATGCTGTAATGTCGATGGAGTATATCATGCCTAGTTTGCGCATAGTAGCGTCCATGGATATGACGGTTCACAGAGCCTTGGAAGAAGGGATCACGTAGTTGGACGAAGAAGAACACTAGGGACCTGATGAAGAAATCTAGTCAGGTAATCTTAGGCTCCAAGAACTCATGAATGAAAGAGTTCTGTTGAGGGAGAAAAGCGCCATAGTGGAAGCAGAACTCAAGAAGATTGAGGAAGGAATATAGAAGGACTTTCTTTATAAGAAAACCATGGTGATGAAACAAAATGCGCACAATTATGTTGACAAATTTGTGGACTATCACTGAGGGTTGATCAGTTTGATGCCTTGGATTGGACCATATGTTACTAAGGGGATCGCAGATGGTGGCATGATGCAATTGGTAAGATGCACGGTACAGTTCGTAAAGTTAAATGGAGAACCTTTCCCAGGAAAAGTGAATGGAATTTGGTTGAAGCCACACACTGGTGGCACAACTTTCTGACTAACCGACAGAAGCACAGTCTTAGCGCACTAGGTAGCTGAAAGGAGGTGTGAGACTATAAACAGGTGTAGGGTAGCAATTCAGATACAACGGTCTCTCAACAACGCGTGTAGAAGATACAATAGGCAGCTGCTTAGTGCGTTGCCAATCTTGCAACAGTTCGAACAGAGTTGGGAGGTCTCCGCGCGAAGAACTCTGCATCGACAGAGTGACTCAAGGGCAAGTCACGATGTTTGTGTTGGGGGCTTGTTGGGTGCAGGATTCCCCAAGGCAAGTTTTGGGGCTTAAAGCCCAGATTTTGACCAAATATGAGGTAAAGACTTCGTGTTTTGTGGGCACAGAGTGTGAAGATTGTAAATGAGTCATAGGGTTGTCTGCCCTCATTTTTGTAATGTAACATTGGCTTTAAAAATCTACCCATGGTCCGTGGACCATGTGTTTGTATAAATAAAGTGAGGCTCTAAGTTGTAAAAAAAGGAATAAAAGAAGAAGAATTAGGAATGAATAGATGAAGAAGTGAGTCTTATCTAAGTGTAGAGTAGAGTCTTTGGGTTGTGGAGTAGAATAAGGCTATGCAGCTGAGTGCACAGAGACCTGGTAGTCTACCACTGAGTGCGCGGACCCCTACAACTAAGTGCATAGGGCGAGTTGAGTCTGTAACCTTTGGAAAAGTAACAAAGAGAAGTTTTACATCACTTATCTGTATCTTATTCCTATTTTGTGCATTGAATATATCAGATATAAACTGAATTTTTATTGTTTATATGATGCATGAGCGTATATGAATGTGTTGATAAAGGGAGTATAAGATAAAGTATCTGTTATGCAAAGATAACTAACCGTTATAAGAAGATAAGTAAGATACACGGTGTAACTTGGGGAATTAGTGTAGATCGTTGCTTTAGCAGTGTGAAAGCGCCTCAACCCCTGGTTAGGGCAGCACGGAGGTGATTATAATAGATCGCGAAGGCCTTGTAGATCAGGATAGTGCACGAAGTGACCGGTGCGAAGGTATTCACAGTTGGACTAAACCTGTTAGTGTCAATCTTTCCAGCCTTCCTCCAGTGATCAAATATGCTCTTACAAAGTGGTCTCAGAGTGTCAAGGTCAAATTTTGTCATTTCAGTGGGTCTTCAAGCAAAATTTGGTCACTAGGCATTAGGCTTAGGGTTTGCCCAAATATCAGTCCATGTCATCATGCAGCTGAGCCTATCATCATTCAGAGGGTTTTCATTATCATGTCAGTGTCTAATGAGTCATTTTACATCTTGTTCATGCTTCAGTTGTGCCTAGGCAAGGTCATTTCCCTCTCCTAGGGTTTTAAAGCCAATTTCCCTTGGACGGTCAAGTTATCGGCAAAACTTGTATCCTGATGTTCATACACATTCCCCTATCTTTAAAGTACCTTATTAAACACTTCCCATCCCTTAGATCTGCCAAATTCCTCATTTTTCCACAAACCCTAGTTTCTAGCTACAACCTGGCAATTTTCTAGGTTGGGCCTGTGTTTTGCCCTTTTGGACCCCTTCCCCTCACTCAATCACTGAGATTCCACTTTCCCCTACTTCCTAACATCCCTCCTCACTCCCCAAAATTTCCTCAAGAATTTAGAAGCCCCTTATCCCCTTCATTTCGCTTCATTTCCACAAAATTCCTTGTTTCACACATCGGGGCAAGTTTCACTCAAATGATGTTTCAGAGCAGTCAAAGATGAATTTTGGAAAAATGAGAGAGGTTTTTGTCCAAAACATGCCAAGGAAGAAAAACCTCCTTCATTTTTTGTACAGGTGTCATGGTTTGACAGAAATGTCAAGAATACCGTCGCCTCAGGAGAATCAAAGACACCTTTGAAGTGACCTTGGGAAAATCAAGTTTTCTCCTAGCTTGGTTGGCCAAATGATTTGCTTGATGGGTAAAATGATAACTCGACACAAATATATTTCAAATGAGCTATCATGAGCTCAATTTGGGGTTGAGAAAGGCATTCAAAAGTTGACTGCAATAGTACTCTTCTTTCAGGCAGCCTCATTTGGCACGTTTTGACCAGTCTTGGGAGATTTGATTTTTGACAGGTCAAATCAACTCCAAATTGAAAAATTCCACTTGGGTTAGAAATTATACTCAAATACCTTTCCAACGAGCTATTTTGCGCCCAATTCTAACACCTGGAAAGCCTCCAAAAGCCTCCTGCAAGGTGCGCGACCCGTTGAGCCAAAGGTGCGCGACCCGTTGGGCAAGGTGCGCGACCCGTTGAGCTGTCTTGCTGCAAACTTAAAAAAAATTGCCCAATCTTCCTCCAAATCATCAAATTTGTTCAAGATAGGCTCTTTACACATTGTTTTGGAGGTTGGTGATGGATGTAAGCCCTCATGCTATGATTTTAACCTCAAATCATGCGAATAAAAAAGACTTATATGGCTGCTTGTTAATGTTTGTAAAATGCTAGGGTTTTGTGACTGTTTCAAGTGATTTCGTCCCATTTGGTCCCTTCCCTCTTTTCCTCTTTCAGTCATCGTCATGCTTGCATCTCTGTCCCATATTATTTGTACATAAAATGTAAACTTTTTCCCCATCCCTAAACTATAAATCCTATCCCTCTCACAAGCACACAAAACCCTAATTCCCTCTACCATACACATGCAAAAATAGAACAAAAAGAAAAGATGCATTTGCAAATAAAGAAAAGAGTCATGTGAAAATAAATGTTGCTGTATATCTAGAGTCATGTACATAACCCCTACATGCCCTTGGCATCCCCTTGTACATGAAAACCTTCCCTCTATGTTAAAACAATGTACATGTACTCCTTATCAAAAAATTTGCCTTATGATACACATGAACTCCTATAAGTAAACTTGGTGTATGGTGTCCCTATGTCCCTATTGATACATGTATGCCCCTTCCATGTTCACTATCATACATGTTTTTGTCCCATATGAGATGTTCTTTGCAAATGATTTCCCAATGTTAAAATGTGTTTCTATTTGCATGACAATTTGTAAAGTTTCCCTTGAAATTCCCTATTATTTTCATATATTCCCATTCCTTGTTAAGAAGTTCCCTCCCCTAACATTCCCCTCATGTTTTTTCCCCTTGAAACAACATAGAGTTCAGTACTTTTGCAGGCAGAGGCAGCAGTTCAATTTGTCCACTTTGCTCCTAAACCATGTCAGAAACCGAAACTTATGAGCAAAGTGATGACCATTCGTCATCTACAGAGGTTGAGGTACAGAGGAGGCCTCATAAGGGTGGAAAGGGCGGTCATCATAAGCGAGAGGAGCCCACCTCTTTGACCGATTTGCAGGGGTGGATTTTACAAGGCGAAAATGAAAGTGTTTCAAAGGAGGTCGACCGAGGCTCTTAAGAGGAAGAAGAAGACCAACCCCCTCCGCATCTTGGCTGAAGCTTCTCTCACTCATCATGACACCCACTAGCCTCTTCACAGCATCAAGTACAAAAATTTTTGGAAGTTTTGGCTCATTTTTGACATTTTTGGTCAATTTACAGGTTTTGGCTTCTCAACGGGTCTCACCCCCGGTGAGACCCTTTGTCATCGTAGCTCCGTTTTGCAAAAACTCAGCATTTTTGGATTTTTCATGCAAAGTTACATATGCCCATGCATTACCTTGATTTTTCATGAAGTTTTGGGCCTCCAAAAGGTCAAAATACACCCAAAATTTGACTTTCTGCCCCTTTTTTGAGCTGCAGAAGTAGTCTTGGGAGAATTGACTTTTGTCTGGGCAAATGACCTCCAAATCCCAAAATTCCAGTTGGGTTGGAAGGGAGACTTAGAGACCTTTCCAACGAGCTATCCTACACCTCATTCTGACACCGGGAAGGCCTCCAAACAGGGCTCCAAAGTGCGCGACCTGTTGAGGAGGATGTGCGCGACCCGTTGAGGAATTTGTGCCAGATTTGACCAGTTCAGCCCAGAATTTGCAGTTTAGCTCCAGTTTGACTTGCTGAGGTTGATGGTGGTCCTTTTGACTGTACTTGTGGCACTTTTTGGGTACTTTTACTCTTGTTTTACTCTTCTAGAAGTTTCTCTCATGTAAAAGAGTAAAATTGACTGTATGAACTGGTTTCCAAGTTTTTAGAGGCAAGTGGTTTTGACTGCCTATTTTGTAGTGCTTAGTTTAGGAGTTGTTCAAACAGCTCCTAGGATGGTGAGCTCGACCCCTAGAGGTGGGGAAAGATGTTAGATCATCTATATTATGTACTTTCATGCTCATTTTCATGGTTGGACTCTTGAGGGAGAAGCTCCTATTGTATATTTTACTTGTATCTCTGCAATTTGAGGAAAAGGAAGACCAGGGTTTTGCAGACATCATTGGGATTCTTGTGGACTCTTGTGTTGATGGTGTGTTCTCTTATTGTAATTGTAAGTGTGTTTATGTGTTCCATCTCTTTCTTTACTGCAGCTTATTAAACAAATGAAGTGATAAAGTTTGAATTCATGCTTGCCATGCTTAGCTTTCAAATTTGTTTAATGTTTATGTTTTCCACTGTCTAGAGAGGATTCAAAGTCATTGTTTGCCCTCTTTAGCTTCTCTTTTTTCTTCCTTGGTCATCCATCTCAGCTAAAGGCATCAGCACAAACTCCTACCTCGCCCCAAAGGCTCACCTGCAAAACCTGAGCTCAATCCCCGCACCCTGAATTGCACTCCCTCCAATTGCCACCAAAAACCCCAAAAACTTTAAATCAACCTTTTAATCAATTTACTAGCCTAATATCAGTGTTACCTTTGATTGTTCATCTTATCCCATTGAAAATTTGCCGAGATAGACCGGAGAGAGCCTTCTCATACCCCGTAGGGCTAGCTATGAGGTGAAATGGTTTGATGTAGCTTTGAGATTTGCCTTCTTAGCCTGAGGTGAGATTTCAAACGCTAACATACTGGCGACCATACTGGGGAGAACAAACTTGTTTGTGGGTTGATGTGTTTGTTTCATAAGTCTTAGACGGAGCCTGAAGTTACGCCAGGTAGCCTTCGAAAACGCTCTTGTTTTACATCAGCGTTAGTAGATAAACGCTGCTTCAGTCAATCTCCGTGAGCTTGTGAATACAGCACTTCATTTGCATTTTACCCCAGTACATGTATCAAGTTCAGATCTGATTGTTGATGGTGAACAACGATCAGACACTTGAAAGGCTGAAATCATTCACCTGGCGACTCTTTTCACTGAAGAATCCAACGACCTATGCTTCATGTTGACTTCACTGCAGGAAGATCAGTAGCTGTGAGATTTTCATGATGGACCTAATTGCAAGAAGATATGCTCCCATGAGCCGAGATCACATTCCAGGTTTTCCGAATAAGATTCCCAAGGTAGATTGGTCAAGGAATTTGCCTACATTTAAAGATGATGGTAAGAAGGATGCTGCTCTTCATCTGGTTAGATTTCATATGCATATTCGCAAGTTGAAGGTGGATTTTCCTGAAGATTGCTTGATGAAGATATTCTTGGCCACTCTAGAAGGTAAAGCCCAATCGTGGTATGAAAGTTTGCCGCCTGCTTGTATTTACTGTTTAAAGGATTTTCATGCTATGTTCATTGAAAGATATCAAGCATCTTATCCATCATTAAATTTAGTTCAAGACTGTTGCAAGCATGCCTATAGTTTTATTGAAAGCCTTGAGAAATATTATGAAGATGATAATTTTATGGATGTTGAGATCATGGAGGCTTTGTATGAGAATCCATTTCAGCAACATGAAGAAAACCTAGTGGATACCCATCAAGATGATCAGAAAATTTTGCAGCAGAATCAAGATCAGCAGCTTGAAGATGGCCATATGGCTGAAAATGATGAAAGAGAGGGTTCTATTTCAGATCTGCCCACAGAAGACAGCAGCATGCAAGTAAGTCCAGTGTTGATTGCAGAATGTGATAATGTTAGGACAATTACTTCAGAAAAACATTTAGATTATGATGACCAGGAATATCTTCTGCTGAAGCCCATCAAAGAGAGCTCTACAGTTGAGATCATAGACAGAGTTTTGGATTCAGATATTCATGAACAGCAAGGTGAGATCTTTGTGCAAGTAAGTGACGAATCTTCTTTCAATAACTCAGTAATAAATGATAGTTTGAATGCCTTGTCATATGAAGATAATTATTGTTTAAGCAGAAGAAAACAAAAGGCATTGTCTCCTTTGTCTGAAGAGGAGATAGATCAGCTTTTGAAAGGTCTTGTTACAGCCCAAGCTACAGTAGATTTGCAATGCACACATAGTCAGGAAAGTGTTGGGGAAACTTCTTCCTTTGTTGAAGAAGATGAGTGTCTTGTAGATCAGCAAACCGATAATGTTGTCCTTCACAAAGATGATAATCCCGCTGTCATATCATATGAAGATCACCTAACATATTGTCTGACTACCGAAGATCATAGCATACAGGATTACCTTTCAAATTCTTCATATGTTTCATGTGCTGAAATGTTTTTCCAAGAAGAGATCTGCTCATCCATTTGTTCAGAGATTTTTGAAGCCCATGAGCATACTTTTACTGAAGCACATGATGAAGGTAGATTAGAATTTGAAGCAAAGGAAACCTTGTTCTTTCAGCAGGAGGTGGCAATGGCAAATCCTCATGTTTTTCACGATCCTCTAGCAAGTTTGTTGCAGCCAGCAGTGATAGTGTTTATTGCAGTGTTCAGTGATGAAGGAGATCATGGTCAGCTATGTTTTTGGATGCTCAGTGATAGGTTTGTATTGTTGACCAGAAGATCAAATCAGGAGAATCAATCAAGAAGGCATCTGCTTGATTGGTTGCATTGGCATTATGATATAGTTTGATGTATATTGTCTTGTAAGAAACACAGGTGGTTGTCATCATGATTTCAAATCTTGATGGACTGCTGCCCTTTCAAAAAGCTTTGTAAAGTCTTGTTTTAAGTCAGTCATGAGTCATTTGTGTTTGGTCTGTTGAGTGAGTTTTTCAAGTTACTTCAGTTTGCCGTTGAGTCGGTTTGAGTCAAGTTCCAGTTAAGTTTCAATTAGTTTTCAGTTTGGTTTTAGTCAATAAATAAGTCAAAGTCTTGTGTCGTTTGCCGAAATAATGACTCCATCGCCCAATGGTTGCAAGCACTGGTCTGCTCTCCCAGATGTCTAAGGTTCTTGGCACCTCCAAGGAGCTACCATCCCCATTGGAGCCAATGTTAGTGTCAGTCTTTCCAGCCTTCCTCCAGTGATCAAATATGCTCTTACAAAGTGGTCTCAGAGTGTCAAGGTCAAATTTTGTCATTTCAGTGAGTCTTCAAGCAAAATTTGGTCACTAGGCATTAGGCTTAGGGTTTGCCCAAATATCAGTCCATGTCATCATGCAGCTGAGCCTATCATCATTCAGAGGGTTGTAATTATCATGTCAGTGTCTAATGAGTCATTTTACATCTTGTTCATGCTTCAGTTGTGCCTAGGCAAGGTCATTTCCCTCTCCTAGGGTTTTAAAGCCAATTTCCCTTGGACGGTCAAGTTATCGGCAAAACTTGTATCCTGATGTTCATACACCTTCCCCTATCCTTAAAGTACCTTATTAAACACTTCCCATCCCTTAGATCCGCCAAATTCCTCATTTTTCCACAAACCCTAGTTTCTAGCTACAACCTGGCAATTTTCTAGGTTGGGCCTGTGTTTTGCCCTTTTGGACCCCTTCCCCTCACTCAATCACTGAGATTCCACTTTCCCCTGCTTCCTAACATCCCTCCTCACTCCCCAAAATTTCCCCAAGAATTTAGAAGCCCCTTATCCCCTTCATTTCGCTTCATTTCGACAAAATTCCTTGTTTCACACATCGGGGCAAGTTTCACTCAAATGATGTTTCAGAGCATTCAAATATGAATTTTGGAAAACTGAGAGAGGGTTTTGTCCAAAACATTCCAAGGAAGAAAAACCTCCTTCACTTTTTGCACAGGTGTCACGGTTTGAGAGAAATGTCAAGAATACCATCGCCTCAGGAGAATCAAAGACACCTTTGAAGTGACCTTGGGAAAATCAAGTTTTCTCCTAGCTTGGTTGGCCAAATGATTTGTATGATAGGTAAAATGATAACTAGACACAAATATCTTTCCAATGAGCTATCATGAGCTCAATTTGGGGTTGAGAAAGACATTCAAAAGTTGACTGCAACAGTACTCTTCTTTCAGGCAGCCTCATTTGGCACGTTTTGACCAGTCTTGGGAGATTTGATTTTTGACAGGTCAAATCAACTCCAAATTGAAAAATTCCACTTGGGTTGCAAAGTAGACTCAAAGAAATTTCCAACGAGCTATTTTACGCCCAATTCCGACACTGGGAAGGCCTCCAAAAGCCTCCTGCAAGGTGCGTGACCCGTTGAGGCAAAGGTGCGCGACCCGTTGGGCAAGGTGCGCGACCCGTTGAGCTGTCTTGCTGCAAACTTAAAAAAAATTGCCCAATCTTCCTCCAAATCATCAAATTTGTTCAAGATAGGCTCTTTACACATTTTTTTGGAGGTTGGTGATGGATGTAAGCCCTCATGCTATGATTTTAACCTCAAATCATGCGAATGAAAAAGACTTATATGGCTGCTTGTTAATGTTTGTAAAATGCTAGGGTTTTGTGACTGTTTCAAGTGATTTTGTCCCATTTGGTCCCTTCCCTCTTTTCCTCTTTCAGTCATAGTCATGCTTGCATCTCTGTCCCATATTATTTGTACATAAAATGTTGACTTTTTCCCCCATCCCTAAGCTATAAACCCTACCCCTCTCACAAGCACACAAAACCCTAATTCCCTCTACCATACACATGCAAAAATAGAACAAAAAGAAAAGATGCATTTGCAAATAAAGAAAAGAGTCATGTGAAAATAAATGTTGCTGTATATCTAGAGTCATGTACATAACCCCTACATGCCCTTGGCATCCCCTTGTACATGAAAACCTTCCCTCTATGTTAAAACAATGTACATGTACTCCTTATCAAAAAATTTGCCTTATGATACATATGAACTCCTATAAGTAAACTTGGTGTATGGTGTCCCTATGTCCCTATTGATACATGTATGCCCCTTCCATGTTCACTATCATACATGTTTTTGTCCCATATGAGATGTTCTTTGCAAATGATTTCCCAATGTTAAAATGTGTTCCTATTTGCATGACAATTTGTAAAGTTTCCCTTGAAATTCCCTATTATTTTCATATATTCCCATTCCTTGTTAAGAAGTTCCCTCCCCTAACATTCCCCTCATGTTTTTTCCCTTTGAAACAGCATAGAGTTCAGTACTTTTGCAGGCAGAGGCAGCAGTTCAATTTGTCCACTTTGCTCCTAAACCATGTCAGAAACCGAAACTTATGAGCAAAGTGATGACCATTCGTCATCTACAGAGGTTGAGGTACAGAGGAGGCCTCATAAGGGTGGAAAGGGCGGTCATCATAAGTGAGAGGATCCCACCTCTTTGACCGATTTGCAGGGGTGGATTTTACAAGGCGAAAATGAAAGTGTTTCAAAGGAGGTCGACCGAGGCTCTTAAGAGGAAGAAGAAGACCAACCCCCTCCGCATCTTGGCCGAAGCTTCTCTCACTCATCATGACACCCACGAGCCTCTTCACAGCATCAAGTACAAAAATTTTTGGAAGTTTTGGCTCATTTTTGACATTTTTGGTCAATTTACAGGTTTTGGCTTCTCAACGGGTCTCACCCCCGGTGAGACCCTTTGTCATCGTAGCTCCGTTTTGCAAAAACTCAGCATTTTTGGATTTTTCATGCAAAGTTACATATGCCCATGCATTACCTTGAGTTTTCATGAAGTTTTGGGCCTCCAAAAGGTCAAAATACAACCAAATTTTGACTTTCTGCCCCTTTTTTGAGCTGCAGAAGTTGTCTTGGGAGAATTGACTTTTGACTAGGCAAATGACCTCCAAATCCACAAATTTCGGTTGGGTTGGAAATTAGACTTAGAGAGCTTTCCAAAAAGCTATCCTGCACCTCATTCTGATACTGGGAAGGCCTCTAAACAGGGCTCCAAAGTGCGCGACCCGTTGAGGAGGATGTGCGCGACCCGTTGAGGAATTTGTGCCAGATTTGACCAGTGCAGCCCAGAATTTGCAGTTTAGCTCCAGTTTGACTTGCTGAGGTCGATGGTGGTCCTTTTGACTGTACTTGTGGCACTTTTTGGGTACTTTTACTCTTGTTTTACTCTTCTAGAAGTTTCTCTCATGTAAAAGAGTAAAATTGACTGTATGAACTGGTTTCCAAGTTTTTAGAGGCAAGTGGTTTTGACTGCCTATTTTGTAGTGCTTAGTTTAGGAGTTGTTCAAACAGCTCCTAGGATGGTGAGCTCGACCCCTAGAGGTGGGGAAAGATGTTAGATCATCTATATTATGTACTTTCATGCTCATTTTCATGGTTGGACTCTTGAGGGAGAAGCTCCTATTGTATATTTTACTTGTATCTCTGCAATTTGAGGAAAAGGAAGACCAGGGTTTTGCAGACATCATTGGGATTCTTGTGGACTCTTGTGTTGATGGTGTGTTCTCTTATTGTAATTGTAAGTGTGTTTATGTGTTCCATCTCTTTCTTTACTGCAGCTTATTAAACAAATGAAGTGATAAAGTTTGAATTCATGCTTGCCATGCTCAGCTTTCAAATTTGTTTAATGTTTATGTTTTCCACTGTCTAGAGAGGATTCAAAGTCATTGTTTGCCCTCTTTAGCTTCTCTTTTTTCTTCCTTGATCATCCATCTCATCTAAAGGCATCAGCACAAACTCCTACCTCGCCCCAAAGGCCCACCTGCAAAACCTGAGCTCAATCCCCGCACCCTGAATTGCACTCCCTCCAATTGCCACCAAAAACCCCAAAAACTTTAAATCAACCTTTTAATCAGTTTACTAGCCTAATATCAGTGTTACCTTTGATTGGTCATCTCATCCCATTGAAAATTTGCTGAGATAGACCGGAGAGAGCCTTCTCATACCCCGTAGGGCTAGCTACGAGGTGAAATGGTTTGATGTAGCTTTGAGATTTGTCTTCTCAGCCTGAGGTGAGATTTCAAACGCTAACAAAACCGACCCCTCAGAAATATCAAGGGTGTGGAAACTTGGTTCCAGCATCCCCCCATACTGCTTTGGGTGAGACATCAGTCCGCGCTCCGCGAGCTGGTGCCAAAAGGGCCAGTAGTACAGGGAATTGTTTTGGCTAATTAACTCCGAACCTGGGTCAGGCCCCCTTAAGCCAACATGTTTCCAAGGTAGCTTCTATTATATTATGTTTATTTGTTGCTGCCGCTTTTGATTTTGAGGTAGAACAGATGGATGTGAAGACAAAAGTCCTTCACGAGGATCTAGAAGAGGAGATCTACATGAACAAACTTGAAGGCTTTGCGATGAAGGGTAAGAAAGAACTAGTATGTGAGTTAAAAATGTCTCTATATGGGTTAAAACAATCACCACATATGTGGTGCCAAAAATTTGATACATTTACACGGGGACATGCCTTCACCAGAAGCAAAGCAGATCACTGTGTGTATTTTAAATTAATTGGTGACCATGTTATTTATCTGGTATTGTATGTGGATGATATGTTGTTGGTTGGAAATGATAAAGAAATTATCCAGGATTTGAAGACCCAATTGTCCTCCAAATTTAACATAAAAGATCTTGGTGCTGCAAAATATATTTTGGGCATGGAAATTAAAAGAGATCGGGCAAAGAGGAAGCTTTGGTTAAACCAGAGGTAGTATGTCCAGAAAATATTGCAGAGGTTTAATATGCAGGATAGTAAACCGGTGAAGTTTCCTATTCCTGTAGGTGTGAATTTATCTGTTGAACAGTGTCCCAAGACACAAGAAGAGGAAGAGGACATGTCCCAAGTTCCATATGCAAGTGCAGTCGGTAACTTGATGTATGCGATGGTTTGTACTATACTAGACATTGCACATGTAGTGGGAGTATTGAGCAGATTTATGTCAAAACCAGGGAAGGAGCACTGGACAGCAGCGAAGCGGGTTTTCAAGTATTTGTGTGGCACTAGTGATTATGGTTTGTGTTACCAAGGAAGACTAGGCTTGAACAGAGCGTTGGATATTCATGGATTTGTTGATGCAGACTCAAATGGAGATCTGGATCAGACAAGATCTACAAGTGGGTATGTGTTTAACCCATTTGGAGAAGCAGTCAGTTGGATGAGTAAGAAACAATTTTTAGTGGCACTATCAACTACAGAGGCAGAATACATGGCAGCCACTCATGCAAGCAAGGAAGCAGTTTGGTTGCAGAGATTATGTTCAAGTATGGGGTTAGTATAGGGAGCTATAAGGATATACTGTGACAGCCAAAGTGGAATTTTCTTGCCAAAGAACCCTGCTTACCATTCAAAGACAAAGCACATTGATGTCTAGTATCACTTTGTGAGGGATATGATAGAAGACAAAAAGGTGTTGCTGGTAAAGGCAGACACTTTGAAGAATAGTGCAGATGCATTGACAAAATTTGTGAGCTCTCAGAAATTCTTTTGGTGTAGAGAAACAATGGGGTTTGTAGAGCTAGATAAATGACTAAGCTCTCTTGTGGCTCCCTGTGGAAAGAAAACAACAAGTGCGAGAAAGTTGGGTTGTGTTACATTCTTTCCACGACTAGGATCCCCTTCACTATGATGATTGTACAGCGGGGGGGTGGGGGTCACAGGGGGTTTGAGGGGGCAGTTATCCCCCCTCTATAGGGTCCGGGGCAATGCCCTGGGGAAAAATATTTTTGGACCCTATATTAGGTTGGCAGACCTACCTATGGTTTTGGGCGCGATGGTTTTCAGTCCATGGTATTCGATGCCTTGACATGTATATATATGTATTGTAACATTGAAACGAACATAATGAAAAATCAATCTGGTAGTCGTGGTTTCGAGATCTAGGGGAAAATCTCTGTGTATATTTGTTTTATGTGTTATGCTCTCACTATTGTTTATTTTCTATGTTTTAGAATTTGTATGCAGGTAATTTCTGTATGGAGTTAAAACCTACAACCATTCTATTATAAAACCATGCTTATAGCTAGCATATAACCATAATAATAACAATGATAAAACAACCATTAAAGCCACATAGTAAAAATTATAAATACTCATGAAAATCCAAGAGGAAAAGAGATCTTATGAACATATGAAAAATCCAACCATGTTAGGGACTTCCACATACCACCCAACCATATATTGGGATGAACCAAATATTTCTTTCCGCCAATCGCCCTGGTGCCATATTTTAAGCATGAATGTGGGGCTCACAACAAAGCAACCAGGGCTTCCTCGGGCTTTACCGTGTATCCCACCATTATCGATCAAGGGATTTCTAGGCCAGAAACCCTCACCTATTTTGACGGTGCTAGATCCACCAACATTCAAGGGATCTCCCCAGTGTGAAGTCCCAATTAGACCTCACACTGTTTGGTGTAGGATTCCCATCCGGTTTGATGGCCTGATTACCATTTACTTAGAGATTTGCCTTAGCTCTTGTTGTTCAGCATATGAGAGTGTTACACTGGTGTCTTCAAAAAGAGAGGTGAGTGTGCCTAATGAGTGCGTAATGTAACTGTGTCTAGGTTCCCTTACAGAGACACATGTGAACCACAAATTTTTTTTCTAGCATCCAACAAAATAGTCCACAACGGATGCGACAGTCATCAAAACCAAAGTACAAGGGAAGACCCATTCACCATGTAGCAGAGTAGTCCATAATGGATGTGATGATCGTTATAACCAGTAAACAAGGAAGGTTTGTCTAATATCCTGTGGAGTATTCCACAAGGATGAGACAATAGTGATAACCAATACAACACATTCCCAATAAGGTAAGTACTAAAAAAACCCAAAATAGTTCAACTATCTTAGTACAAGTGAAACAAACATGAATTACAAATGATGAAAGAATAGTATTTCAAACATTGATAAAACATGCATGAAAACATGTTGGCATTAATAGGATTCTGTATTAAGAAAAAGTTCCAAGACATATGTGTACACCATATATCACTAGCCCTAGCAGTGGGACATTGGAGCCACTCCTCGCCCCTCAAAGAATTGACTGAAAACTCTCAGTGCTTGATGGGAGGATCCAAGGTGAAAAGTCCTTACTCATACAATGGTGGGGTATATATAACCAAGGGTGATGCTTGACCATTGTGACTCTTTGACTACCCTAATGACCTTTCAACTTCCTATGACTTTTCAATTGACATGACTCTTTTTATTCTTGTGTGTCCATTGGACATTCACTTTACATTAAATTTTATTTATAACAGATATGGCCCATAATAGTGATGTGACCTTTGACATCTCATGACACAACTTGACATGACAATTCCGACATGGACTAGCTGGCTGTGGTGGTAATGTCAAGTTGTTGTTCCTGCTAAGTGATGTATGTGTTCTTGGTGTTGGCACAAAAGAGTCATCAGGGGAGAAGACTCTGGGTTCAAGTGCGGAGATCCAACAATGAATCATTGTAGTATAGGACAACGCCGACATTTTCACCCTACATAAGGGGTAAGGAGTCTCACTCGAGGTGTGCCGCGACCAGAACTAAGAAGGGTTCGTCATGAATAAAAGATGCATCAATCGATAATATATAAAAAACATCACATACATACTCGAGATAACAACATACCATCCAATACTAAGAAACTATTACATGCAAAAATCCTACAGGATATTTAAAATTTTAAGTGGGTCGGCACATCATAAACAACCATACGCATCATGCTAAGAAACCAGTCTTGACTTTACTTCATATTATTTCAACAGAAGAATATTACATAATATATCAGCATTTGCCATAGATGATTACAAGGAATACCTGTTTACACAAACTCTTTCTTTAACTCAAGGGTCTTGCTCGTCCATATCCCTGCATTCTGGTTCTATCCTGCCGCAACTAACTATCCCATCCACAACGCCAACAACAACCAACCCATATCCCTTACGGGTCTCTTCTTTTGTATTTCCCCTACCGCCTGGACTGCCAGTTCCCAGTCGGTTGTTCTTTCCCTTGGCTGTCACTCCTCCTTCTTGTCCGCTCGGCTACCTCTGTCTTCCACTGACACTTTGCCGCAACCACCCCACAACTTCTTGTTCTTGCTTTCCTTTGTAGCTGTCCTCCCTGCAACGTGATCATTGTTGCCACCACCCTTTTCCTCCTCATTCTATGGAAAGCCAAAATAATAAAAATATTTTCAAAATCAAAATGAAGGCCCTGACCACAATTCTTTGACTCGTCCCCAAGTCAATCCATTTCGATCTCGACCGGTCTTGTTGGTGTTCCTATAGGTGCTCTTGTTGGTGGCTGTGTTATTGGTTGTGCTGACTCTATGGACTGATGGGCTGATTCTTCTTTTGTTTTGGCCAATACTTGCAGGGTGGCATATACTCCCCTTGTACTTTCCTCCTTCTTCTTCCCCCCCTTGCTTCAAATGAAGGCTCCAACTTTGGAACAGTTATCGTGGTCTGCTGCATGAATTCTCTGTACTTCTGTAGGGTGGCTTCCCATCCGACGAGGATTGTGATAGCCTATTGAGCGAAGTCTCCAGCCGTATTCAACATTAACTCAGTTGGTTGTTGACTTTGCAGATTGTCCCATTGTTCTCCGACGGTGTTACAAACCTCCTTTACATCCAGAACTTGTAGATGGACCAGTGGCCACATCTCTCTTATCACCCTTTTAGTTCTTGTTGACTCTTCCTCAATCTGATCAACCTGTGCTTGGATTGCGGCGATCTGTTCATTAATCTGCTGAAGGTGGAAAAAATCCATGCAGTCCCTGGTGCTGGTGAACAATATTTGTATCTTCTCTCTCATGGGATACACGAGATGATTTTTCAACGCTAGGCTTCCTGGCCAATCCTAGACTTTGTCCATCAAGGCGTAGTCATCCACAAGTGCATCGGAAAGTGCTTGTTTCTTTGCTTCTACTTCGTTGATCTTTCCCTCGACTACCCTCGCATGTATCTCAATTGGGTCTGACAGCATTGATCTTCCCATCTCCAATTTCTTTCTCATATCAGCATTTGTGGCTACTAGATTTGAGCATGCTGCTTGGATATGGTTGCAATAGCTCACCAGTGTGCAGGCTATGATATCCTCTGGGGCTTCCGTGCTTGCATCAATGATCAATGGCCATAACGATCGAAATCTCTACATGACCTGGTCAATCTGTGCTTGTAAATCTGTATTTTCCATCGCAGGTGATCTTTCTCTTCCGTCACCTCTTGCAGTTGCTGCCTCTGCTGCTCATGCTCTTTGGCCATATCATCATGGATCTTCTCGACCCCATGTGCTACTTTTTGTATGAATGCAAATAGCTGTGTCGACGACTAGTGTTGTAGTGTGTCAGCTTGCATTGTGTTGGGTTCTGGAAAATATTGTTGTATGGATAAGCCGCTGGCTATGCATTTATCGGAGTTGGAGGTGGGTGAATGAACGGGTTATGACTATGGGGTGAATTGGGGAGTACGGGGAACAATGTTAGGGTTCGGGACCACCAGGAAATTTACAGGAAAAAGTGGCTGGTACGGTTCATCCCTTTCCTCCCGCGGAATGGTTGTGCTTGGGCTTTTCCCTTGTGGTGGGTCTGACCCAAAAAGTAGAGATGCTAGTGATGTTTGATGGTGCCCTTGCTAGAGGTGGTGCCCTTATCCCTCTCTACTAACTCAACTTCCATCTCTAGAGTTTTCTGTCATCGATCATACGGGAGGGTTTCTCACAGGATCGTGGAAGTGGAGGCCGTGTGTGGGGAAGATTCCCACGATTGATGTAGGGCAGCAAAAGTGGTGGGGTGAATTTCTTCGACTATCGGGGATGCAGAAAATGAGTCTCCAACCTCATTAGTAAGGTTGACAATTGGAATTACTAGAGCAGTTCTCGACTTTTTAATGGTCGGGTTGTGAACGACTCTTTTCTTCTTTGGCTTGGGAACTATTGGCTGGGATGGAGTGCAAGAAACTCCAGTGGGAAGTTTCATACCCAGCAGAGTTGTAATGATGGGAAAAAACATAGTGGAACCTTAAAATTGCAAGGGATGGTTACTCTCACCTGGTTGGCTGTCGAAACTTGCAATTGTCTACCTCAGCGCGAACATTTTCTCTTCCATTTGTAGCACTATTAGTTGAAGGTCATCCTCGGTGGTCTCTTTCTGTTGCTTTCTGCTACATCTCCCTCTAGCCCCTGTGGCTTTAAGGACCTAAATAAATATTTGTACTTTCCATCAGTAATCTCGCAGGACACCCCCAGCCATGATCCCAACTCACTATGTAGTGTCACTTTAGTCAGAATGAATTTTTGTGGCCTCATCTTGAATGTTTCAGGATGGACGCACCGTGGTCTAAGGTAGGTGTGCCCATGCGAGGCTCCGAACCAGAATTCTTTAGAAAACTCATCTAGCAGAGTTTTGGGTATCCTCTACATCAACCTTACTACAATTAGTATCATTTCATACCATTCTCTGAAAGTCGTTTCATTTACTTCCTTCATGCTCAGATCCCCCAATGCTCTCCAAGGTTCATACTGAAGTGCTAACAATTGTCCTTCCACGATAGGCATCATTTCTCTCCCTCTTGGTGGCCTCCATTTCCACATCACCAGAGACATCAGAATGTACCCAAACAGAAAATTGGTACTTCGCCTATAAACATCTTCGCATGCTTCAAAGAGTTTGTTGAGAACAAAAGTAGACCAGTTGAGTACCTTCCCATTGCAACAATGCTCCACAACTGAAATTGCATCCATTGTGCATTCGTTTCTCAAGAAGTGTCTCATAGTTTTCCTCGCTATGATGTAGCAAGAAAATTTGATGTCAAATTTGCTAATCATATCAATCTTTTCTCCACTTCCACCTCGTTCCGTTCCATATTTCGCATAGTAGTTCTCTTCGCCTTGCTTCTTGGATCTTTTAGCACCTGCATGGAATGTTGTTGTTACTGTGTTCCCTCTGGCTGACAGCCCTGTTAGACAATGAATATCGTCTATGTGAATGGGGTACTCTTTGTCAAGCCACAGGGATCCCCCATGCATTCTGTTGGCCAGTAGTTTTGTACATTGCATGACAGCTAACTGAGTGCCAAAAACCAGTAAACTTCTCAGGTTGATTAATGTCGAACTTTGTAATTGCCTGAATCATTCCCTGACTCTAGAGGTTCTGTTTCCATCTTCCTTCTGGATTTCTTCTGTGTAGACCTCTCTCTTGAGAGTCGGGAACTGGAAGAAATCCGTAAGGTCATTGTCGATCAAGATCGATTTATCATATTTCCCATACAGATTCTCCACCAGCTCAATTCGTTCATCTAGCTTATCTTGTGGAACTGAGATAATTCCCTTCACTATCTCTCTGCATCTCTGGTAAAAAAATTTCACCTGAGGCTTCGCACTCCTGCGTCTCTGCAGTTGTTATTCTGAGCGGGCCTGGATTTCTTCTATTATCTGCAATTGAAACTATGTATTTTCCTTCATTATCCTACAAGTTAAGTAGCTGGGCTTGACATGATGTTTCCTGACTGGATTTTAGAAACTAATTACTCTGGAAAATTTCCCCATCTATTCTAGTCATGATTTGCTGCCATTGGCTGACATGGACCTGAAATTCGTGATGTGGACTAGGGAAGTATAGAGTGGGTCGCATGGCTTATTAAGTTTACCATGATGGGACTATTTATTAACTAAACTTTTTCCTAACGGGAAAAGATTTTATGGCTCCCACTTAATAGTTGCATTATTGGTTACTTATTATGGAAATGACTACTGATACTGCCGAAAGGACATATACAGCATGTGACCATAAAGACTGAAAAAGTGTCTGCCAACGTGCAACATGGGGCTATGAAAGCATATACCTATGAGTGACTACTAACTCTACTCTCCCCCCCCCGAGCACAAATTGGTTGTAGCATGATGATAATGTTGTTGCAACCTTATTGACGCTTTTTCTTATTTTTATGAAAGGTACTGACTGCAACTAATTGGTTAATATGATTGTCTAACTCTTATTACCTCCTACCTACTTGGGGGCTTGTTTCCGAGACCCCCATTTATCTTGATTTTGTGTTTGGTGATTTGTAGAAGGTATTTAGGTGTGCATCGTTCACCCATCCTTGCAGCATTTCTCCTTCTAGTTGCGCTAGTATTACCGCTCCAGAATCTCTAATTTCCACAACTATGAATGGGCCTAGCCAGTGCATCTACAATTTACCTGGGAATTTCTAGAACTTGCTGTCGTATAGTAATACATGATCCCCAACTTTGAATGTCTTCTTCTTGATATGCATGTCATGCCAAGATTTTTTCCTTCTCTTCTCCACTGACTGGTGAAACTCATCCAAGAACCGAGATTCATCAAGTTCCATTAGCTGACTTAGTCTTTCTCTCAATGTTACATTGTCCGTCATTCTCATTGCTTTAGAGATGAACATGATTGGTATTATGAACTCTACTAGCACCACTGCTTCCCTCCCGTATACTAGCTGAAATGACGTTTGTTTGTGAAGTCTCTTCACCATTGTTCTATGCACCCATAGAGTTGTTGGTATTCTCTCATCCCAGTCATCCCTATTGGCTGATATAATCTTTGTTAGACCCTTCTCTAATATTTTGTTGAATGCTTCAACAGTCTTGTTGGCTTATGGATGATATGGACTACTTTTATTATGTTGAATCATGAATTTATTTAGAAGAGCCTCAATGGTTTCATTTATAAAATGTGTTCCTTGGTCACTTGTGAGGCTTTACAGGCATCCAAATCTCGAGATTATGTTCTCGAAAATAAACCTTGCGTAATGTTAGCTATACAGTCTCTGACGGGTGTAGCTTCTATCCATTTGGTGAGGTATTCAGTAGTGGTTACTATGTATCTTGCGTGGGAATGCTTTGCTGGTGGTGTTATGGGTCCAATGAAATCTATTGCCCACTTCTCAAAGATTTTCACTGTATGAACAAGATTTAAAGGCAGTTCATCCTGTCGGGAAGGCTTCCCAACCCTTTGACAAACATCACAACTCTTAGCATATTCCTTAGAATCTTTGTGAAGGGTTGGCCACCATAGTCCTGCATGTAGTATCTTCCTTGCGGTGGCTTTTCCTCCCACATGGCCTCCTATGACTCCCGCGTGACATTCCCATAACACATCTTCTCTTTCATGTTGAAGTATGCAGTGTATTAGGACTTGGTCCAAGCCCATCTTGTAGAGGTGTCCTGTTATTAGTTGGTAGTTTGTTGCCCTTACTATTAAGTGTCACCTCTATGTTGCTGTATACCCCTCTCGGCATTGCCCATTTGTCAATAGGGTAGCAATCTCTTCTAAGTGATATGGGACTGCCTCTACTCTGAATAAGTCGGCATTGGGTAACTGATCATCCAATGCTCCTTCATTCTCCCCAGTCTCTAGTCGTGACAAATGGTCTAGCCCCATATTTAATCTGCCTGGTTTTATGACCACCTCGAAAGTGAATTCCTAGAATAGTAATAATTGTCAACATATCCTACCTTCCAATACTAGTTTGTTGACTAAGTACTTCAGTGCGAAATGGTATGTGAAAAACCTGAATGGCGCCCTAATAAGTAATTCCTGAACTTTTGCAGAGAATAAACCATGGCCAACACCTCCCTCTCTATTGTTGCAATAAACCATGGCCAACACCTCCCTCTCTATTGTTGTATAATTCCTTTCTACAGTTGACAACTTTCTACTTGCGTAATACACTGGGTGATCCATATTTCTTTCCCCTAGTTGCCCTATGACTTCTCCTAGCACTATCCTTGATGCATCAATATGTACATGAAACATTTTGTTCCAGTTTGGATAGACAAGGATTGGGGCACTTACCAATTACTCTTTCAATTTATCTAATGCTGCTGGACAGTCCTCTATCCAAGTGAACACTTTCATCCTCTTCAGTAATTTGTCCATTGGCACTGTGATTGATGCATAATTCCTGATGAAGTGTCAGTAGTACACCATATGGCCCAGAGTGGACCTCAATTGTTTTACATTGTGTAGTGGCTCCATGATGAAAATTTCCGCAATCTTCGCTGGGTCTATGCACTCTCCATCTTTGTAGACGATGTGGCTTAGCCTGTTCCAAATGGGACCCCGAAAATGCACTTCTTAAGGTTTAAGGAAATTTGAAATTGTCGGCACATTTCAAACATGACCCTTTGTAAGCTTATGTGTTTCTTCAATAGGCTATATATTTTCCAGCCATCCATGTACACCCCTAGAAACCTGTGAATGTAGTCTCAGAATGCAGCTATGACTATCCTCGAGAATATCACCGGTGCGTTTTGTAATCTGAACGGAATCACATTGTATGCATATGAACCTAATTTGGTAGTGAATGTTGTATTATGTTTGTCTTCCTCAGCTATTCAAACTTGATGGTAGCCTGAGAATCCATCTGTAAATGAATATTCTTCATTACCCCCTATGTTGTTTAGGACTTCATCACTAAAAGATGTCAGGAATGGATCATGCACACATGCATTGTTGAGATTTTTGTAATCAACACAAGCCCTGATTTCTATCGCATCCTTCTTCTTTTGTATGATAATTGGACTTATCCACTCTGCTTCATCTACTGGAAATATAATCCCTGCCTCCAACATTTTTTCAATATCCTTCTTCACCTTTTCCTTCACCCTAGGATTTAGTCTATATGGTTTGTGCTTTACTGGGTGGGCATCTGGCCTCAGAACAATCTTCATCTCCCCTATGTCCCTTTTTATTCCTTTTTTCTCTGCTATTGACACTAGAAACAAGTCCTAATACTCCTGCAACAGGTCAAAAATTTATTTTGTCATTTGTTCATCCCAATAATCTCCCACAGACACCATTTTGGGTTTATCCTCCATCCCAACATTTTGTTTTCTTAGCTTCATTAGTAGAAGGTGAGCACCTTCTCCCAAGGGACTTTCTCGTATGTCTCTTTCTCCCTTTGTTTCCTCAAAGGTCAGGTGTCTCAATCCTTCTAACCCATCTTCATCTAGTTCTGTGTCCATTTTGTTGCAGGTCGCATATTCAAGAGAGTCTGTGTCATAAAGACACTGTAGGAAATTTTCATCAATACAACCTTCAACTAATTGTCCTGGGGTGAACATAACTCTTTTTATTGCATGCAGTGTCTCAGTCATGCATGTATTATCACTCCTGAATGAGAAGCTGCTAATGAACTGTGTCTCCAGGGCATCCCAATCCGTCTTTTGCCTCTGGAGTTCCTCTTGCACGTACCAAGCTCAAGGAACAGTACCTAGAGTATGTATGAATACATGTACCCAAAGTTCTTTCGGAATTCCTTGTCTTTCCAAAATTTTAATGCAGGCCTCTACATGCTTCTTGGGCTTGAATTACCTTTGTATTTCATATTATCCTGTGGTCGGTCTTCCTCCTAGCTGAACCTCTCCCTCATAGCTTGCTTTATGGCTTCCCATTCCCGTAGTGTGTTGCGGTGTGTTCTCCACCATCTTGCCGGTTTGGCCAGGAGCGCAATATCAAGCAATGGAATCTTCTGGTCTTCCCTCATTTCTTTGTCTACTTTGCTCAGAAATATGTCTACTAGTTCAATGTCGTGGAACTTGGGATAGTTGCTTACCTCTACTCCTATCCAATTAACTTGACTTATCATTGCACAACGTCTAGTATTGAGTTCATATCCACCTTGCTACCATGCATCCCATGCAGCTTTTGAACTAGTCTCCAAGCTCTAAATGCTCCTCCAGCTGATGGATCCTCCTGCAATAGGATTTCTGTAATCTTCCCCTTTTCCCATTGTTAGTGTGTATAGCTAGTCTAGCATTCATAGCTCGTTCCTGTCATCTACAGGTTCTATGAACCTAGGTCCTTGATAAGGGTCCAAGGGTTGGGTCACTCTCATTCCTTCTGCTTCGAAAATCATCAATTATTTCTTTAGGTCAATGATAGCATAGTTTTCATAGGCCTAGTCGATCCCAAGGAGCATCGGGTATGGGTCCTTATCTCCTGTTATGTCAATCACTTCGAATTCAGTGTGCATCTTCACCACCACCACATATACTTCTATGTTTTCTTGCCTTCCAATGGGTAGGATACAATACTAATTTTCCATTCTTAGTTGAATCGGAGAGTATTTCAGTTGTGGCTTCCCCATTACCTCCCTTTTCCTGGGAAAGATGTTTACATCTGATCCCAGGTCTAGCATCGTGTCCCTGATTTGGAATCTCGCAACCTGAGCATTAATTCAGAATTCCTTTCCGCTTCTCTTCTTGTTTTTCACACTCTTCTGGTATGCTTTTCTGGTAGGTTGGCAGATGATCATTCCACTTCCCCTTCCTCCACTGATAATGTTTCCTTTAAAATTTTCCGCAACTCCTTTAACATGTATTCATCTTCGATGATCTGCAGGAATAATTTAAACCATTCTTAAATCAGATGATTACTGTTGAGCATGTGGCCATTTTGTCTCTAATCTTCCTTCACCTCGGTCATCCCTTCAAATAACTTAGCCGCCTCTTCATAATACTATTTTTTTCACTCAAGCTGATATGATTTCTTTGAGGATGTTGCCTTAACTACCAAGGGTGGGTCCACCGTACTATGATCCTCCCTCATTTTCTTTCCCCCTCTTGTAACTATATTTATATTGGTTGTGGGAATATCGTCATCAGTATGAGGTTCAACATTAACCATGTTAGCCCTCCTCTATCTAGTCCTTTATTCCCACTTTACAATGAGTTCTAGGAAATCCTCCGTGGCATGGGTATTAATTATGCATTGTGAACACCATGGTCTCCTAGGGAGCGGGCATTCCCTGGCGATGTGTCCCTCTTGGTCATAGTTGTAACACCTTATGGGGCCTCTTCCTCCCCGGTTGGACTCATTAATATTGAACTTCGACCTATCCAACCATTCTATTAGAGCATCCAGTGTTCGACACTGGTCAATGTGATGTGTTGTGGATGCAAAAAACTGACAGTAATTTTTATTAGGGATATTAGAGTACTTCTGCAGTATCAAGCACATTCATGGTAGATGTCCATACATTTTACTGACCTCACAATATTCCTATTTGTTTCATCCGGGAAAGACTCCTTGTGCTCCTACTGCTGCAACTCCTGCCATTGGTGGGGTCCCCGATTATCCTGCAAAACCCACCCCCGCCCTAGATGATTAATTCCTCGCAATCTTGGGCACTGTGTCATGACATGTCCTTCCACCATGCAATGTGTGACCCATATGTTAGATCTAGTTGGCCACACTGGTTGGAGATCCTTCAATTTCTCTATTAAAGTTTTGATCTAATTCTAAAGGCCCTGTTAGCACCTAAATCTGCCTTAGGCTGAAGGAAGGCAAAAATTAGGGTAACCACAAACCATGCTCAGTTTGGTAGCTAGCCCTACCAGAGCAGGAGAGGGCTCTCTTCGAGTCACGCTCAGCGAATATATAATCGAAAACAGTCTGAGATGACTTACAATGAAATATTTACCTTAGGCTAGTAAGTGAATAGGGATTCGGGGAACAATTTTCATGAATGACCAAGCTTCTGGGATGGTATGGGACCAACGGTCAGCAAAGAACAGAGAATTTAATACAAAGGCACAGATTATTCCGTGAGGCAAGGTAGGCAGAAAATGTAACAATTTAGTTTGAGGTATCGCGGCATGAATAGATTGTTGAAGAAAGTGAAAAGGGCATAGTGACATGAACCCTTTTCAACAGAAGAATAACACTGAACATGAAATTTTCCCACATGCAGAGCAGTAAAATTGAATTCTACCTAATCTCACTCAGAAAGTTTCACTGGAAATGAACATGAATTGAATTATGAAACATAACGAAATACATACGAAAACATAAGAGACACATTTGCTGTACTCACAACCACAAGAATCTCATGAAACAGAGCTGATGCCTTTCATTAATTCTCTGTCAAAAATACACAGTGAAGAAACAAAGTTTCTTTCCCACAATCTCCCAGAAGTTACAAGCCAACCAACCCTTTGCAAATAGCTTGCATACAATATATAGAATGTTCCATGAAGAGATATAACGCCCAATGGTTGGGGAGTTACTCGAATCATTACAAAATGGAGATGGAGAGCCAACCATCAGCTACAGGTGCAGCGTTACAAACATGACAAATGGCTTGGGTGACTGTTTGCCTTCCTTCGCCACTTGGATAGAAGCCAATATGGGGAAAAAATACTTTAAATTCTGCCTTTGGTGCCAAAAAACCGAAGTGTAGATGAGTGGGCCCACTTGGAAAAGTTGCGAATCGAAAATTCGCGAAATAGAAGCAAATTTGGCAATTTTTCCTCTGTGCGCCGCGCCATTTTCTCTGTGCATTGCGCTACTTTGGGGCCTGTTTTGGGGCACTTTCAGGTGTCAAAAATGTGCCCAAGTGGGCTTGTTGGAAAGCCTGTCCTGTCTACTTTCTAACCCAACTAGAATTTCGGAATTTGGTGCTCATTTGCGCCTCCAAATCTTCATTCTCCCAAGACTGCTTCCTGTGTGTCAAAAAAGGGGCAGAGAGGCCATTTTTTGGGTGTTGTTGACCTCCTGGAGACTCAGATCTTGCCCAAATTTCTTGTCCAGGCACCATTAGTCGTGATTTTCCATGATGAATCCAAAAATGTAAACCATTCTTCATTTGGAGCTCTATATTTTTAGCACCGCGCCACAGGGATAAAATCCTTGTTTTTTGCCCAAAAAATTACCATGTGACCAAAAATTCCCCAAATTTCTTGAAATTTGGGTTGGAGGTCCTCTATGGGGTGTTATGATGGGCCAAGGAAGCCTCAACCAAGATTCAAAGCCGATCTTGCTCTTTCTCCCTTTTTTCCTTTCTTGTTGCTTTCCTTAATTTTGCCTTCAAGTTCCTTATCGGGCCTGTGCACTCATGTTTCGCACCCTGTAACGGAAAGCCACGTGTCTCAGTAGAGAAAGGTCCTGGTCGGCCTTGTCCAATAGCCTCTCCAAATGCATGTTGGTTCTCTCGAGATTGGCCTCCCGATCTTCATTGATTTCTTGCTCCAATGATGTGAGCTCAACTCTTCTTCTTTGCGCAGCTTGGCGATGCTCACGAATGTTTTGCAGCTCCATAATCATCTGTTGGTCCTCAAGCTGCTTGTTTCTCTGCTCCAGGTACTTCATGTTCCACTTGGCCCTCTCCAAGTCAAGGGATAAGGACTCAATCACTGATTTCATCTCCTAGATGATCTCTGTAAGCTCTGCATTTGTTGGTTCTGCATCTGTCTCATGATCATGGAGGAGAAAAAATTTGGTCTCTCGTTCACCTGATGGCCCTTCCTCCTGCATTGGCTCCTTACCCTTGCCCTGCTTCTGTGATGCTGATGTCAGAAGCGAGGCCCCTTCCACCCCGGGTGGAGATAACACTCGCTTTGCTGCTGCAAATAAGGGTCTACTGCCTCTCTGATAGGTGATGTATACTGGCATAGTAGCAGTCTCATGTCGCTCATACTGATGAGATGGGCCCCCTATCTCATGCTCTACCTCTGATACCACCTGTGGAGTGCTGAAGAAGCCACGGGATATGAAGTCCTCCCAAGCAATACCCTGCAATCCCAACTGATGGTCCACCAAACTCCGGATAAGGGAAAAGTGATAAACATTGTTGAGCTGCTGTCGAGGGGTCTTGTGCTGCATGAAATTTTTCATCCTCTCTATGTTCCCGCAGATGAAAAATGGGAGGTTCATCATCCGCACCCTGGTAAAGTGCATGAGCAACCTGATGTGATAGGCATAAAGGCGAGAAAACATCCCCTCACAACTGAAGTAATTCATGATCAATATCATGAGCAGAGCATACTCATCTCTCAAAAATCTGAATGGAAAAACTCTCGTGAGCTGGCTCAAATAGTTGTCCTTAATGTAAGGCTCATAATGATGCCTCTCCACCTTCTTCTTCTTATGCCACTGCTCTCCAATGTTTGGTATGCCTGTTGCCACTGATATGGTTTCGGGTGTCAATGTGAAAGTGACCCCAGCCAAGATAGACTGTCCTCCATGTAGGTGAAGTGCAAAAAGACGGGCCAACTCATGATGAACTCTGACATTTTCCACCCTCTGACAAAATTCAAAACATGCTAAGTGCTGGAAACAAGACATAGCAAGAGGGCATGCCTGCAACTCAGTGAGGGAGTTTGGCTCATCTCTAAGATGTCTGCCACTCTGGTGATGTCTCCTGTGGGCCCTTTCTCCTGAAGCTGTGTCACTATGGGTCTCTTCCTCATATTCTGATGAAACCTCGGATGCCATGACTGCTGTTTGTAAACTGAATTTAGGCTACCCTTTGATTACAGTGAAGCTGGAGTTTGCTTTGACAATCTGCCACCAAGGGGAAAATTAAACGAGGGAGTATTAGGAGGGGAATGATGAAATGGGAACAGGGGTTATAGGGAGAATTTGTTAGGGACTTGGGAGGAGTTTGGGTATTGTGTTGATGGGGTAGGGTTTGGGATCTTGTGTTGACCAAATAGTGGAGGGATAGGGGAGAGGGTTTGGTAGTAATTTAGGGCAGGGGTTTTAGGAAAAATGATAAAGGGAGGATGGGAAAAATGATAGGTGAGGGGAAAAAGGTGAGTGGAGTGAAACCTTGGCACTAACAACACATTTTAACAACCCTAGCCATCATTTTCTTGGTGATTTATTATGGTTGACCTTATGCATTTTGGTGACATTCAAACATCTCTATAAACACCATATCATTGATAAAATTTGATGAACAAGTGATGTCGTAAGGCCTACCTCTCGATTTGATAGCATTCACCAAAATTTGGAGTGATTTGGCAATGTTTTTCGGCCCTTGGTCTGTGTGCGCCGCGCGCAAAACCCAGTGTGCCACGCGTGTGGTAATTTTCAACAGTGGGCAGGTTGCGTGTGCGCCGCGCCCTTTATGTGCGCCGCGCTCCTGGGTATATGTGCCACACCCTCTAAAACCCCTTCTGACTCACTCAAACGCTCACAATTTTACACTCACACCTTTGCAACGTCTCTCCAAGGCTTGTAATAGCACAATTCCCTTGATTTGGATGAAAACATGTATATATAGCCTTGGAAGAGATGGGTTTAATTTTTTCTTCCTTGAAAACCCATTTTTCTAATGTTGTGTTTTGCACTTTTTTCACTAAATTTAAAACACACTGATTCTCACTTTCCCTTTGAAATTTTGGCTCAAATGATGAAATTTTCGGCACTCTTTGCAGGGACTGTATGACAGGACATTTTGCCATGGAAACCATGACTGCATTTGGAAAAATCAACTGGCGACTTTTTGGAAAATTTTGTCATAAATGACACTGTTTGACTTTTCTTCAAAACAGAGTTTTGAAGAAGAGTGGAGGTCTATCCACATGAAGATGAAGCTCTCTGAATCATAAATGTGTAAGGGCCTCACTCTGTCCTACATGGCTTTACTGGGCATATTTTGAGACCAAATTGATCTATCCTTAGACTGGATGACCAAAAATGACTTCTGTCCATTAAAGGACCAGACCTTGACTGTTATGGACTTTTGATTATTTGACACAAAGACTTAAGCCAACAGTAACAAGACATCAGGGGAAATGGCTAGCATGACCTTCTCCGTCAAATTATGGCATGCCCCTAGCGGAATGTGGCTAAGTGAATGGAGCGGGACACCTAAAAATGAAATGCATAAAGAGTTTTGATCTCTGACGGAGGGCTAACCAGACCGACTCTAACAAGCCCAAAATTGATGGATACTGCAAACTCATCCCTCCCCAATATTCATGAGTATATCCATCCATGGCCTCTATGTGTGACGCTTGCTCCAAAGCATCTTGGAGATTCTGGATCTTCTGTTGCGTCGGTGGTATTCTGGTGAGGGGCAGGAGTGCCTTGATGAACCAGTCTCACTGGTGATTCAGATCTAGAGTGTAACTCAACTCAGAAATGGAATCCTTAAACCTTTGCATGAGTTCCCAAGTAGTTTTTCCCTCCTTCTTCTTGATTTTCCATAGCTCCAATAACCCTTGTTGGTTAGTCTGAGGTATTTTGAATTCATGTAAAAATCCTTTCTTGATATCACCTATCGTGGGATTCTGGTTTTGTTCCGCCCATTTTATAAACAAACGCAAATCTCTCTCCCTCAGCATGGTCTGGAACTCAACTTTTTTGACATTGTCTTGAGTCTATCATGCTCTCCAAATAGCTTCGCAGAGATGCCAGATTTGTTCCACGTCTTCCTTTCCCCTCCCCGCAAACTCTGGATATCTGGTAAAAGATCTTGCCATGCTTACTTTGGTACGCACTAATAACACGAACTCCTTGTTCCCAGAATGCTGTGATCCTTGCAATCCAAAGTTACTAATACCATTGGTTCCTTTGTTATTTCCTGTATTAAAACTAGCCTTATATTTCTCGTGCACACTGTGTACCCCTATTGCCTTGGCTAATTTAATAACAAATTTCTCTCAATTACAGTAAGGTACTAGGGGAAGGTTGGGAGGAATACTACATGTACCTTGGGGGTATTTCTTATGACTCTCAGTGGATGCTTATCCTTCAGAAAATAGTCTTCTCATGAAACTTCCCATGTCCTCTTCTCTTTCCTCTTCGTAACTACTCAAAACTTGTTCCTGCACTATCCTTCGTACAACCTGTAAGGAAAAATCATCTTCATCATCCTGGCTCCTATTTCTCTAGTTTCCAATCTTGCTTTGTCCTACATCCCTTCCCCTTCCCCTTCCTCTTGGGGTTTCCCCAACACCGTTCCTACTTGGTGGGGTCCCATCTTGCTCTTCTTCAAAGTATGAACCATTCTCACTTGCCACTTGTCAACTAACAATGCTCTCCTCTATGCCCTAATGTCTCTAGCTTTCTGCAACCCTTCTACATCCATTCCTTCAATAGCATCCCTTTTCCCCAACTAGTAGCATTCTCCCCTTAGGTCCTTCCCTCGGTACTGGGGTTTTATGCTACCATCTTCGCAGTAGGTGAGGGAAGTAGTCCTTCTTCTACCATGAACATTTTAATCCACAATGAAACTTCCCTCATCAACCTTCCTCTTAATCTGGACCCGAACACCACTTTTGCCTTTGAGAAAGATTGATAACTTTCGGCGGAAAACTCAACTATATACCCTTCCACTGTAGTCTTTACCCAAAAATTGACTGCTTTGGTAAGCTCACTGTTTAACTGCTGGATTGATATGAGTTCTGAGGGATTCCAATTGTGGTGAGTTGACATCGTCCCCCCAGAATGATTCTGCACTTTCAGCCATTTTCACCAATTATATAAGTCTTCTGGGAACTTGCACTAGAAGATCTCATACTAGTCATTAGCACCCTTAGCATATAAAATTTCTTCACTAACTTTTCCAATCAGTTGATTCCTTTGGATAGCTTGCTCTACTATAAATTGATCTATTTTGTGATCCTACCAATCCCTAATCTCTTTCTTGAATATCCTCGACACCATGTTCTGAACTAGTTCTTGTATTTTCAAGTCCCGGCAATGGAACCATTTGTTAGCACAAAAGAGTCATCGAGGGAGAAGACCCTATGTTCAAGTGCGGAGAGCCAACAATGGATCATTGTAGTCTAGGACAATGTCGACATTTTCACCTTAGCCAAGGGGTAAGGAGTCTCACCCAAGGTGTGCCACGACCAGAACTAAGAAGGGTTCGTCATGGAATCAAGGATGCATCAACCGATAATATATAAACAGCATCACATACATACTCGAGATAACAACATACCATCCAATACTAAGAAACTACTACATACAGGAATCTTACAGGATATTTAAAATTTTAAGTGGGTCGACACATCATAAACAACCATACGCATCATGCTAAGAAATCAATCCCAACTTTACTTCATATTAGTTCAAAAGAAGAGTAATACATAATATATCGACATTCACCACATATGATTACAAGGAATACCCGTTTATAGATTCACAGGCTCTTTGTTTAACTCAGGGGTCCTACTTGGCCATATACCTGCAATTTGGTTCTATCCTCCACAACCAACTATCCCATCTACAATACCAACAACAACCAGCCCATCTCCGTTACGGGTCTCTCCTTTTGTATTTCCCCATCACCTGGACTGCCAGTTCCCACTTGGCTATTCTTTCCCTTGGCTGCAACTCCTCCCTCTTGTATGCTCAGCTTCCTCTATCTTCTACTGTCACTTTGCTACAACCACCCCGCAACTGCTTGTTCTTGCTTTCCTCTCCAATTCTCCTCCCCACAACCTGACCGTTATTGTTGCCACCCTTTTCCTCCTCATTCTATGGCAAGCCAAAATAATCAAAATCTTTTTGAAATCAAAACAAAGGTCCCAACACTTGGATGTGCTTTATTTTCTCCTCCGCGAGGCTTGATGTCGTGGGGTCTTCAATGATCTTGTTCTGCAACAATTGTTGCATGCATGTGTTCTCTTCGGTTTTTCTTGATGAGCTTCTTTTGTCCATCCAACTACAAGTAAGTCTTCTATCATGTTCACTCCTTCTTCATCTCCTTCATTGTATTTCCATGTTCTAACATTGTATCTGTTCTTGCAATTCACTCATGACGGGACAAAATCAAATCCAAAACCTCCTAGTCAAAGATGATGCATTGTTAACCATGGTCTAGTTTTGGGACGAATGACAGGATGGGAAGTGTTGGGTGTGGAGGCTAATTATCTTCTTTATTCATAGTTATCACCGCATTGGACCGCAATTCGTAATGGGGCTGCAATGCCACCAGGGGGCTCCAGGGGTGGTGTTGTTCATCTGGGCCATTCATTAGGCAGAAATCTAATGGTAGAAGTTATGTTTAATTTAGGGTTTTTTACCCTAGATGGAAACCCCTTGTTATATATGAGGGAATTTTATTGTGGCTATGTATATGTGTATTCTGAGCGAGAAAGAGAGAGGATATTGTGTGAGAGCGAGGAGGGAATTAGAGAAGATCTACTGTAAGTTGTATCTCTTCATTTTTCTAGATAATATAAAAGGAAAGATTGGTTGTTTCTCCGTGGACGTAGCCCAAATTGGGTGAACCACATATATTTGTGTCTCTCCTTTTTTATGTATTTTCTGTGTTTATATTTCTGCAATATTATATGTGTTCCATTGCTCTATAATATATAATTTTCTAATAGGAAGAGGGCCCAACAACTACGCATTGTGTAGTTCCAGGTGACAAGGAGGGAGACTTGTCACTGAGACTGCATAGTGCACAACTCAGGCTTGACTGACGAACTCTGAAGAACATTCTTCATTGTCAGCAAAAATTGCGTAGAGACCACTAGGAGGAAGGATTGCACAGTTGAGATCATTAGTGGCAGCTGCAAGGTGAGACCTTGGGAGGCAATTTTATGTAGTTTTTTGAGGAAAGACAGGATAGGGCAATAGAGGGACCATATAAGAAAGTTCTGCACATTTTATGGGAGCAGTGAGTCCATAGTTGAGGGAGGACACTAGGGGGACAACTCTGCGCAGTTTTGGGAGGAAATGCAAGCTCACGTCTATGCACATTACAGGGCTCCAGCAAGAAGGGAGGAGGCTTAATGACTGATTCTAAGAAATGCGTAGTTCAGGTCAGGCTTGAGGCATATTCTGCACAATTCTGGGAAGGAAGATAGGTTTCTCAACTCTGGGATTGCGTAGTGCAACTGTCCTAGAGGATAGTATATACACACTATGTAGTTCCAGGTAGCATATCAGCATCACTAAGGGGTGAGACTGAATAATGCAGCTTAGTCAAGCTCTGGTGAAACGGAGTTGTCTGGTCGAAAGGATTTTCAGGAAAATTTCTAAGTATGGGAGGTAAGTGAACTTGTGAGGAAGTTGACATTGTGATCACTCACTTAACATACTTTGACAATACGACAACATAGACCATTGGAACAACAAGACAAAGAATTACCCTTTGTGAGACTATCTAGATCCAAAAGTGACAAGTGTGACACTTGAGATAGACCTTAGGATGACCGTGACGACACTTGTGCGACAATGCTTACAAATTTTTGTATGAGTGCAATTGTTGTTTACATAGCTAAGATAACTCAAACACACAAAGACAAACCTTCAAAATCACCAGAATAGGACCGCAAGCATGATAAAGCAATCAACATGCCAAAAGACAATAGTTGGTCAAACATGAAGAAGGGGTGGAAAGACTCTAAGGGAGCTTAGGGAATGAGCTCGAGTGTTTGTAGCCATAAAGGAAAAACCAAGGAAGGCTCTGAAAGTTGAGGGCATGCCAAAATTTGGAGGGTGTTGTAGCCACTACAACACTTGGCGACATACTAGTTGAATACCAACTTCTCTGTTTTGGTTCATTTTTAGTGCAGTGCCTTGGTCCTTTGGGGAGTATTGATTCAATTTGAAAATTAATGTGGTTTCCTCACTTACCCCATGGGCATACGTGGTTTGCCTTGTACTTTCTTAGTTGAACACAACACAAGATTAAGCCAGATCACAATGTTTTGAATTGGGCAGGGTAGTTTAGTTCGCGAGCTTAATATTTTTAGAGTATAGTTTTTTATCTCTGGTGTTGCTTCACTATCAGCAAGCTTGGAAAGCACCATGGGCGAGTCATGCAGGAACACAAGCATTGCTCCACTACAGCGAGCCTGGACAATACGCCAGTGGAGTTGCCTACTTCAACTCTCAGTGTAGGAAGCATTTCTCGCCTTTCACCTTTGTTATTTTTTAAAAGAGAATTGTGTATAGGCACTTATTTATTTTTTGGGTGGAAGAGAGATCCCGACTTATTAAGAGTAGGAGAGGTTGTTCCTTCAAAGAAGAATATAAATTCCTATCATTCAGGTTTGTTGGAGTGTTTTCTTCTCGAAGGTGTATGAAAAGAAACCACTTTAGATTGTGGATGACAAACAACCTCAACAGTAAAAATGGTTGTAAAACAGTGTGGATCTACAACAAATGATAGAAACAAAAGCTACCAAAGTCTTGATCTATGCAACAGAAATAGTTAAACAACAAAATGAAATAAGGAATTAAGTGCAAATAACTCCAATAACCCAATGAAAACCATATATAAAGAATATATTTTATTATGTGACACATGTGAAGGGAACAAATGATGTTACCAATCCCCCTCTGTGGGATGGGTTCTTGGCTATCCTCAATGTCTTCATCTCTATAGAGTCTCTCCTCTCTACAATGTGTAAACCCAACAAAAAATGTTTGAGCTCAATGGGAACTCAAATGGAAAAAGAAAATGGCAAGTAACAATGATAATAATCAAAGTTGCAACAGTGAGTGCAACGGTGAAAATGATCCAAAGTGAAGAATGGATGTAAAACCCTCCAATTTATAACAAAATATTGGGTTATTCTCGAATAATGGAAAATAATATAATATTATTAACCAAAATCTAAAATTAACCATTTGGAATATTTTATTATATTTGGTTGGAGGGAAAAAGTATTTAAATTGGTTAAATACTTTTATTTAGAAATAAGAAATAAATAAATGATTTATTTATCATCTCAAGGAATGTGACTAAGGAATAATAAACAAATAATGATTTGTTTAAGTATTTCTAGAGGATTTAGTAAAACTTGACAAGGAATAATAACTAAATAATGATTAATTAATTATTCCTAGAGAGAAATAAGAAAAATAATGATTTATCTAATTATTTCTCATGATTGGGTCAAATATGACAAGGAATATTAGTTAGAGAGTGGTTTAATTAATCATTCCTAGAAGATAATTAAATAAATAATGATTTATTTAATTATTCCTCATGGGTTTAACCAGAAATAACTTAACAAATGTGGTTTATTAAGTAATTTCTTATATCGAAAGCAATTTTACTATGACAAAATTAGCCCTACATGGTGTACATCGATCCATCTAGTAAGTTATGGCTAAATGATCAATTTTTGGTGATAACAAGGTTTGCTCGTCTAGATTTTCCCCTTCTTTGTTTCTACTACTTGGATAAGCTTGAAAACACCAAAGAAGAGAACTGAGTATAGGCGTGAGGTTTCCTAAACTGGACAAAGGTTCATGTTTTGATCAAAGCTCTCCTTATAGATAGATAAAATTTTCCGTCAAGACTTCATCAGCCAAAATTTATAACCAAACACAAAGAAGATGGACACAGGACCAGCCAAGGATTACAGTGTCACAAGATCCTTTGAACTTTAGCCACATACACATTCGAAAGCCAGAAAGCATTGAGGCACAACACTTATTCACATAAACAAAAAAAAGAGAAAACCAAGAAAATAAAACAACAAACAAACAAAATACTATGTACATAGCACTGGGCATGGCCCCATATCTCATTGAAATTAAAATTTTAAGTCTTGGCCATTGATAGGGAGAGAGTCAATCTTCCCTTCATGTGATTAGAGACGATATGTGTGTTAGCCAAGCTTCTCATGGATAGTAAAAGGACCAATCTACAGGGATTGAAATTTAGTGTGCTTGCCTTTGTCCTCGTTGGCTTTGTCCCAGTTTAAGACTAAGTCACCCATGCTGAAGCTAGTACTCCCTACTAAATTTCTAATGAACCATCTCTTGATATGGTTCTGGTGGAGTGCATTTTTTTCTTATGATTTCATTCTTTCTTCCTGTAAATTCTGCAATGTGTCCATCCTATGTTGAACTAAAAAACATGGCTTGTCTTGGGATTCTTGGGACAACTGGAGAACAAGCAAGTACATGTTTGGTGGAAGGATGACTTCCTTTCTATAACACCCCCTCCTAGGTCTACCCAAAGTAACCATGAAAACTGGGGTAAACATGAGGAGAGATGCTACTGCAATCATATTCAACCTCGTATGTAGCCTTAAGGAAGTGGAACTAGCGGAACATCACATGCAATCATCCAACATCATCAACAAACCCCTCAAGAGACAATTTAGCCACCTAGACAACATGTCCTTGGGTCCCGCTATTATTCTACAGGGATTGAAATTTAGTGTGCTTGCCTTTGTCCTCGTGGGTTTTGTCCCACTTTAAGACTAAGTCACCCACATTGAAGCTAGTACTCCCTGCTGACTTTTTATCAAACCATCTCTTGATATGGTTCTGGTGGAGTGCATTTTTTTCTTATGCTTTTATCCTTTCTTCCTGTAAATTCTACAATGTGTCCATCCTATGTTGAACTAAAAAACACGGCTTGTCTTGGGATTCTTGACAACTAGAGAATAGGCAAGTAAATGTTCGGTGGAAGGATGACTTCCTTTCTGTAACACCCCCTCTTAGGTCTACCAAAAGTAACCATGACAACCCGGGTAAACATGAGGAGAGATGCTACTACAATCATATTTGACCTCCTATGTAACCTTAAGGAAGTGGAACTGGTGGAACATCACATGCAATCATCGAACATCATCAATAGACCCCTCAGTAGACAATTTAGCCGCCCAGAAAACATGTCCTTGGGTCCCAGTGTTATTCTGTAGCTTCAGTCTCTCTCATGTTATGGGAAAGGGAGCAAACAATAACCTAAAGTCACTCTCATAGGCCTTACTCGCAATGATTGTTGGCCAAAATTGCCACTTTTGTGCCATCAGCCCTAGGATTTGAGCCACTTTTCTAGCCCATAATCCTAGCCTCTACACATAACTTATTGTAGCTTTCAAAGATCATTATGTCAAGATAGGAAGTAGCTCCTCAAATTAGATTATTATTATTCATTTAGGTTGTTCATTATTATATACATGAGGGAGTTTCTGTTGAGTTTCATCTCCCAATGACTCTCCATTTTCTCTATTATTTATTTACACTATTTACAGTTGTTCACCCAATCCTATGATTAGGTGTCAACATTCCCCCCCTTAATCTGAAAGGATGTTGGTGAGTCCAAGCATCATTATGAATATTTCGAGCTTTTTTCTTCCAAGTGCTTTGGTGAAGATGTCTGCAATCTGCTCATTAGTGGAACAATGGCGAAGATGGATTGTTTTTGCCTCAACATGATGTCAAATCAAATGATATTTTTTATTGATGTGCTTCATTCGATCATGGAACTTTGGGTTCTTGTCCAACTTTATTGTCGAGGTATTGTCAATCATGAGTGGAGTCAAATGTACTTGTTTACCTGCAAATCTTCCAGAATTTTCCTAAGCCACACAATTTCTTTTGTTTCCTCAGCTGCTGCCACATATTCAACCTTTATTGTGGAATCTGCTGGAACTGATTGTTTGCATGATCTCTAGGAGACAACTCTTGATCCAAGACTCATAGCATAACCCGAAGTAGATACCCCAGTTTTTTTGTTTCCATCGAATTCTGAATCAGAGTATCCAATCAAGCTGAAGTTGCCCACTTGTGTATACTTGAGTCCAAAGTCTTGAGTTCCCTTAAAGTATTTTAGAACTCTTTTTGCAGCAGACCAATGTCCCTCACAAGGCTTTTGCATAAACCTGGAGAGGATTCCAACAACAAATGAAATGTCTGGTCTGGTAGTAGTCAGGTAGTTGAGGCTTCCTACAAGTAGTCTATACTTTGTTGCATCCTCAAATTATTTTCCTTTAATGGATGTGAGCTTTAAGTTTTTTTCCATTGGAGTAGTCAGAAGATTGCATTTAGCCATGCCAAACTTGTTCAACAGATCTCCAATGTACTTCTTTTGACAAAGGAATATGGACTTCGAATATTGAGTTACTTCAATACCTAGAAGTAATGAACATAGCCCAAATCAGTCATTTCAATACCTTTCCTCAATTCCTTCTTTATGGATGCAATGTAGCTCTCATTTTTCCCTGTCATCAAAAGATAATCTACATATACCACAAGATATAAAACTGTTTTTCCAACTTTCTTAACAAACAAAGTTGCATCATCAAGATCATAATGTTTGAAATTGAGTTTCAGAAGATGCTCAGTTAGTTTTTCATACCAGGTTCGCAGTGCTTGTTTGAGGCCATACAAGGATTTCACAAGTTTGCATACTTTATGTTCATGTCCTTTCACAACAAATCCTTCTGGCTGGGACATAAAAACATTCTCTTTTAGATCTCCTTTCAAGAAAGTAGTTTTTACATCCATTTGATGGACTTTCCAACCGTTTTGAGCTGCTAGGGCAACGAGTGTCCGAATGGTAGCTTGTTTCGTTGTGGGGGAAAAAGTATCCTCATAATCGACCCCTTCCTTCTGTGCAAAGCCTTTTTACACAAGCCTAGATTTTTGCTTGTCAAGTGAGCCATCAACTTTACACTTGTTCTTGTAGACCCACTTGCAGCCAAGTGGTTTGGTTCCCAATGGACGATCAACCAGCTTCCAAGTGCCATTATTTATCAAGGCACATACAACTTTTGCATCGCTTCTTTCCATTCATCATGAGAAACAACTTCTTTGCAGGAATTTGGTTCAAAATCTTTAGACAAATTCAATTCACAATCATAAGAAACATCCATATCAACAGGTGAATCAGAGTCGTCTACATCACCTCCATTTTTGCGGGTTGAATTTTTAGTTCCTGTCTTTCCAACTTCATCAGGATGAACACTTTCAAGTGTCTTTGTTAGCCACTTTGGGGGACATTTCTGAGATGGTACAGACTGCTCAGTTGATTGAGTTGGGACTGAATCAAGATTGAGTCTCCCAATTTTGTCAATCAAATCACTCAAAGTATCATCCGTTGTTGGAGTTTCATGCAGGGGAGAGAGTTCTTCAGAAGAAGATTCCACATGTTGATCTAGTATAGGAGTCCCCCCTTCAAGATGTGGAATCTTATTATCAAATTCTTGAAATTATTTTGCATTTGTGAATCTATCCAAGCGATCAAGTTGCCGCTCAACAACATTTCCTGATTTGGATGATTAAAGGAATATTACATCTCTAGATACAACAAAGTTTTTATTGACTTCATCATAGAGACGATATGCTTTGGGGTGTTTGAATACCCTAGGAAGATACACTTACAACTCCTTGCACCAAGATTGCTTCTATGTACCTTTGGTATCAAGGCATAACATGTGGAACCAAAGACCCCGAGATGCTTTACCGAAGGAATGTGCCCATACCACATTTCATAAGGAGTCTTGTTTCTAATAACATTAGATGGACATATATTCTTTACATATACAACACATATAATTGCATCAGCCCAAAACATCAATTTTACATTCTTGAAAAACATAATGGAGCGCACCATATTTAAGATTGTCCTATTCATTCTTTCAGCTACTCCATTCTATTGGGGATCATAAGGCACAGTTGTCTGATGTTTGATCCCATGTTGGTGAAGATAGTTTTCAATTTTTTTTGAAGTGTATTCTTTTCCATTATAAGTGTGAATAGAGCCAATATGAGATTGTGCATCATTTTCAATCCATGTATGAAAGTTCTTGAATGTTTGAAAAGCATCATATTTGTTCTTCAATAAATAAACCCAACACATTTTGGTGTAGTCATCAATAAATGTCATCATATATTTATTTCCATTTGCAGAAGGAACAAGCATTGGACCACATAAATCTGATGAATGAATTCAAGTTTTCTATGTGCTCTGGAATGTGAATCATGAAAAGACTGTTTGCTATGCTTTCCTAGAATGCAAGCATCACATTTCTTAAGTTTCCTAGGAATTGTAGAAAACCAGTAACACCATTATTTTTCAACAAGCAGAGGCTATCATAGTTCAAGTGTCCAAATATAGCTTGCCATAATAAACTTGATTGAAATGTACCTTCATCATAATGAGAATTGTATGAGAAATTTTGTGCACGAGCAGAGGTACCCTGCAGCTTGAGAAGCTCCTCAGTCTTCTGAAGAGACTGTGTGTCTTACACATAGAGGGAAGAATCTTGCTCAAGATTCTTCCAGAGGAAGAGGTGATCGAAGAGGAAGAGGACCATCATTTTGTAATTTAAGTCTGAACAATTTCATCATGAGTTTAATAACTTCAAGTGCAGAGTCTGAGTCATAGAGTTCCTTCAGTTTTTGTAAGGCTTCGAAAGAATTTGAAAATGGTGAAATATGGCAACTCACCTCTTCATTTATTGATGCTACAATCAAGGCATAAGCCTTGTTGTTCTTGTTTTCCAAATTGGAGAATTCCTTGTCTAAGGTAGGCTTTTATGGTTATTTGTCTCCGTCTCCAACACACACTCATTTCCACAACTCATTAAAAATGAGAGTGTGCTTGATTTTCCGTGACCATTCTGGATAGTTCTCCTTGTTGGTGAGAACCACTTTGACAATGCATTTTAAAAATATTGTGGACTGTAAAAAATATACTTCTGCTGCCAATATATAAAATATTTTCACTTTTTGTGTTAAAGAAAAAAACTGCACTGTAATAGCAATATTTTGAAGAAAAAAAGTGCAATTTTGATCAAAAATGCAGTTCTGGTAAAAATTCATCTTCCAGCATGGCTTTAAAGGACTCCATCTGCTCTATTCAAAAACAAAGAAGAAGTAGCTTAGAGGTTCTGTTCAAAACCCCATAAAACCAAAATGCATAGAGCTTATACTCCACCTTGCGACTCTAGCATGTCTGAAGCTTTAGTCTAGACAAATCGATGCATTCACCTCTTTCTAGTGCCTATCAGTGGTCGCAGGTACCAGTCTCACTATGGTCTATAGTAGCTAGCCCAATGGGAAAGAGGGAGCATATTATGGCACAATACTTGAAAAAAACACCAGGAGCAGCCACGTGGAGATGTCTGAGCATGTTTTCCTCCTCGAACCTCTTGTAGGACTAATATTAGGCATCCAACATAGTCTACTGTGATATTGGTTTGAAAACATTGCGTATGGGATTCAACCACAACCGGAACGTTGTGTGTGAGGCAATAGAGGCTACGACAGACTGCATAGGGTAAAACAGAATGAGAGTTTCATAGGGTAAGATAGAATCCTCATGTGCAAAAGGGGAACATCTGCAACTTATCAGAGCAAACAATAACCAAGAAACGAGTCCAATTTAGAATGCCAGGACAATAGCGAAAGCAAGGAAAAAAGGATGGCGCGAAGAGGGTGGTTTTCGAAATAATTGGAGAAGCATTAATAGAAGTGCAAGCCAAGACCAATATCATAGGTAACTCGAGACCATAGCACACTATCTGCCATCGATAATGAAAAAATTGAAAACAACGTTGAAAACAGTGAGACTCACAACCACAATGGCAGTGGAAGCGCTTTAAATGAATAGTTTGTTTTACCTCTGGAGATGCAGGAATCCAACGTTGATGTTAACCTATGTGATATCACCAAATATGCACTCATCGTACCACAGTACAGTTAGAGGTGTTAGTTCTACAATATGGGCAGAACATAGGTAGAATAGGAAAATAGGCAGAAAGGGAGTTACAAGGGTAGGAATGCTAAAAATAGAGCTAGCTCTGATACCATGTCAGGCCAAGAGGTAACTCCTCAAAAGATATTATTATTATTCATTTAGGTTGTTAATTATTATATACATGAGGGAGTGACTGTTAAGTTTCATCTCTCGATGACTCTCCATTTTCTCTATTATTTGTTTACACTATTTACAATTGTTCACCCAATCCCTATGATTAGGTGTCAACAAAAAAAATGATAACAATGATGATCAATCAAAATCACCTTGAGGACTAGGTCTAAGCATCTCCAAACCGGAACTGACATTATGTCAAACACTTGGAATCAATGCAACCTACAAGTCTAGGCTACAAGGCAAAGCATAAATGACTGAAAAACTTATGAAACATAACCAGAAGGATCACCTCCTTCTCTCTTGAACTACTGCACCATCAATTAGGACTTGCATCCATTCATTTAACAGTTACAAGTAAATATATGAAATAACCATGACATAAACCAGTCATTCAACCATGCTTATAATGAGTATAAAACCATGTAAATATCAGAGATATGACAACCATTAAATCCACATATAAATCTGTGCAAAATTAAGAGAACTTCGTTTTTATTAACCATAGGAAAATCCAACCAGGTTCAAGACCTCCACGTACCACTCGACCATAGACATGGCTGAACCGAATCTCTCTTTCACCCAGTCACCCAAGTGTCATATTCCAAGCATGAATGTGGAATCTCATTGAACAACCAAAGGAATCCAGAGGTTAAACCAACTCCAACCTCATCAAACTGTGATCACACCAAAACCAGTGCTCCTATCAAAATTGAATATAACTTGGAATGCCATCTGGAATCCATCACTATCCTTGAGGAATTTTCTGTCTCCTTGTCTCTCATACTTTACCGCAACCCAAACCCGGATCACTAGGCCCTAAGCCGAGACTGCTCCCTCGGGCTTTACTATGTATCCCACAAAAAACGGTTAAGGGATTCCTAGGCCTTTGGGAATGAAACTTGAGACCACCTCTACCCCAGATTCCAAAATCGATCCAGCAATTCCAAAGTTCCAAAACTGAAATAAACATCCCAACATACCATGGCATCCAGAAAAAGGCTAGGCTAGGCTGAAAAACACTTTCATAACTTGACAAACCCGTGCCACTAATAGCAAGAGAACCATACACCAACATGCAAAGCCATTCATGTCCAAAGTAGCTAGGAAATCACACATGCAAAAGGTTACCTGCAACTGTTCCTGCTGAAGTTGTTTGATCCTTCTTTCCTTTCCTTGTTTGTTGCTTGCTTTTCCTTTCCTTTCCCTGCCTTCCCTTTCCTTTGCTCCAAACTAGAGTGCTCCAAGAAACTCTAAGTGATCAAGAGAGTGAGAGAGAGAGAATAATGAAATAGATCCAAACTTGAACTTGACAAAAGCCATGAACTGATCCTCAAAAGCCTTTTTATGCAAGGGGACTCTAATTTATTCATTTTCCATTATTTTCCTTCAATTTCTTCCTCACATGCAACTTGTGACCTTTTACCTTCCTTTTCTCCTAATTTCCTTTATTTCATAATTAAATGTGCTAAAAGTACCTTTTTTCCTTAGCCTTTGCCAATTTTCCTAATTTAAAACACACATCTAGTGATGCCCACTAGGATATATTATCCCAACATTCAGCTTGCAATACGTGTCCCTTAACTCTGGTCTTATTTTTCCTTTATAACTTTTGTTACATGCATTTTTCACTAGGGCTATTACAGAACCCTCCTCCTTGGGGAACATCTTCCTCAGTGTTAAACCACACCAAGACCTCAGCAAAATTGCTGAAAAACAAACATACTACCTATGGAGATTTATAACTTAGCTTGTTGAAGTGTTTACAATGAAGAACCTACTCAAAAGAAAAACATTATGACAAAATGACAATATAAAAACCATAATAATGTGACACCCATACCATTTATTGGAGCTTTATAACTTATCTCATGGAGGTATTTTCAACCATATACATATACATATACAAATATCAAAGCGTCAGCAAAACAAATGCCAAACATAACCAACATAAAACCAAAAATGCTTTGCCTCAACTGGAAAACAATGTAGGATATAGAGCCCGCATCTAATTCACCATCTCCCATGTATCTTCTTAAGGCCCAAAGTGCTTCCACCGCACTTTAACTTTCTCTATGGCTCTATTCCTAAGCATGATATGTTTCCACTGCAATATGCACTGAGGCTCCAGTTGGAACTGTCTTTCTTCCTCCACCTACAATACAGACCAATCAATAACTTGATCAACATCCTTTATATACTTCTTAAGCAATGAAATATGGAAAACATCATGGACTTTCATTGTTGGAGGCAGTGCAAGTTGATATGCCACTAGTCTAATCCTCTCAAGCATCTCAAAAGGTCTCCAATACTGTGGTGCCAACTTGGCACATGAACCAATCCTCAAAGAGCTTTTCTTGGGCTTGAAGCAAAAAAACACATGCTCCCCAACCTAAAACTCTTTGAAAACCATGTGTTGATTTGCATAACTCTTATATCTATGCTTTTTTTCCTTTAGATTCTTCTTTATAACCTATGTTTCCTTCTCCATGTTACATGTCTGGTCCAATAAGTACCCTGTTCGCTAGGCCTCTTAAATTGATGGGAGTGTTACAACTCCATCCATAAAATGCCTCGAAAGGACTCATCCTTAATGACTCCTGATAACTATTATTGTATGCAAACTCCACCAATGGAAGATACTCCTCCCATTTCCTCTTCTGGTGCACCACATTCATCCTCAACATATCTTCCAAGATCATGTTGACCCTCTTTATCTGACCATTTGTCTGCGGATTATAAGTTGCGCTGAAAGCCAACTATGTACCCAAGCCCGCAAATAGATCCTTCCAAAACTTGGAAGTGAAATTTTCATCCCTGTCTGACATAATCTTCTTTGGAACACCATGTAGCCTCACTATTTTTATGATGAACACACGTGCTACCTCTCTAGCTGAATATGTAGTCTTTACCAGAATGAAGTGAGCTACCTTGCTCAACCTGTTGACCGCAATCATAATAGAATCACATTTCTTCACTATACTTGGGATACCTGTGATGAAATCCATGGAAAGGACCTCCCATTTCCATCCTAGAATTGTTATAGGTTGTAGTCAACCACCTGGATGCTTGCACTCTGCTTTTAGCTGCTGACAATCTAAGCATATAGCCACAAACTCTGCCACTTCCATTTTAATATTCAGCCAATAATAGAACTTATTTACCGTCGTCAATGTCTTTTGATATCCTGGATGACCTGGATATGGTTTCACATGAAAATCCCTCAAGATAAGCTTCTGAGCTCACTGTAATTCGACACATAGATCTTGTCTCGAAACCTCACCAAGCCAGCTGTCATGAGACGATAGTCTACCTCCTAATCACCTGCACCTATACCCGTACATTTCTGTAACCAATGCATAATCTCCATGTATTTGTCATCCCTCTGTCCTACCTACAAGATCCTGTCTGGTAGCTCTATCCCATAGGAGCTTATAGCTACTATATGAGTTACATGTACCTTCTTGCTAAGAGCATCTGCAACCTGATTCTCCTTCCCTTTGATGTATCTGATCTCAAAGTCAAACTCACTAAGTGTAGCCAACCATCCATATTTTTTGGCATTTAGATTTGGCTGGTCAAATAAATACTCATCCCACTGTGATCGCTCATCATTTTTAAGCTCTTACCCAGAAGATAATGTCTCCACATCTTCAATGCATGTATAATCGTTGTTAGCTCAAGATCATGTGTCAAATAGTTTTAATCATTCTCATTTAGTTTCTGTGACTCATATCACACTACTTGTCCTTCTTACATGAGAACTCCACCAAGTCCCCTTTTGCAAGCATCTATACACATAACAAACTACTAGTCTGGATCTGCAATCTTTAGCATTGGTGCATGTGTCAACAACATCTTAATCTTCTCAAAAATATCTTCACATTCTGCTATCCATTCAAACTTCTTACCTTTCCAATGCAATGATGTGATAGGATATGCAATGTGTGAGAAGTTCCTGATGAACCTCTTGTAGTAACTTGCCAATCCCATAAATGATCTCACCTCATCTACATTCTTAGGAGCTGCCTATTCCATGATAGCCCTTATATTTTTTGGATCTACTACTATTCCTTCCTTAGAGACAACATGTCCCAAGTAATGTACCTCAGTATGAATGAAGCTGCACTTGCTAAGTTTAGCATACAACTGATTCTCTCTTAGCAATCTCAGCACTGCTGCTAAATGTTCGGCATGTTCCTTCTCATTCTTAGAATATACCAGTATGTCATCAATGAATAAAATAACAAAATTCTCCAGATAAGGACGCAACACATTATTCATCAAACACATGAATGTAGTTGGAGCATTAGCTAAGCCAAATGGAACAACAACAACCTCATAATGCCCATACTTAGTCCTTAACGAAGTCTGGAAGATATCCTCTTCCTTGATGCGTGCGTGATGGTATCCTAATCTCAAGTCGATCTTATACAACACTACTTCTCCCTTTAATTGATCAAACAAACCATCCATCCTTGGAAAAGGGTACCTATTCTTGATCATTACCTTGTTTAGCGTCTTGTAATCAATGCACAATCTAAGTGTACCATCTTCTTCTTTATGAACAACACTGGTGCACCCGAAGGTGATACATCGGGTCTAATGTATCCTTTGTCCAACATTTCCTTTAGTTGCAACTTCAATTCTATCAACTTAGATGTGCTTATCATGTAAGGTGATTTTGATGTTGTAGTTGCCCCTGGAACTTACTCAATAGAAAATTCTACCTCCCTCTAGGGTGGCAAATCTGAAATGTCCTCAGGAAATACATTTTGAAACTGTTGGAATACCGGGTACCTTCTCAACACATCAACATCCTCAACCTCCTTACCCTTGAAACTGTAAATGTGTACTACAAGCATCACACAACCATTTTTGCAACTACACTTAGCCTGTATAGCGATAACCATCCTTAATGATGTAGGCTTCTTCTTTCCCTGCAAGGTCTTATTTTCACCACTATCATCCACACACTCAATGGAGTTGTCAAAGCAATCCACTTTGGTTCTATGAAGGTATATCCAATCCAAACCCAAAAGAATATGATACAATCCCAATGTAAATACATTCAAATGTGATGTTGTAGGCATACCATTTAACTCAAATGCACAAGCTCGTACCCAATGGTGGAGTCGCTTCTTCATACCTATAGCTAACCATACCAACCAATATTTTGCATGCACTTGTTTTCTTGAACCACACTTATCCACTAGGTCAGGATTAATATAACTATAGTTAGATCTAGGATCAATCAAGATAGAAACAACTTGATCACAAATCTTACTGTTTATTTCAATGATCGATGCCTAATGATCCTCCTCCCTATTGTCCACAATTGCATAAATATGACGAATTCTATGACCATCATCACCAACTGTATGTGCCTCTTGAGCACTATAGATATTGGGTCTACCACCACTCTAATACTATGGACAATCCCTCTTACAATGATCTTTACCACATATAAAACATTGCAATGGTTCCTCACCACCATCTCTAGCCTGCTACTCTCCATGTCCCTTCTCAGCTGTATTGAATTTATTGTAGGGAACTGCATTATCTTTCTCACTTGAATCTTGAGTTCCTCCTCACTTTGGTGGCCATTTTCCCTTAGCTTTCTCATTTCTTTTTAAGTCATGCTTCAGCTCAAATTTGTGCTTCGACTACTCATAACAATGCTTCAACTTTCGGATGGCCTCCTCTAACAATCTAGGCTCATCAAACTAAATATGGTCTCTGTATGCAACTAGAAATCCACTGATGAATCTCTGAACCTTGTCCTTCTCCTCTCTGAGGTAAGGTACATATCTCAACAACTCCAAAAATTTGCTAGTATACTCCTCATATTTCATAGAACCCATCCACAACTCATAAAACACCGTAGCTCTATCATAATAATACCATTGAGACAAGTACTTCTTCTTGAAAAGACTTTCAAATGCATGCCATGTCAACTCATCTGCATGTATTTCTATGACATTCTTCACGTCTTTCCACCAAATATACGCTTTACCTTTGACAATGAAAATGGATATCCTTGCTTTAAGATTTTCTAGGTAATCATGAACTCTAAAGAATTTCTGCATGCCAAGCAACCAAGCCTTCACATATTGAAATATCTTCATATCTCCATCAAAGGTAGGTGACTTTTACTTCTTAAACTCATCTGGCAAGTATCCCCTATCATTGCTCCTATATGGATGATAATGATGATGATCATGATGTCTATCGGAACCAGAATTAGATTAATACCTATGTCAGTCACCCATCCTATCCAGAGTGTCCAACATCCTACCATCTCTAATAGTGTCAGATCTATCTGACTTGTGTCTACTATGAGACCTACTGCCATATGCCCCATTATTTTTACCCTGAAGGGTGCCTTCAGGCTTCATGGCATTTATTCTATCCTCATGTCCATGGCCGATCTGAAGGGGTCCCTATTGCTGCAAATTTGACAAACTTTGAAGTAATATCGCATTCACCTCTTCTTGTTTCTCTTGTGCCTGCATGATTTTATCATTTTGAGATTTGAAACTCCTCATTTCTTCCTTCAGACTTCTCAAGGTGTCTTCTAAGTCCGAAGAGTGCCCCACACCACACTGCCCATCTGATGCATAGGGAGATTCTATGTATTATACCACCTTATTGGCCATTTGATCTCCTTCCTACAAGGCATACTATGACAGCTAAACCAAATCACCATAAATCAACATACCTTAGCATACTCGAGGAGGATACCTTGTCTACAAGATCATCAAATCAACGTGATGTATGTACAACATAACCATAATAACATATAGACATATATCAATAAGTGCATCAATGCATAACCATCATACTAGCTAGGTCCAGTCATCAATGCAAGTCCATATCAACAATGCATGTTATGACCTCATGCATGACAATAACCAATACTCCAGTATACACATTGCCTCATGAAATTATCCACCTACATAACCAATTCCTAATCAACTACACATATGCATAACCACATGTAGTTGAGCATAAGTAATCAATTCTTGTAATCAACCTACAAGGCTGATGCATGTAATCTATTAACCAAGAATGCAACACAACATACAAGAATGTAATCAAGATGCATATAATTGTATAACTAGTCATATAGCCATGACGATGAATTCCATAAAATCGACATCAGGTTACTCATGATAACCTTACTTCTACCATGATCAATATGATGCAATGCCACAAGCACGTGGAATGCAAGTCTAAGAGCCACACATGCAAATGACATGCATGCATGACCAATACATTCAACCATATCTGTAGCACTAGATATGACCAAAATAGAGCAAACCCATGCTCTGATACCAATCTGTAACACACCCTCCCAAGTCTACCCAAAGCAACCATGCCAACCAGGGTAAACATGAGGAGAGATGCTACTACAATGAGATTCGACCTCCTATGTAACATTAAGGAAGTGGAACCAATGAAACATCACATATAGTCATCCAACATCATGAACAAACCCCTTAGGAGACAAGTCAGCCACTTAGATAGCATGTCCCTGGGTCCCACTACTATTCCACAACTTTTATGCCTCATTCACTCTCATACTATAGGCAAGGGAGTGACCAACAACCTAAAGTCACTCTCACAGGCCTGCCTGCCACCAACTATGGTCCAGAATTTCCACTTCTGTGCTAGCGACTCCAGGATTTGAGACAATTTTCTAGCCTAGAATCCTAGCCTCTACATAGACCTTGTTGTAACTCTCAGAGATCATTAAAAACATGATAACAATGTTGATCAATCAAAATCACCCGCAGGATTAGGCATGAGCATCCCCAATCAAGATTGGCATTTTGTCAAACACTTGGATCAATGCAACCTAAAGGTCTAGGATACAAGACAGATCATAAATGGTTGAAACAACTTATGAAACATAACCCGAAAGATCACCTCCTTCTATCTTGAACTACTACATCATCAATTAGGTCTTGCATCCATTCATTTAACAGTTGCAAGTAATATATGAAATAACCATGACATAAACCAATCATTCAACCATGCTTATAGCCAACATAAAACCATGTAAATATCAGAGATATGACAACCATTAAATCCACATATAAATCAGTGCAAAAGTAAGAGAACTTAGCTTTTATTAATCATAGGCAAATCCGATTAGGTTCGGGACTTCCACGTACCACCCGACCATAGAAATGGTTGAACCAAATCTCTCTTTAAGCCAATCACCCTTGTGCCATATTCCAAGCATGAATGTGGGATCTCATAGAACAACCAAGGGAATCTAGAGGTTAAACCACCTCCACCCTCATCAAACCATGATCACACCCAAATCAGTGCTCTGATCACAACTGAACAGAACTTGGAATGCCATCCTGAATATATCACTATCCTTGAGGAATTTTCTGTCTCTTTGTCTCTCGGGCTTTACCGCAATCCAAACCCAGATCGCTAGGCCCTAAACCAAGACTACTCCCTCAGGCTTTACCGTGTATCCCACCAAAACCAGTCAAGGGACTCCTATGCCTTTGTGAATGAACCTTGAGACCACCTCCGCCCTAGATTCTAAAATCCATCCAGCAATTTCAAAGTTCCAAAACCAAAATAAACATACCAACATACCATGACATCCAGAAAAGGCTAGGCTAGGCTGGAAACCACTGTTGTAACTCGACAAAACCATGCCACTGACAACAAGAGAACCATACACCAACATGGAAAGCCATGCATGTCCAAACCACCTAGGAAATCACACATGCAAAAGGTTACCTACAAGTGTTCCTGTTGAAGTTGCTTGATCCTTATTTCCTTTCCTTTCATTCCCTTTCCTTTGCTCCAAACTAGAGTGCTCCAAGAAACTCTAAGTGACCAAGAGAGTGAGAGAGAGAGAATAATGAGAGAGCTCCAAACTTGAACTTGACAAAAGCCATGAACTAATCCTCGAAAGCCTTTTTATGCATGAGGCCTCTAATTTCTTCATTTTCCATTATTTTCCTTTAATTTCCTTCTCACATGCAACCTGTGACCTTTTACCTTCCTTTGCTCCTAATTCCCTTAATTTCATAATTAAATGTGCCAAAAATGCATTTTTTCCTTTTAATCCCTTTTCCTTAGCCTTTGCCAATTTTTCTTAGCCAAAACACACAACCATGGATTCCCACTAGGATATCTTTCCCAACATTCAACTTGGAATTAGTGTCCCTTAAAAGTGGTGTTATTTTTCCTTTACTAGCTTTTATTACATGAACTTTTCACCAGGGTTGTTACACTTTCCATATACTAGGAATTAGCGAGATGTCTTTAGAGAAGTCTTAGGTGTGACTCGGTCAACCCATAAAGATTCACCAAAGCGAAGTGAGAGTTTCGCTTCTTAGGGTAAATGGTATATTCATGATGTAAATGAGGTTCTCAGTTTGTAGATTCGGAAAGGAAATTTCCCTATGGATAGTAATTAGCAGAATTATTCAAAACAATACCATTTTCCAAAGAAAATTCATAAAGCTTAAACAAATAAAAGTACATTTCATTGTCAGAAACAAGTGACATAGCAACGTCAAACCTCGAAATGGTGTTCTGCTGTAGGAAGTTGATGACTTCCTAATCGTTCACTTGTTTCAGTGGAAATTCCTTTGTCCACTGCATGAAATAATTTATAGCAGTTAGAATATAACAGTGTTGATTTGATGAATGTGGGAAAATCTCCCCAATGATATCCAAGCGCCACTGTTGGAATGGTTCTTCCACTGCAACAAGCTACAGTAGGGTTGCTAACCTTCGATTTTTGTCGGCGCACCTTTGAAAGACCAGAGACTTACGTGCATAAGCATGTGCATCCTTGAATAATGTAGGCCAGTAGAAGCCAACTCGCATAACCTTGTTTGTTGTGGTGTTACCCGCGAAGTGTTCCCCGGCTAGTCCATCGTGGATATCATGTAAAACGTTTTCTGAATTTTGTGCCTTTAAGCACTTTAGTAAGATACCATTATGGTGCTTTCTGTAAAGCACCCCATGCACCAACTAGTATGATAAAGCTTTAATTTGGAGTTCCCTCTTCTACCACATAGAAAAATGAGAGGGAATGGTGCCATGCTCAAGGTACTAGCACACCTCTGCGTACCAAGAGTTTTCATGCAAAGTGGGAGGGGCTCACTCAACATTATACATTTCTATTTCTTGCTCCCAACTTGCGAGCTTTTCTTCTTCCTCTTGTGAGTGAACTAATTCTGCTACTAGTTTGCAAAGACTGTGACCCTTGATGGTATGAACTGGTTTGATGTCAAGATCATACTTTTGCAGTCCTGTCATCCAGTTCACCCTTCCCTCACCCAACTCTTGTTGAACAAGCAATGATCTCACTGCTGGGTGTGGCACAAAGACAATGATTGACCGCCTTGTACACTACATACTCTTGTTTGCCCATGGTGGGATAGTTGAGTTTCGGTCCTTGCAAGCTCGCACTCATGAAGGAGATGGGTCACTCATTTTCCAACTCGTTCTTCTAAGTGAGCACCGCAGCGAGTGAAGTGTCAGAAGAAAAAGTGTAGAGCAAGAAATCTTTGTTGAAGTTTGGGTTGTATAGAGCTGGTGCCTCTACTATTTCTTGCTTGATATGAGTTAATGTGTCCTTTTACCTCTTTCCCCAACTATAAATTGTGTCTTCCTTGATCATCACCTGTATGGGTTTCACAATCTGTGCATAAACAGAGATGAAATTTCTGAGGAAGTTAATCTTCCCCAAAAAAGACTACATAACTTTCTTGTTTAAGGGGTAGGGAATCTATGTGATGGTCTGAACCTTGTCTAGATCTAACTTGATCCCACTTCTGGCAATGATGTGTCCAAGCAGGTTACCCTCATACACTGTGAAGATTCCCTTCTTGGGATTCAAGGATATCGTGTATTTCCGACATCGCTTGAAAATATTCTTGAGATGAGGTAGGTGGTTTGAACGCTGTCTGGAGAAGATTGTTACATCATCAAGGTAGAACAATATGCTCTCTCTGGTAATTCCATAGAAGGCGATGTACATTGCGTGTTGAAATGTTGCACCTGCATTTATTAACCCTAGCGGCATTTTGTGGAAAGTGAACGTACCTCACTTGGTACGGAACATTTTTTTGAGTCTGTCAAGATCTACTACCAAAACCTCCTTGTATCCTGAAAATCCATCAAGAAAAGAAAACATCTCTGCTCCAAATACTATCTATAGTATATGCTCCATGGACGGCGCTGGGTAGTTTTCCTTGTCCAAGGCGAGATTGAGATTATAGTAATATACGCACGAGCGGATCTCCTCGCTCTTCTTTCTGACAGGGACTAAATTTGACACCCATGTTGAATTTCACACTTTATAGATGATTTGAGCATCCAACAACTTGGTTAGTTCTTTTTGTATATGGGGCTCAAGTGATGGATGAACCTTCCTTAGATTTTTTTGAAAATTCTTGTTCCCTGCCTTGATCGGTATGATGTTCTGTATTATTCACATGTCATATGTCTTGAGGTTGTCGTACGTCCACATGAATACATCATGGTATTGTTTGAAAAGGTGGATGAAAGCCTACCACTCTTGTGATGTATAACATGTACCAAGATTCACAAACTTCAGATGCTTTTCCCTTCCCATATTGATCCATTCATGCAACAACGTAGAGCTATGGGGTTTTGGAATTCACAGGTACCTGAAAGCAGTTATGCAAGTCATACAACTTCTCCAGTGATACCACACCCTTGGGGATGAGGTTTCCTTTACTTGTATCGGTTGCGTTCTGCAGAGAGTTCTTCTGCTCATCCTCATATATTGATGAGCCTCATCATTGGGTAATTATATGGGCCTTAATTCACCTCCTATCTTAGTCAAACCAACTCTTCTCACAACTTATTACATGTTTTGATTATATTTTGTTTAATGAGATGAGTTAAAGTGAGATATTATGCTTAGTGAACTAATATGCATTGAATGCAGGTTTGGAAGAGAAAATCAAGGAATTTTAGCAAGCCTAAGGTTTGAAACTCAAATGGGACAAGGGAGAGGGATTGTAGGAGGTAAATCCACCTCATTTAATCCTCCCCCATTTTAATATTCATCCATTAATCCCACAAACTCGGAGTGCAAGCAGCCAAGTCATGAATATCAGAAGGCAATCGAGCAAGTGATAGACAAAGAGTTAGTTCATCTCGAGTTTGGGAGCTAAGCCTCCCTAAATTTAAGGAAGTCCTTTTGGACTTTAGTTGTATAATTAGAGAGGCCTAGATCCTCATTAGGATTTGAATTTTGCTTGTAAAAACTCTAGTTATTTTCGAGCTCAAGACTTGTGGAAGACTTTGATGTAATTTTCTGTTTTGGTAATAAGAATGAGTTTTTTCTTGATCTAGCACTGAGTTAACTCATAGGGCTGAGGCTCTTGGGTTAGGGCCCAACCCTAGCAGCAAAGGCTCCTCTTCTTGTATCTGTATGCTTAGCTTAGTTTCATAGGTTTATGGTTAAACTGTCTTTAGAAGTATTTCATTGCAAGTAGTGTAGATTTGATTAATTGTTTATTAGTTTGCTTCCATTTGTGCCTTACTTCAGTAGCAAGTTATAAGGGATAAAATAAGCACCACAAAGCTATCAGTAGGTGTCTGGGCCTCCCTTCTTCCTTTTGGGATCATGATTTGAGGAAAAGACCCTTATGCGGCCCCAAAAAGATAGACTTCCATTTCTTTCATAAGATTTAGAGTTTACTGTACTTGAACTAGCACTTGTTCAGTTTTGCAAGTGTAGGATTTCATTGCCATCTCTTCTATCTTCATTCTTGCAGTAAATCTCATCCATGATTCCATTTTATTCAGCAATTTCCTCATGCATAAGGTAGACAGTTGGTTCATTAAATTCTACTTTTCTAGCTCATGAGAATTCTTCTTGTTTACATGACTTTTTGGAAATTACACATGTTTGATGCAGGGTAGGTGCTTCAAAATTAGGAAAAGATGTCATAGCAAGCAACCAAATTCCAACTTCATCCACCCATAGGCATTCCTTTTTTTCATCAATACCTTCACCAATTTCATCATTTTACATAGAAATTCCCCCAAGCATGTTGAGTGAATCCAACCATCTTCTAAACTAGGTTTTGGGTTCTAAGTGATCCTAGGACTTTTATCATTCCATTCCACCCATAAACCACCTTCCCTAAGCCTTCCATCACCTCCAACACCCATTATTTTTCTCTCGGCTATATCCTATAGAAATATAGGTAATCCTGTAGGTTTCTAGTACATCCTGTAGGTTTTCCTGTAGTTTCCTGTTTTAAGGCCGAATTGAGGGAAAACCTCTAGGAAGCCACCCAAGATCACCCAAGGGTCTCCCAAAGCTTCTAACCATCTCCTGAACCTTCCACCCATCCACTAGCATCCCTAAGCCGCCTTCCACATCACCAAAAGAGATTGGCTTGCACACTTGATTTTTCATGAAAAGCATAAAATGACAAAACATATTTATCACAGTCCTTTACATGCATAACAATGATGTTTGATGTTTTCAACTTCCATGCTTAGGAAAATAGCATTTTGTTCATGTTAATTTAGCATTATTGCAAAGCATAGCTCTTAGCATTTAATTAGGAAATGGTGTTCCTTAGCATTGAATTTCAGTCTTTTTCATTATTGTAGTAGATCAACTCTCTCTCTTAGAGTAGATTTATATTTCTTTCATCAAGGAACCAAGCTTCTTCTGAATCCACAGAAGTATGGCTTGAAAACCCTAGTGGTCTCCTGCCAGCTAAACAGTGACAAAAGGAAGAACCATCACTTTTACTTGTGTATACAGCACTGTCACCTCCAAGTTTGTACGAACCCCGGGTTGATAAAGTAAAGTTGGTAGCCCAGGAGTTGCAGCATTCTTGCTGCAATATTGGTGCTCATCACTTTTGGAGCCATTGTCGGGGAGGTGTCTGAATAATATGTGATTATTGCTTTCTTTCTTCTATTTCTAGTTTCTAATATTGTTCCATTAGTTTCATTTATGCAAAATTAATTTAGTTGCTTCCTTTTTAATTCTACATTCTCTATTTTCTTTTCCATTTTGAAAGTAAGATTTCAATTCAGCAATTAGTTTTTCATTCAGTCAATAGTTTTCATTCAATCTGCAATTTCAGTTCTACAAAGTACTTCCCAAAGTTTGAAGAAAACACAAAACCAAACCAAAAACATCTCCTTTCATGCCTCGTAGGAATAGGGATAACTTAGGGAAATTTTGCCAAATACCCCCGCTGCATCAAACAGCCAACCTTCCTTCTTCTTCGGTGGTTTTGAACTGGAGGAACCCTTAGGTGAGAAACCAGACATATTTGAAGAACCTAAAGGGGAAGAAGAAGAAGAAGAAGAACCCATTCTTACCGAGCCAATGGCTGAAAATAGAAATGACAGAGGGAATAGAGAGAGAGTTGAGGGCGCCTTCTTCATCAAGGAAACCAATGGGGACACTAAGATGAAAAATATAAGCCCCTTTGCCCTTCCTCATTTCCATGGCCTGACCACAGAAGATCAAGAAACTTTCCTAATTGAGTTTTTTGTTATATGTTGAATCTATTACTACACAAATGATGAGTAGAAGTTGAAACTATTTCCATCTACCCTCAAGGATGTAGCTTTGCGCTGGTTCATGGGTTTACTTGGGGATAGCATCACAACTTTGGTTCAGATGCTGCAAGCCTTCAACAACAATTATAAAGAATATTGTAGGTCTAAAGATACTAAAGAGGAAATTTTTAGGATGAACATGAATCCCTAGAGGATTATGAAGAAAGATTCCAGCTTAGTTACAAAAGGGCCAGGTGCACACTTGACCCTGAGTCACTGAAGTTGGTCCTGCTTAGAGGAGTAAGGGAAGACCTTTTGTATACCCTACACTTGTTAACGAGAGGAGATATGTACCAGTTACCCTACGAGGATGTCAAGATTGTCTTTAGAAACCATTCTAGGGCAGCCAGAAAAAAGGGTAGGGGAAGCCAACCTATGGTCAATACATCCTCTTCCAATTCATCCATCAAGGGTGAAATTGGAAACATGCTGGAATATTTCAAGAGTGAGATGTTGCAAATTCTTGTCTTTCAGATGGACACTATGCACATTAGGAGAAAGTAGGAGGAAGCAAAGATAGCCTTAGCCATTTTTTTCCGTAGATACACTAGGAGGCACCCTAGGAATGAATGTCCAATGAATTCTATTGAAATTTTCTCAGTCTGTGAAGAAAACCACTCTAAATACAAGTGCCCTTCTTTTGCTGGGCTCAAAGTTGTATATCAAGGAGCTAAAGGGGTCACTGAGCAGCTCTGCTACATAAACCAAAGGAGACCTCATGGGTCTAGGACATACTAGCAGGGAATGCAAGGGTCATACCATACATATTACAACCCCAACCAGACCACATCCATACCTTCTTGGGGACCCCCTGCTCATCCTTCTTAGTCTACACCTCCTCCTTGGTCCTTTACATCTCTGTATCATTCCCAGCCAGCCAGCCAGTCATTTCAACCATATGCTCTGCCACAACCTTAGTGGAATGCACCGCCCAAGGGGTTAAGGCCCTAGTACAACAATGTTCCTGCTTTATTGCCTTCATATGGTGAAATAAAATTATAAGTGAGGACACAAACGAATTCCTCTAGCCTAATAATGGGTCTAGCCACAATAGATACATTCTATGGAAGATTTCCTTAGGTTAGAACCAATTAAGAGGGCCTACCTCTTAGTCCTCTTATCCTATTTGATGATATCATTGCTTGCTCGCTCCGGCTATCACTCGTTTCTTTCTTCAAGCACCTGAAACAAGTAAAAAATAGCAAACAACAAACGTGATAATAGACAAATTGTAATTCAACCTACTTAACAAGTCAAGAAACATTAAGCCATGAATAAGTAAGATGACAAATCATGTAGGAAATCAATTGATAGTTGCATATATTAATATCAAAGAGATATTACAACCATTTGTCTTGACGTTGCAGTCCTCCTCTGACAAGACCAGGTTCCCACACAATTTTTCTGCATTCCATGATGGCCTCAATCAAAAATAGTTTTAAGGCTCTTCCCTTTAGGCTTCACTCCAAACCAAATCGCACTTCTCCCTCACACAACTAGATAGCTACAACTAGTAATAGCTTGTTGTTTACTCCAAACCAAATAGCATTAGCACACCAATATCAACACTAGCTTGTGCTTGGGAAGAAGGAAGGTTTATATAGGATGAATGGATGGGAAATGGATCCTCTTCTCATGGGAAAAGGGCTTATCCTTTGAGGTAGTTCCATCATTATAGGGGAAAGGAGTCCAAACTATCATCCTTGACCCCATCCGGCCAAACCATTTACCAGATTTTCATTACGAAGCTTCTAGAGTTGGAAGCTTCGGCTCCTAATTTAAAAAACTTTCCATAACAGGAACGACATGACTAGAACACAACTCAATCGCTTCAGTCGACGTGAGGGATAGTGCTAATCTCTTCACACCAGTGCAGGGGAGACAAAGGTCATTAGCGCCAATCTTGTAAAGTAGGAAAACTAGACGTTTTAGGGGAAATGGTGCAAAAAGGAATTGATCTGCTCATGAAGAGGGACACAATGGGAGTTTCTTCATGAAGGTAAAGCATGTGGGGTTCACTGTGGAGGTCCTCCAGGATCAGGGAACGGGGAGTATAGGGACAGTGACAAAATGTTGTGTAATAGATGCCCCTTAAAGTGTAAAGGCCAAGCTGGAGTGAGGGATGAAATGTTTTATAAATCAGTGTAGGGAACTGGTCTGTTGTCGAAAAACCCTACAAGCAAGTACATATACATATACATAAACTGAGATATCTGTTAAATGATACATGAATCGTGGCATGGACACAACCATCCAGAGAATGATCACATAAATGGATCGAGGTATGGGCACAGTCATCTGTCAAAGAGGATCATAATGAAACCAAGGTATGGTTGCAACCATCTGATAATGAGAAGGATCACATATGATAACTCATGGTCTAGTTGCAGCCAGCCATCTGAAAGAGACATGCATATCATCATAATCATTTCACACCTTTTTGCAACCTGGATTTCGCGATCTGATTCCAGGGTCTTGCACTCCAACACGACCCGATCAAAGTACAGACATGTGAATAGACGTGTTGATGTCGAACATGCTAGAAAGTTGCTTGATTACCAGTCGATGATGTAAACTATTAACAAGTGCGAGAGAAACCACTAATAATGAGAATGGTACTCAAGGTACTAGCAGCACAATCCACAGAATGTGAATAGAGGAACTGAAGTCGAACACCGATGAAATCACCCAATCGAAAGCCAATGATGTGAGTTTGTCATCGAGTGTGAAGAACTTTCCATTAGGGCATGTAAGCTCTAAGGTACAGGAAAGGAGTCTCTCGGTTAACTTTCCGGATAATGAGTTGAAGTCGACAGAAATCGACCAGGTCGAAGGAGGGCCATAATGAATCCCACATCATCAACACGAGACGAGATGATGCAAAATGATTTTGGATGATACCAAGAATCAGAGGTAAGCGTAACTGCAGAAGGACAACCCTTGAACATATCGGTGACACAATTGGAAGTTTGGAAGCTTTTGGATCCATGGGATCAGTGGTCATGATGATGTGGGAGAGATCAAATGGAGGGAAAAATGAACTGCCCAAACCTAGGGAGGTTAACGATACAAAGGAGGATATCCCAACCTAAAACGAAGCAAGGAGTGTCGTGTTCAAGAGTGAGCTTCTGACACCACTGATAGATTTCCAAATTTTCCCCCACCATTTCTGGCAGGTACCCCAATTATTCTTAATGGTAAGTTTGAAGGGGATAGCATATGCTTGCACTGTAAGTTCATACTTCAGATGAATCCGACCTAGTAAGTTTAACGAGCCCGAGGAAGGAGAAGCTCATGTCCATCATGGTGACGAAACCGATGTCATTTAATAGTTTAACGAGTCCGACAAAGGTGTAACTCGGTATCCTTTTGATGTTTAGAGAGTTTAAAAAATACACGTAAAAGAAAACTCCACATAGTCCCTTTTCATACGTTTGTGTCTCTTGAGCCCAAAAAGGTAGAAAACAATACTTGAGAGAATCGCTTGACCATTTCAATCAAGGAGTACCTTTTTCGTAAATAGTGCCTCCTATCCCGAAAAAGGGGTAAACTTATACTAGGCGCACAACGTTTCGCATCCGTTAACGAGTTCGAAATGACAAGGGCTCGACCATCTTTTCACTTTTAAAGGGTCGGAAAAGAGCTAAAAGCGGACCCCCCATTTAATTTTCTTTTACGAGTCAAAAGGGAAAAGCACTAGGCAATCTTTTCATATGATTTTAGTGAGTCGAGAAAAGAGCTGAAACGTGACTCGTCATCATCGTTGAACATCCATCACCTATCACTTCACAAGTAAGGTAAAGCGTATTATCAAGTTATTGAGGAAAAACAGGTCAAAATATTTACAAAAACCTAATATTTTCATGAAAAAATGAATAAAAAGGGGAAAATTAAATATATTTTTAACATTTACCATTTTACCTTTGCTGTGAAAACTTTTTACTCACATTTTCCCTAATTGTTCCAGACCAGATTACGGGATATCTAAGAGGTCAATCAATGAGCTGCCAGTTCCAGGTAATAGCTAAAGCCCTGAGCTCCATTTTCATGTCCTTCATTTCTGATTTTAACCATTTTTTAAGTTTTTTGAGGGGGTTTTGGAAAAACGTTTTCGCCCTCGGTTGGTGCAATTTCTTGGCACGGAATCGCGCCGGTCGAGGGTGATTAGCAAAGCCATTCGTGCCGATCGATTCAACTATTTTTAAAATAGGAACGTCGATGCCATGGATAGGGAAAAACTATATTTTCTCAAAAATTTACCATTTAAACTTAAATTTTATGGGCCAAGGATGATTGTTGACTCAAATTAATGGCTTTTGCAAGAAAGAATCGATGAAAATGGTGGACTGGAAAGAACGAGAACATGAAGATGTTGACACCTAGGTAATGAATGACCCAAATTGCTTGGAATCTTTGAGGGCTTGCGAGCTCCTCAAGTTCTTTCTTACGCCAGGGATGCGGGCCTAGCTCGAGTTGCTTCAGTACCTGATAAGTCTTTGGGACATTAATCGGGAGATTTTTCTCATTGGCAACCAGGAGCTAGAGTTGGAAAGTTTAGATATATACGTCATCATTGGACTGTCTTGCAGATGGGAACTAGTGAACTTGTATGGGTCATGACCGATTAGGGCCAGCACATCTTCCTTACTTGCCGAACACTGCCCTAAGGCCCTGAAATCCAAGAGTGGGAAGATAGAGATTTCCAGTGTTTGAAATCTAACACTGAGGGTGCTTCTATTGAATATCAATAGAGTGGCAGGGTCCCAAGCGGAACATGAGACTAAAAAGTCGAAGTTCCTTTATGTTATTGATTACACAGCTCCTACGATCTTCAACTGGGCAGAGGCCATGAAGATGAACATCAAGCGCCAGCTGTCCAAAGCCAAGGCGGGGAATCTGAAGAAATTTGGCTTCAGATCGGTGCTTGTGACCTTCTTCCTGGAATGAGTACCATTGTTCCAGTATCAGCTGACTGAGGTAGATCCTCCTATGCCACGTGATCCGCGGATGGCCTGCTGGAGTCGCTTGATGCCCAGGATCACTAGGGGTCATCACATGTCATACCGACCTACATTCTTTTCATGGCTATGACGACAGAAGATCATCGCGGAGGACTAGACATATGACAACATTGATTTCCGTGGAGATCCAGATATGCCCATACCAAATGGAGAGGACTTTGATGATGAAGGTAAACAATTAAATTTTTTATTTTGAGATTTTTTAATTGTTTTTTGTATATATGTGCTTATAACATTTCTCTTGTTAATGCAGATGTTGGACTAGAGTGGCTTGCTGGGATGTCCCCAATAGCCAGGTGCATCCCCTACCCTATCATTTTTGTCACATTTTATCAAGAAGGGAGTGATAATGAAGAGGAGATCATGAGGAACCTTGAGGGGTTGACTCATGGCATCCTAGAGTATGCTCGGGTAGGAGATATTCCTCGTCAGCACCAGAGACACATGGTGGGAGTGTTAGAGTGGATCCGCCGATTGTTGACTCGTGTTGCATGAGCCGTATCATGCTACCATGATAACCATGCTTATTAGTTCCTAGGTCCAGCACTTACATATTTTTTTAGGCCTGCATGCCATGAATATATGAGGCCTGGGAGCCACCGATGTTATTTTAGACACACATATTATTTTTTGGGGTTCTGATGTATCAAACATTATCACCATCTATATATATATATATATATATATATATATATGTTGTATTTTCCTGTCTACTATGGTACAAATGGTTTGTTTTATCTTTTACATGTTTCTTAAATGTCTATCCAACACATGATTAGCTAATGCATATGTCAATGTATTCATGCGTCTAGGAATATGATGATATGTAATGTAATCAAAATGCCTTTCCAATAGATGGATACAGAGATACATTCTCAATATTTGAGGGTTCCTAATAGAATATTTCCCATTGAGTTGAAGGACGACAAACTGTGAATCCAGGTTGACAACCAATTCTATGATGCCCAGAGTGATGGCTTCTGACAACAATTTGATGACCGCACTATATTCAACAATGTTGTTAGTTGTGCAACCTAAAAAGATACCTTGAAGGTCAATCAACTCACTGTTAGGGTCATAAATAGCCCATGCCATGGATGATAGGTTCCAGGTACTACGGCAAGCACCATCAACGAAACCAATGTGGGGAGTTGCAGACATCTGCAAAGTAAGAAAATCATAGTAAACAGGAAAGTTGTTTGAAAACTAACACACAAAACCACACTGCACAAAAATGAATGACACACTAATGTACACAAGTAACCATGCAAGATGACCTAAGCATAGTACTTCTTGAGGTAAAGCCTGTTTCGGGGCTTATCGAGAGGGTTTCCTTTATAATAAATAATCTCATAGGCTCCTTTCTACAAAACGCGTTTCATGATGTAGGGCCCATGCCACATAGGTTCGAACTTGCCTGCCCCCAACTTATCATTAGCTTGGTTGTAGAATAAGACCAAATTTCCCTTAGAGAATGCATGAGGGGAGACCGACTGATCGAAATGGGATTTGACACGTTTCTTCTGTACTTTGATGACCAAGGCAGCAAGACGATGAGTCTCATCTAGTCATTCTAAATATAAGAGTCGTTCCTCTTGAGGTGACGTTTCGGGGAGGAGTTCAACAACTAACTTGAGTGAAGGAATCTTGCATTCGATTGGCAATGTTGCTTCTAGCCCATAGACTAGCTGGAATGGTGTGAAACCAGTTGTGTCTTTGGTTGAGGTTCGGTAGGCCCATAGAGCTGAAAAGAGCATGAGATGCCAATTTGACTTGTGCATCCCAATAGTATGCTGAAGCATTGTGACCAAGACTTTGTTCAAAACTTCAACTTGGCCATTGGCCTAGGGGTAATATGGGGTCGAGACAATGTGGCACAAGCCCAATGCAGATGTCAGCTCAGCCATCATGTAATCTCTGAAATGGGAGCCATGGTCTGTGACAATGGCTTGGGGTACTTCGAACCTGGAAAGAACACGGTTGAAAAGGAATTGAGCTGCCATCTTACCATATGTAGAGTATGTATGCATCTCTTTAGCCCATTTGGTGAAATAATCCATAGTGATGATAATATATCCATGTCCCCCAGCCAAACGAGGGTTACATGTCATATAATTGATGCCTATGGTGAAGTAAAATTATAAGTGTGGACACGAACGAAATCCTCTAGCCTGATAATTGGGTCTAGCCACAACAAATACATTCTATGGAAGATTTCCTTAGGTTAGAATCGATCAAGAGGGCCTACCTCTTGGTCTCTTATCCTGCTTGATGATGTCATCGCTTGCTCGCTCCAGCAATCTCTCACTTCCTTCTTCAAACTCCTGAAACAAGTAAATAATAGCAGCACACAAACATAATAATAGACGAATTGGAATTCAACCTACTTAATGAGTCAAGAAGAATTAAGACATGGATATGTAATATTACAAAACATGTAGGAAATCAATAGATACTTTCATGTATTAATATCAAAGAGAGATTACAACCATTCGTCTTGATGTTGCAGTATTCCTCTGACAAGACCGGGTTCCCGCACACTTCTGCTAGCATTCCATGATGGATTCAAACAAAAATATTTTAAAGGCTCTTCCCTTTAGGCTTCACTCCAAACCAAACACACTTCTCCTTCACACAACTAGATGGCTACAACTAGTAATAGCTTGCTTGTCTAATCCAAAATAGTATACTCACACTCAACCAAAAACTGTAACTAGCTTGTGCTTAGGAAGAAGGGAGGTTTATATAGGAAATATGGATGGGAGATGGATCCTATTCTCATGGGAGAAGGACTTATCCCTTGAGGTAGTTCCATCATTATCGGGGAAAGGAGCCCAAACTGTCATCCTCGACCCCATCTAGCCAAACCATTTACCAGACTTCCGTTACGGAGCTTCTAAAGCTGGAAGCTTCAGCGCTAATTTAAAAAAATTTCCATAATAGGACCGGCGCGACTGGAACACAGCTCAGTCACTCCGGTTGGTATGAGGAGTAGTGCTAATATTTGCACATCGATGCGGGGGAGACAAAGGCCATTAGCACCAGTCTTGTAAACTGGGCAAAAAACAAGTTTCACGGGAAATGGTGCAAAAGGGAAATGATCTGCTCATGAAGAGGGACATAATGGGAGTTTCTTCATGCAGGAAAAGCATGTGAGGTTCACTTTATAGGTCCTCTAGGATCAAGGAATGGGGAGTACAGGGATAGTGACAAAATTCTATGTAACAAATGCCCCCTAAAGCGTGAAGGCCGAGCTGGAGTGAGGGATGAAATGCATTATAAATCAGTGTGGGGAACCGGTTTTCCATTGGAAAACCTACAAGCAAGTACAGATACATATACATAAAATTAGATCTCTGTCAAATGATACATGAATCGTGGCATGGATGCAGCCATCTAGAGAATGATCATGTAAATGGATCAGGGTATGGGCGCAACCATCCGTCAAAGAGGATCATGATGAAAACAAGGTATGGTCGCAACCATTCAATAATGAGAAGGATCACATATGATAACTCATGGTCTGGTCATAGCCAACCATCTAAGAGAGACATGTATCTCATCATAACCATGTCACACCACTTCGCAACCTGGAATTTTGTGATCTGAGTCCAGGGTTTTGCGCTCCAACACGACTTGATCAAAGTATAGATCCTAGCATGCGAATAGATGTGTTGATGTCGAACATGCTAGAAAGTCGCTTGATTACCAGTCAATGATGTAAACTGTTAACAAGCATGAGATAAACCACCAATAATTACAATGGTCCTCAAGGTACTATCGACACAATTCACAGAATGTGAATAGAGGAACTGAAGTCAAACACCCGTGAAATCACTCAATCGAAAGCTAATGATGTGAACTTGTCAACAAGTGTGAAGAACTTGCCATTAGCTCATGCAAGCTCTAACATACTGGAAGGGAGTCTCTCGGTCAACTTCCCAGATAATGAGTCGAAGTCGACGGAAAGCGACCATGTCGAAGGAGGGCCATAATGAATCCCACATCATCGATGCGAGACGAGAAGATGCAAAATGATTTTGGATGATACAGAGAATCAGAGGTAAGTGTAACTGCAGAAGGTCGACTCTTGAACATATCAGCGACACAACTGGGAGTTTGACAGCTTTTGGATCCATAGGATCAGTGGACATGATGACATGGTAGAGATCAAACAGAAGGCAAACATGAATGGCCCAAGCCCAGGAAGGTCAACAATACAAAGGAGGATGTCCCAACCTGACACGAAGCAAAGAGTGTCATGTTCAAGAGTGAGATGACGACACGACCAATAGATTTCCAAATTTTCCCCCACCATTTATAGCAAGTACCCCAATTATTTTTTAATTGCAAGCTTGAAGGGGATAACATATGCTCGCACTGTAAGTTCATCCTTCGAATGAATCCAACCTAGTAAGTTTAACAAGCCCTAGGAAGGAGAAGCTCATGTTCATCATGGTGATGAATCCGATGTCGTTTAATAGTTTAACGAGTCTGACAAAGGTATAACTCGATATCTTTTTCATGTTTAGAGAGTTTGAAAAATACACATAAAGAAAATTCCACATGGTCCCTTTTCGTACATTTGTGTCTCCCAAGCCTGAAAAGGTAGAAAACAATACTTGAGAGAACTGCTTGACCATTTCAGTCAAGGAGTACCTTTTTCGTAAATAGTGCCTCCCAACCCAAAAAAGGTGTAAACTTATATTGGGCACACGATGTTTCACATCTGCTAATGAGTTTTAAACGACAAGGGCTCAACCATCTTTTCGCTTTTAAAGGGTCGGAAAAGAGCTTGAAAGTAGGCCCCCCATTTTATTCTCTTTTATGTGTCAAAAGGGAAAAATACTCGACAATCTTTTCATATGAGATTAACGAGTCAAGAAAAGAGCTGAAAGGTGAGTTTTCCTAGAGGAACAAGTGGTATAAAGGGTAGAAATTGGTTCTGGCAATGGTGGAACTGCTCAAAACATGTAATGGTCAAGAGGCTGGCTAAGAAAACCACTCATTGTTGGGGTTCCTCAGGAAAGGAAAAACAACCAAGTGAAAGCATATGATCGGCCAAAAAGATGGTGGTGATGGAATGAAACAACCAAGTCTCATCTAGAAGAAATTATGTGATAAAAATGGCAATCATGAGATGTAAATCGGGCATGGGTTCATTTTTACACAAGCTTGAACCATGGAGAACTCTACTTGGATTCGGTTTCATGTTTACACAAGCTTGAAATGAAAAACTATGCTTGCTATAAGTTTGCATGCCCCTAGCATAATGACTCAAAATGAGGTACATGCCCCCCAAGCTTCATTTCAATCAACTAGGTGGATAGAATGAAGGTTCCAATTCGAGATGTAGGAAAGGCTCGACTGGGATTTTATGAGATATTAATAAAATATTCGGTTTGGAAAAGGGGGGTGTTTCATTATTTAATGTGGTTGACACAGTAAAAGAACTATCCTCGAGACCCTTGTTTCATTTTTTAACGAGATTGACACAAGACAAAAAACTATGCTCATCCCTTGTTTCATTTTTTAATGAGGTTGACACAAGAGCAGGAACTATCCTCATGATTCGATTCATTTTTTAGTGAGGTTGACACAAGACTAGGAACTATCCTCATTACCTTTGTTTCATTTTTTTACGAGGTTGACACAAGACCAAGAACTATCCTCGTACGTTATTTCATTTCTTGACGAGGTTGACACAAGAAAAAGAACTATCCTCATACATCTTGATTCATTGTTTAACGAGGTTGACACAAGACCAGGAAATATCTTCATAACATCAATTCATGAACCATATGAGAACATGGCTCCCAAGAGGTCTTCACTAGATGGAAGAACCATACTCTGGGAGGAATAAATGTCATTTGGTACCAACGACAAATTGTGTTCCAATGCCCCCGGTACATAATGTACTATACCTTCTGTGTGATTATCAGCAAATGTGGAGACAGAATAGGTAGCCACATAATTGACTTGTGGCTAGGAGGGTATTTCTTGCAAACAAGAGCCGATAAGGGATGATGGTTGCAAAGGAGGCGCCTGGTGACCAATGAACGATAGTTGATTAATGGTCGATATTCTCCCTTCGTGTGGAAAACAAACCACACAGAAAAGTGAAGAAACAAGAGCTCCCATGACATAAACATAGTCATGTCCAAGGAGAAGATTGAAATCTAATGGACCTTGGACTACCATCACATCTATATAGATGGTCTTTCCTCCCAAAGTAATAGGGAACTTTGGAAGGATCCCTAAAGGTTGACTGGTTCCTTCGTTGAAAGCCAACAGATTCTAGGTGACAAGCACAAGCTGTGGGGAACCAAAATCTTGCAAAGTAGTAGAAGACATGATGCTAATAGATGCACCTTCATCTAATATAGTGCCAAGCACTACCATATCATAGGCTTGTACTGTGATCTGGAAAGGCACATAAGATGGGACACGGGAAGCAGTCAAGTGACTCCAATTGAATGACAAAACTACTTGGTGGGGGCATCATATGATTCCCCCCATGCTATACAGGAAAAGGAGGAATCTCCTGAACAATCGAGATGGTATGGTCCCTCTTCGATTCATGAGAATCTAAGGAGATGAGAATAACATGAGCAAAATGATCACCACACTCTCTCGGAACAAAGTGAACAACTGAAGGCGGAGCCAAGTCGATACTCTTTTCAACCAATGGTTGGTCAGGAACAGACACAAGAGAGTCACGCTCAAGAAGAGAAGGATGGGCAAGAGATGAATCCAAGTCAATCTCTTTACTGACTAGGAGAGGGTTAGAAGAAATCCTCTGATAACCAACATGAAGTTGGGGTTGAGGAGCTGCAAGATTTTCCAAGAGCTTGGAAGCTTTATCCATAAGAGGATAAAGGTGAAGAAGATGTTATCCTTCACATAACCTACAGGGGAATCTAATCTTTCCCTTCTTCTTAACATCATTAGCTGAAGACGTAACATCGACATGATCTCCAGAGGTCGACGGGAATGGTCAGTTTAGGTTTTGAGACCATACCTCTAAGACTTTGGGAATGCTAGGATATTCTTGAAGGAGATGGTCACCCTTACACAATTTGCAAGGGAATATAACCTTTTGTGGAGGGTCAGAAGATTTGTCTACAGGAGGTGCATTTGTAGTAACAACTACATGGTTGGATTCTTGCTTATCCGACTTCTTCTTCTTCGTCTTAGCCTCCTGGTTACTAGATTTGAAACTTTCACCAAGCGAAGTAGAAGAGGAAGGTGAAGGAATAGGAGAAGAAGGCGAGGGGTCAACCTTAGAATCATTATGACGTGATTCAACTGAAGGAGATGGTGGGGCAGGAGTTGGGACACTTGGGATCACCGAGGTCGAAAATAACTAGACAGGTAAACCAATGGTTAACCCTGGGAGGGACAACGTTGCCATATAAGGAGCATCAACATTTCCAAAAGAAGGAAAAGGACTAGGATTCCCTTCTGATGGGAACCATTGACTGGTGGACTCTGGAAATGTTGCCATTGGAATCGACTCTAAAGAATTACTAAGGAAGATAACTTTTACAAGGAATATTTCATGGGAAGTTAATTTTAGAACACTAAAACAAAACTTTGCCTTTTCATGTTTTAACAGTCAAGAAAAGGATGAAAGGTGACTCTATCACTTTCGATTGGAAATGAGCTCGAAAGGACAAGTGCTCGAATGATATTTTAAGTTTAATGAGTCAAAAAGATCAAATGACTACTCTAGATGGTCTAGGTAAAAAGGATTACCAGGCAACCGTGAACTGCAGAATACCTCCTGGTGAACCAAGAAGTATGGGCAGGCAATCTCCCCGAATGCTGTGTTTGGTGTATCACATTTGCAAGGCGACCGACTCGGCTTCCTATGGATAAATGATTGTAGCCTAGAGGGGTCTCCCGTTATATACTCAATCGTACGGGGAGCACAAATCCATACTAGCGTTGTCTAATTCTGAAGCGAACGACAACTGTTGGGTTTAAAGACGTCAGAACAGTCTCTAGCCTAGACCAATAAATGTGAGTGTTAATGTCAAATGCACCTTAGGTTAATTGAATTCATTTTAGAGTTGATCTTGAGTTAAGTTTCAGTTTTCAGGTCTTAGCAATGCTACTCGAAAAACCTAAAATGCAACTAAATTGGGCAAGACCTTTTCAATTCGATGAAATGCCTACACTAGAGAGGGTAGAAACTACTCAATCAAATGCAAACAATCAAGCAACTGAAAACGAAATGATTATCACTACTTCATTTTTTCAAAAACTTATCTAATGAAAAATGCATTCCAATTCCTAATTTCCTGACAAGCACTTATCTTTAGTCCTCTCAAAATGAAGAAATTTCTCTTCCTTTTTCAAATGTCGATGCAATTGTAGTCTTTAAGAGATGAAAATTATTATAACATAATGATGCAACAAGCTACAATTTCATACTTTCTCATGAAACAACGAAACAAACTTTTCGCATACAATCTTTCAATGAAATTTTTTTCAAGACAATGAGTTCTTCAAGTAGATGAAAACATGAAAAGAGAAGTTCATTCAGATCAATGAAACACCGACTTTACCAAACACAAGACCAACAATGTAATCTATGCTGGAAAGAAACGTTCAAGCTAGTAAATGAAACTTTTTCAAACTTGTGCAAAAAAAGGTCAAAGTCATAAAAAGGACCAAAAAAACAAATGCAAGGAGCAAACACACCCACAACCTGACTTAATGAGTCCACAAGCTACTGAATGGGCGACTAACTAGATACCCTAGTGTTGTTGGCCACTCAATGACTGAATCAATCAAATAGAAAGTTGACAAGCCAACAAGCAAGCAAAACCAAATGAAAAGTAGCTTTCTAGTCAAGGAGAAAACAATCAAAAAGGCTCACAGGGTCAAAAACACAAGATTAGAACACACTGGCCAAGATTGGGGTCAAGCCCTAATATTCACTTACAGGCATCGGCACGACTACCTAACTAACAACAAGCACTATAGGCTGGTCAGTGAGACTGTTCCTTAGCTATTCGCATTGGTCGGCATGACTATTCATTAGAAATTCGCGCTGGTTAGCGCGACTGTCAGCGGATTAAGCATGCTTGCCGAGGTAACTAAGGAAAAAAAAAATCAAAACAGGGACCAGATCTACTACTATGAATTTTAGACTTAGGCCAATAAGCAGGAGAAAAGAAACAGAACAAAATGGAAAACGTGAACTAGAAAGTTTCTTGTGAAATCATGAAATCCAAAACAAACAAAAAGATGGGCTCCCCAACGGAGTCACCAATTTGTGGTGAAGTAAAATTATAAGTGTGGACAGAAAATGAATTCCTCTAGCCCAATAATGGGTCTAGCCACAATAGATACATTCTATGGAATATTGCCTTAGGTTAGAATCAATCAAGAGGGCCTACCTCTTGGTCGCTTGTCCTGCTTGATGATGTCCTCGCTTGCTCGCTCCAAAAATCTCTTGCTTCCTTCTTCAAAGTCTTGAAACAAGTAAACAACAACTACACACAAACATAATAATAGACGAACTGCAATTCAACCTACTTAACAAGTCAAGAAGAATTAAGACATGGATATGTCATATTACAAAACATGTAGGAAATCAAGTGATAGTTGCATATATTAATATCAAAAAGAGATTACAACCATTCATCTTGACGTTGTATTCTTCCTCTGACAAGAGTGGGTTCCCACGAACTTCTACTATCATTCCATGATGGCTTCGAACAACAATAGTTTAAAGGCTCTTCCCCTTAGGCTTCACTCCAAACCAAACACACTTCTCCCTCACACAACTAGATGGATACAACTAGTAATAGCTTGCTTGTCTAATCCAAAATAGTATACTCACACTCAGCCAAAAACTATAACTAGCTTTTGCTTGGGAAGAAGGGAGGTTTATATAGGAAATATGGATGGGAGATGAATCCTCTTCTCATGGGAGAAGAACTTATCCCTTGAGGGAGTTCTATAATTATAGGGGAAAGGAGCCCAAACTATCATCCTTGACCTCATCTGGCCAAACCATTTACCAAACTTCCATTACGGAGCTTCTAGAGATGGAAGCTTCAGCTCTAATTTAAAAAAATTTCCATAACAGGATCGGCATGACTGGAACACGGCTTAGTCACTCTGGTTGGCGTGAGGATTAGTGCTAATCTCTGCACATCGGTGCGGGGAAACAAACACCATTAGCGTCGGTCTTGTAAACTGGGCGAAACAAAAGTTACAGGGGAAATGGTGCAAAAGGGAAATGATTTGCTTATGAAGAGGGACATAATGGGAGTTTCTTCATGAAGGAAAAGCATGTGGGGTTCACTGTATAGGTCCTCTAGGATCAAGGAATGGGGAGTACAAGGACAGTGACAAAATGTTGTGTAACAATGCCCCATCTGGCAAAAGGACCGATGGTAATGACGGGATGTAGGTGAGCGGGTGGGGCACACATCTTGCGTTGGTAGATTTGGTATTCATGGCACTTGCAAATAGCAAGAATGTAGTCCTTGAAGATAGATGACCAGAAATAAACAGCACGAAGGATTTTTTGAGTTGTAGTGTAACCAAACATATGACGACCAGATGCCCCAGAGTGGCAATCATTGAGAACTCTTTCAGCTTCCTCGATCATAAGGCATCGGTGAAGAACTGAATCGACATCGACATGGTATAAGGTATCACCAATAATATGGTAGGGTTGGGAGTGATGTCGAATCCTTCAGCGAAATCAGAAAGAGGATCGCATCTAGAAGCTGTTCATCTACACCGGTAGGGAGAGACTTAGAGGGAAGGGAACAAATAAATTCGGAAAAAACAAGTGACTTCATAGATTTGATTGTATTGAATACCAAATTGAATTCTTGCAGGATCACGATCCATTTATAATATTTGACCCCCAGCAACTGACGAGTCAGGATATAGGTCATAAGGTTGCATTCAGAAATCACTGTAGTCATGCACAAAAGGATATAGTGTCGAAAGCATTGAATAGCCTGAACGACAACCAAAGCCAACTTCTCGACATGTGAATAACGTGTTTCAATGTTGAGGAGATTCTAACTAAGGTAGTAGATTACATGTTCGTTGCCTTCATCGTCGTCTTGGACCAAGACCATAGCAATGGTGCTATGGGCTATGGCTAGGTAAAGGAAGTAATCTCGATAATAGTCTGGTGGGTGAAACAAAGGAGCATTTACGAGGACAGCCTTGAGATCATCAAAATATTTTTGGGCCACCTCATCCCATACAAAGGGCGTTCCTTGTTTGAGCAACCAGGTAAATCTTGTGGCTAGCCTGACATAGTTGAGTATAAACGACGGAGAAAGTTGGCCTTTCCTTGCAAGCTCTAGAGTTGGTGGAGTGAAGATGGAAGGGGTAACAATGGCCTTGACTTTTAGTGGATCCAAGCAAATATCGTCCTTGGAAATGATGAAGCCGAGGAGTCGTCCTGATTCTACGTAGAAAACACATTTGTGCAGGTTTAACCGAATGTTATAGTTTCTACAGCATAGAAAAATCTGCCAAAGATGGTCTGGGTGATCTTGGCATTTACGAGAATGAGCTAGAAGGTCATACAAGTAAGGCTAGACAATGTTTTGAATATCATGAAATGCATAGGACATTTCTCGTTGAAACGTGGCTCTAACATTTTTTAGGCCGAAAGGGAGCTTCTTGTATGCTAACGTACCCCATGGAAAAATAAAGGATATCTTTTATGATCGGCCAGTGTGATGTTGATTTGGTTGTAACCAGAAAAACCATCCATAAAGGAAAATATCTCGCTCCCAGCACATTCATCAATGATTTGATCAATGAAGGGAGTAGGATAGTTGTCTTTGGGACAGGCACAATTGAGATCTCTATAATCCATGCAAACGTTGATCGTGCCTTTTTTTTAGTCACCGGGACAATATTGGACACCCAATCTATAAGGGGGATGGGATAGATGAACCTAGCTTTGAGAAGATTTTCAACTTCACCCTTAATAGTAGTGGCCTTCCTAGGGTGCACCAAGCGAAGCCGTTGGCAAACGGACTTTGCGTACAAATATGTTGGTATTTCATGCACCATAATGCTAGGATCAATGTAGGGCATTTCTTCATAGGAACACACGAACACATCACGGAATTACTGAAATAGATGAGTATATGTCTCGATCTCATCTGAAGGACAAGACACCCCAATATGAACGTGTTCAACGATATTGGGTTTGATAGAAATGTCAATTGGTATCATTTGGGTAATATTACCCAGATTTCCTTCTGACCATACTTCATGAGTAACAATTGGTGGCGGAAATAGAGAAGCGGACTCTTTGAAAATGGTAGACATGACTGTCGAGCGAGGCACGAACGAGGAGCGATGATGAGTATCAATCCAAGGTGGTTCCTCGAGAGACATGATTTCCATGATACCTTCATCATCAAGGAAGGTCTCGGCTAAGGGATTAGGTGATTCCAAATTGCCAAGCCACGGGGATTAAGCGTATGTATTGAAAGAGGTCTTCGACATAAAAGAATATGAGGATGCAGAGTTCGAAGCCGAAACAATTTCCACGTAATTGACTTCGGTGGGACTAAGAAGCATAACCTCACTCCAGGTATCAACAAGATTTGGTGTAGGTATGACCCAAGGATCAGATTTGATTGAGATCATGTTGACAAAGGCAACATGAGGAGGTGGGAGTGGAAAAATTCCCATTAAGGTAGAATCTTTAAAGGGACCTGCCCCCACCCTCTCATAGGGAGCACCAGTGTGCTTGATATATGGAACATTTCCATCTAAGGAGGAAGAGGCAAAGAAATATAGTTGGTTGACGGTGACAATCTTCCCTTGATGGGGAAAACAAATCATGTGAAATAAAGAGGAGGCCACATCATGCATGGCATGGGTCCAACTTCGATCAAGTAGAAGATTATAGTTGAGATTGACGTCAACAATTTCTACTTCGACTTGCATTGTCTTGCCTTCCAGGGTGATGGAAAGGTTAGGTAAGACACTGAAGGGTCGCAAATCGTGCCCATCAAAAGCTTCCAAAGTGTTCGAAGATTGGTTTAGTGCAAGAGAACCAATATCCTTCCAACATGCGGTCGACATGATGCAGGTGGAAGCACCTTCATCGATGAAAGTACGGTGGATGGTCTTCTCATTGATGATTACCTGAATAAGAAACGTGATCTAATGAGGCATCTGCAAAAGATGGTTCTCTAGATCAAAACAAATCAAATTGGAATCGGTGGGATCGATGCCCCCGATAGCTAACATCAAAGATTTACATTGTGATGGGAAAATTTGGAGTACCTCGAGAGCCGACATGGATGATGGTGCTTGAGCCAAATCCTCAACAATATTGTAATGCTAAGCAGCTCAGGCATTGGGATTATATGAGGATTTCCGCAACATACCTCAAGAGGGTGGCCTTATAGCGGAATCAAGGTTAGGGTGCTCAATATGAAGAGGGCCAGAACTTGGGGTAGAAGAAGAAGACATGGCTTCTTTCTCTTTCCTAGCTATTGAAGCAGGAGTTTGATATTCTTTCGACCTAGTAGCCACATTAATAGGCGTACTCGTCATGAACACTTGAGATCTGAAGGAAGCAGATTAGGGTTGGTCTACCATTTGGGTCTGCTGAGATGAAAACGGGTCTTTGAGGATAGCGAGGGTCCCTTTGAGAAAGAGACTAACTTCTAATCGTCGGGGACAATCCAGATAAAATTGCAGACACTCAATAATATATTCTATTATCTTTGAATGAGGAAATTACACACATATTTATACAATCAATAGTCTCAAGATAGGAATTCTATCTTAGACGTATAGTAGTGTGTTTGAGAGATTCTCTCAACCACACACTAAACTAGGAGAAACTATACTCTAGATAATTCCTATTATGTAGGAACAAACTCCTCAAATAGAGAGTTACAACCATAGACAAGTAGGAGTTAATTATTTCTAACTCCCCCCCTTAATGACTACTTGTCATGATAGTCAAATCCACCACCATCAGGCGAATTGCATGTACAGAACCTCCAAAACACAATCTGCCTCCCTCGGATAGATCCACAACTTCTCCGATCTGCCTCCTTTCGCAAATCATCAAATGAAGATAAGGATTCCCGTGGATCCCATTCTACTCAGAAAATTAAAAAATCGTCTGAGTCCGAGCCAGGTGTTCTGCAGTCCACCTGCTCAATTGAGCACAAAGCGCTCGTGTACACGCGGCCACAAAGGCACCTCAAGCCACAGAAGCGATTTTGCCACAAAGGCAAGCTGGTCACAAAAACACTTCAGCCACAAAGACTATAGATGGTTTCTGGCTCACCACTAACCCTCACTTTACAGTGACAAAAGATGGTTTCAGGCTGACCATAAACCATTATGAAGTGGTTTTAAGATCACCATGAACTTTCAGATGCCTTTAAAAAATCTTACATTTGATTCCACATTTGGAGTTTCTGGGTACATACAATGACTATTACAATAACATGCTAGGGAGTCTATTCCACAAACCACACTAACTCAAACAAACATCTTCTTTGTTGTCCACCATAAACGTTGTCATTGCTCCTTTACCTCATCTGTTCATTGTTCAAATCTTGGGCATCTTTGTCAAATAAATTCTTGGAACTCCGTGCTTATCCTGTCATTTGTTAGAGTCATGAATTCTAACGAAACAACTTTACCTACATTGAGTTAGCTACGCTCAATAAGGCTCAATAATATTTAAACATGATTCCAAGAAACTAAATAAAACATAAATTCTTCAGGTTTATTTTCCCATAGATGATTATTTTTCAAACATAACAGCAACTATTAGAGTCCGGAACAATGCCAGATTTGTGCCTAGCTTCCATCGCCATCAAGGTAACTGCCATCGCTGCCATGCCTTTGACATAGCCAAGTATCTTCCTTCACCATCTACTTAGGAGTGGACTGCCGGCCGTCCAATCTCCAAAACAGTAACTCATTCGCTCAACTCCCACTTGGCTCATCAAGACAAATATTATGCCAATAATATTTGCGATATCATAATGGAAATCGCTAAAACACACACAATTACTGAACAACACAACTCATGATAATTTTTTGACAGCAACAACACAGCCATCCGAAGAGAACACATTTTTCCATTCAAAATAATAATCCAGGACTCCATGGTCCAATCTTCCATCACATTCAAGGTCAATCCGGATTCCCGGATCTCTCCGATCCCTATTCCTGCAAATTTTGTCAATTGTAGAAGAGACTCTGGTCCATCTCTCTGAACAACTTCCACCGCAGCCTTATAAGCAGAACATCGGCTGAGGTCTGACCAGGAAGGGCTCTGGTTATGGCAAAGCAATTGAGGGCCACTGCTCTGCACCACATGGATCACGTTCGGCACACCGAACAAGTTATGAAGCCCGCCCAGTGCCTCCTGATACGCCCCGCCCAGGAACATTCCCAAATAGTATGTCTCGCTCCTTCCCTCGAAAGGATGCAGAGGCAAGCCACGGGATCCACCACCGTCGTCGCCGGATATGAAAGTGTCCACCTTTCCATCGCTGTCACAGGTGAGGTCCGACAGAATAGCGCGCACAGTGGGCCGCTCGTTGAGCCTGTGGATAGGCATCACTGGAAACAGCTGCCCAATTGCCCAGAAGTCGGGAATTGACTTGAATATTGACAGATTTACGTGACACACGGCAGGCCCTTCGGCAGCAAGAGAAGATACGAGATCACACATCCCGTCCACAGTGGCCAACTGTTCAAGCCCCAAGCGATCTTCTTTGAACAAATCCAGACACCTCGCTTTCATATGCTCTGCGAAGATTTGGCTGCTGCGGCAATCCCCCATGGCTGTGTAAGCCATAACCGACTGGTATTCACCCATTAACTCCTCAGGAAAATTGTCCACCAGAGGGTTCAGATTCATTCCAGCCACAGCTGCAGATACAGAGTCTTTCTTGTCATGCACAGACACAACATCAAAAATCATAAGAGAATGGTGAGAAGCCAGAGCCCTCCCACTTTCACTACATATGATGGGATGGTTTACCCCCTTCTGATTATAGGCCACATGGACTGCCTTAACCACAACGGCCGCGTATTCTTCCAGACTGTAAGAAACAGACATATCAGAGCAAGAAGACTTGGTACCTTCATAATCAATACCAATCCCTCCTCCAATGTCAATGATCTTCATATTAGTGCCCAGCTTAGCGAGCTCGGGGTATATATACGCTGCTTTGCTCACACCATCATTGAGAACTTCAACACATGGGATCTGAGACCCGATATGGAAATGAAGAAGCTGGAGACTTGATTTCACTAGAAGAGAGAGCATCTTGAGCATGTTTTATCACGCTCTAAGGCAAGAATTTGACACAGTTCCCTTCCACTAGTACACAATTTCAGTGGCTCTATATCTGTGCAGGATGATCAATCCGAGCATGTTGAGTGAACTAGCATCAATGGTGATCACTCCAAAGGAGTTTGTTGATATGTTCCCTGGATTGCACAGGTCTGACGGAGTGAAATCTTTAGCAGAAGCTTCATTGGGATTGAGGTAGGACCGTCCGTTTATAAAAATAGAATCCTTGTTGTCTGCCACGAAAAAGTCCTATAACGCTTCTGGATCTCCTTTGATTCTCTCCATCGTCATCAACAGAAGTAAGACAAAGAAGATGCTCATAGTGGGTTTGCCGCAGGACATGATCAATGCAGAGAAAGCCATGGTAATTTGCAACTAAATCTATTCCAACTCCTGCATCTACCTCAATTCGTTGATTTTCCACCATGATCTAGTTCTGCCCTCCACATGTCACTCAACCACGCAGGCAATCCACTAGATGTGAAGAAGGCAGTAGTAACAACACCTCGCCACATGTAGATCTCCACCAGCAGACAGTAATAAAAGTCGCATTGTTTCAACTTTCATGCAATCAGGAGAGTCGCGGTCTACCTCATCACCGGTCCCCGATTTTCCACTCTCCTCAAGCAATTAGCGTCTACCAAAAACCACACAACCGAGCGATCTCGACCTGGAAGCACCAATCTCGACCTTCGCTGCTCCACTTTTGGCCCACGAAAGCAGTTAATGAGACCAAAGAGGTCGACTTGCAGCTATCTCCTCCCGCACTCTGGCACTAGCTACGGAGCTCCACGCAGCTTCACGAATTGGCACCATTGTCGATGTGGGCAGATCCAAAAGTCCACCAGCTTTCACTGCTTTGTATCCACAAATCCACGAGCTTTCAGTGTCACTTTAATAAATCTGTTTTTTTTCACGCTGTGGGCAGATCCACAAATCCATCAAATGGCATACAATCCACGCAGAAAGTTTATCACGACTCTCCGGCAGATTCCAGGCAGCACAACTTATTCACTGACACACATCTCCTCCCACTGGCAGAAACACTGCGGATTGCGCAGTCAATCCGACCGCTCGACCTCTGCCGCCGATCTGCTGGGCAGTCCAGACCTCGACCTGTAGCCACGAGCGACAAGTCCCTCTGTGTGTCTTCGCTACTACAGACTTATGGATTTATCTCAACAGATATTTAGATATAGATGGACAAACAAATAGAAGCTAAAACAAAATATATCTTTTATTTTCCTCAGCCCAGGAGGGGCCAAGCCCACAAGGGCCAGGCCCACAGGACTCTGAAGCTCTGATACCAAGATAAAATTGCAGACACTCAATAATATATTCTATTATCTTTGAATGAAGAAATTACACACATATTTATACAATCAATAGTCTCAAGATAGGAATTATATATTAGACGTACAGTAGTGTGGTTAAGAGATTCTCTCAACCACACACTAAACTAGTAGAAACTATATTCTAGCTAATCCCTATTATGTAGGAACAAACTCCTCAAATAGAGAGTTACAACCATAGACAAGTAGGAGTTAATTATTTCTAACTAATCCTTAGTGTAGTGATCTTCCAAGGATACTTAGGTTTCCATTGCGAAGATTCACCAATAGACGATTTGGGAGGACCCTATTTCGAGGCATCGGCTTTAGCTTTGCCTTTGCCTTTCTTCTTTCCTTTCAAGGATTTGTCCACTGCGGTAGACTGGACAGCGTGGACCTCTGAGGTTTTACCAAGGCCAGGTGGATTCTAGGATGAAATATTAGGAACAACATTTGAGACCGACTTCTCTTTGGAAGAAGATTTAGCGGGGGTCTGGGATACTGAACCAATAACTCCATCAATGGGAGGAACAGCTGGTGACTTTGATGTTGTGGGATCGGATGATGGCCATGGAGCATTAGGTAACAACTCATACAAAGTGGAAGACTAAGAGTAAAGTAGATCTAAGTACTAGGCATGAGTGATGGTCTGCTCTTCAGTGACGCATCCACCCATAGCTATATCACGAGCAATTGGGGCCACGAATTATTTGGTGAACCATTCAGAGAGCAACTGATCAGAAATCTCGAATTTGATAAGGAAACATCTATGTATCCATTCATGGATGTGATCAGATATGTGTGTTGTAGTATCTTGCTTAAGCGACGTGAGTAAATAGGTGCCAGTTTCATAGCAAACCGACAACTAAAAATGCGTGAGGAAAGCCATGGCTAAAGAGTTAAAGTCATGGTAAGTACTTCGAGGTAGATCGATGTACCACTTTTTTGCAGCACTCGTGAGGGTTCGTTGGAAACAACGGAGACGAATGGAATCATCCATGTATGAGTTCGATGAGCACCAGAGGTGATATGTCATCACATGGGCTTGAGGATCTTCTTTAGCTTTCCCATCGAACTTTGGACAATCACTCGGTATCTTGGACAACACCAGAGGCCAGTATGACGAATCTAGTATCAGATCATTCGTAAGGTGAGATACATATGGTAACTTGAGTGTAGCGAAGAAAGGCAATTGGGTGTTAAAAGGCATGGGAGATCGAAAAGCAAGCCCATCCCTGTTGGTAGGGATTTTGGCCCCAGGTGAGGAGGGGATGGTTGATGACCAGTTATTGGATGAGCACTTTTTTGCCATTTCAGTTCTCTCTCCATGGTTTGCTAACATAGAAAACTATTTGGTATCTGCACAGTTCCCACCGAACTTGTCCTCCAAAGAGAAAAGCAAGATTATAAGGAAGAGTGCCCCCTTCACTTGTATTTGAGGCAATCTCTTCAAACTTGGTCCAGATCAAATCCTGAGAAGGTGTGTTAGGGGAACTCTTTGACATCCTTCTGACCTGTCATGATGGACCTTGTGGAGGTCACTTTGTAGCGAAGAGGACAACATTCAAAGTGTTACAAGTAGGCTATTATTGGCCCACTCTTCATTAGGATTTGAAAATATATACTAGTCAGTGTGATTGGTGCCAAAGGATGGGAAATCCTATTCCAAGGGATGAAATGCCTCTGTAGCCAAAATTGACTTTCGAGCCATTTGACAAGTGGGGCATGGACTTCATTGGACCTATTGACCCTCCTTCCAAGAAAAAATATTACATCATTGTGTGCACTGACTATATGACTAAGTGGGATGAAACCAAGGAAATTAAGGCAGAAACAGAGGAGAAGGTAGCTGAGTTCTGAAGGGAGAATGTATTTTACAAATTTGGGTACCCTAAATAGCTGTTCAATGATCAAGGTAGCCAGTTTACCTCCAATATGATTGAAGACTTGCTCAACCAACAAAAGATCAAGCATAGAAAATCCACTCCCTATAACCCACAAGCTAATGGGCAAGTGGAGGTGACCAACAGAGCGCTGAAGGGCATCTTGACCAAAGTGGTTAACAGTAGCAGGAAAGATTGGGCAGATAGACTAGTTTAGGCCACCTGGGCCTATAATACCACCTGGAAGACCACCACTGGATTCACACCCTATGAGTTGGTCTATGGGAAAAAGGCCGTGCTTTCCATTCTGTTTGAGTATAACACATTAAGGATGGCGGCCCAACTAGATCTAGATCTCAACAGTGCACAAAAAGAGAGATTTCTCCAATTGAATGGTTTAGATGAGTTCAGAATGCAAGCCCTACTACACACAGAGGTAACCCAACTTCAGAGGAAGATCTAGCATCATAAGAACATCAAGGATAAGCAATTTAAATAAGGTGATTGGGATTTCTTATATGATTCCAGATATAAAGACTTTAAGGATAAGTTAAGGACAAGATGGCTAGGGCCTTATGTTATAAAAAGATGTCATGATAATGGTTTAGTGCAGATCAGAACCATAGATGTGGAGACCATTCCTTTACTTGTTAATGGACACAGATTGAAAGTTTACAAAAGACCATTGTCAAAGAAAGAGTTCATTGATGGTATCAATAAAACAATGATGGTAATGGAGTAAGTCTCGACTCTTTCCTCATCAAGTCACTGAGAAAAAATAATAAGGAGACTCAGGTGAAAACCTCCATTAGGTGCGTGAGTCCCACTATTGAGTTGAAAATATCTTTGGGTGGCCCAATGGTTTCAAAAAAAAAATAGAAAATGAAAAGATCTCTGGGTGAAAACCTCTCTTAGGGTGCCCAGGGCAAACAACTAGGATGAAAACCTCTTAGAGGCAGACTAGTTGTTTTCAAAAAAAAAAAAAAAGAGAAACAATTATGAAAATTTTTATTTGCAGGTTAGCAAGGATGATGATAAGAGAACAGAGGATAATAAAAAAGGAACCTGTTCCCCTCCCATGTTTATTTTTCCACCCATTTTCATTCATCACTCCACCATTTATTTCATTTTTTTCTATCATTTGCTTCAGTTTACAAGGGGACTGTGTTTTCTACAGGATCCCCTATAAACCTACAGGATCCCCTGTAAACCTACTGTTTGTTAAATTTAGTGTGTTCTAAATTGCTATTTAAAATGTCAATCCGGGATTCGTAAACTGATGAAGTGAAGTGTACTGTATGTACAAGATAACCATTTTCTTAGTCTTTTGTCGTTTTTTAGTTTTTTAGTTTGTTTTTGGATTTATCTTTTATGGATTCCCTAGTGTGTGATGGCAAAAATGAAAGTTAAGTATGGATGGTAATGGTGAGTTCTACAGTGATTTTCCAAACTTAAAAGTGTTCAAAAAGAAAGCTTTAAAATAACTGTAATGAAATCAATTCTTAAGAGGAAGTAAATGTATCAAACAATGAACTAATGACAATGGCCCAGTATCCTTACTGCTGTATGAAAAAGAAAGTAAAAACTGAACTTAAAGCAACTCAAAGACTGAAAGCAAAGCAACTAATTCACACTACTTCAACTCTTCTGATCCTTTACCCTTCAACTCAATCTGCCTTATGGGAAGCAATCATGAACAAGTTAAGCAATATGATATCTAAATTGCAAGAAATTAAATTGCATAAAGGAAACTAATCACACTACTTCAACTCTTCTGATCCTTTACCCTTCAGCTCAATCTACCTTATGGGAAGCAATCATGAACAAGTTAAGCAATATGATATCTAAATTGCAAGAAATTAAATTGCATAAAGGAAACTAATCACACTACTTCAACTCTTCTGATCCTTTACCCTTCAGCTCAATCTACCTTATGGGAAGCAATCATGAACAAGTTAAGAAATATGATATCTAAATTGCAAGAAAGCAAACTAAATCACACTACAATAAGTAATATTCTGATTCCTTACTAATAGAGTCAGTTGACTATAGAAAGAAACCATAAACAAATGAGTAGTATGATGTCTAAGTAGCAGAAAAATAAATAAGCAAAACACAATTTGAAAAATGACAGTGCTGGAATTAAAATTCAGAAAATGAAAATTAGCAGGAAGGACAAGATGATCTCATATGTCAGTAGTTATCAAAAAGATGAAAATTTTCCCGGGCTGCCTAAGAAAACCTGTAGAAAAGCACTGATCAGTTGACAGCTATAAGAAAACATAAATGAAAATGTAAACAATAGTGAAATAAAAACATCAAAACAGCATGTTATATACAAGCTAATAATTATGAAAGCAAAAACATAATAAAATCAAATGAGAACTATACAAATATTTAGTGCGCAGGGGCCCTCTGCCACCTTAGCCAGTCAACGAACAATCACAAAAACGAGCTCAGGAAAGTAGTCTTCTCATGTATTAAAGCAGCAGCAAAACATGTAAAACAGAGTACAGTGGGGTGATAACAACAGTTCAAAAATTATATCTCCAAAAGCTTCTACACAGCGTTTATCAATGCGTTATTTATAATGAAAAGTGTTGTAACTAACTCCTAAATCCTATGCTGTTAACTGCGTTGCCAGAGACACGTAGATCTCCTCAGCCCGAGATCTAGCGTAATGGTCATCATGTCCATTAAATCTTCAGAGTGGTAGCTTATGGATTCAGGTTACGGGGTTTATCTCCAGGTGTGCCGATATCTCCGTGAGCTGAGGACTGTGCCACGTAAACCTTCACGTGCTCAAAACAGAGACGTGCCACCGCTAAATTCCTTGGTTGGCTTTGCCTTTGACCCTTGTTGACCGTGACCGTTTATGGATGATTTGGCTGATCTGAAGGGACACGTTCCATGTACACGTCACCTGTAGCTTGCCCATGTGGCTCGTTTCTTCATAGGACACCTGTAGCATAGCCTTTAACAAAATGGCTGTGGAAACCTGTGCTGGCTGCGGAAATTGACAAGTTTCTATAGCTACCTGAACAAAAATCTAAACCAAACAACAGTCATAAGAATAGTTAGAAAACCATGTCAGAAGCTCTTTTTAGACTATAATGCAATGATTTAACAGCTTGGTGGATGAAGTAAGTGGAAAAAGAAGGCTGAGAGGGTGTATAAGAAGGTGCAGGTTTGAGGCTCAACATACCCCCACTGTGAAGGTGTTGCATGTCCTCATGCAACCAAAATTTAGTCATTTCCCTCTAATCCATATGTTTTGAGGCTTCTGCTAGGACATCTAGCCCTCTTTTCTTCTTCTTTGGTGCTAACATCATCCTGGGTTTCCTGACTAGACATTTGAACTTGAGATTAATCAATGCTCTGCTTAACTTTTTGCACTTTTTCTTCAGTTTCTTGTTTTTCTTTTGCCACAGTCCTAAATGGAGCATAGTGTTATCATGGATAATCTTATCTACCTTGCTTTGCTCTTTGAGTGCTTCATTTTCCTGCTTGATATGCCTATTTAGGACTTCTAATTCAAATACCTCCTGTTTCAAGGACTGAACTTGTGCATCTAGTGGCAGAGTGATACTCGGACCTGCAGCTGATTGTTCTAAGGATTCCAGGTAGTTATATACCTCTTGCTAATTGGGATCTACCTCAGGTGTCTTTCTCGGACTAAGCTCAAAATCGGGTGGAGGAGGAGGACTGCTCTCTATTTCTGGCCGAAAAGGGCTTTCATCATGTGGAGGACTTGATTCAATGCTTGGCCGAGCTGGAGATTTCTCAAGTGTCTCTTCACCTAAATCGATAAATTTTTCTGGGGTTTTACTCCCCTTTCCTCTTAGCCTAGTGCTCCTCCTTAAGTATGGACTAGTACTCTTTTCTTGTGTACTCTGTTTTCCTTTTTGCTTTTTCTTTGCTATAGCAGCAGCCTGAAGATGTACTAATCTTTCTGATAGTGGTTGATAATCCTCCTCTATGGATTGCTCAGGGGATGGATAGACTTCTTGGATGGTTATTTTGCCTTTTTCTTTCTTTTGTTTCTTGTCTTTAGCTCTATCTTCTTCTTCTTTTTGGTTAGTTTCTTGAGTTTCTATAGTAGGGGAGTCTTGGACTGTAGTATTCTTTTCTCTCCTCCTACTTTTCCTTGGAATCTTTGGTGGACTACTTCCAGAGGCCTCAGATGGCTCTTGGAAGTAGTTTCTTATCAAGAATTGCTCCCAAGTATCTTTAGTTTTCTTCAGCTGGTCCTCAATAAGAATTTTTATGAGTCCATGATGGTATAGATGAGGTTCAATGTTGCCTATGTGTTTTCGAACTGTATTACTCATCTTTTTCAAACTCAATAGCAGAAAATGAGGCAAATTAAGAGTGTGACCCTCTAAGAAATTCATCATCAGTCTAGCATGATACATATACATAGAACCAAAACGTCCTTCACACGTGATAAATTTTTGGATAACTAATAGCAGACTAGACCATTCCTCTTTTAGTGCATGAACATGGATGCCTCTTGTAAACACGGTGGTATCCATACCTTGGTTTTGTAGCATAATTCTCCATATCTGATCGTCCACACTTCTATTTTTAAACCACCTCTCACCTTCCTGAGGTAGGCCTGTGGCAGCTGCTACTGTGGCCTCAGTCACCGTGAACTTCAAGTCTCCAATCTCCACTGTTTGACCATCAAAAGACCATGCAAAAGCTTTGGTCACCTCCTTGTTATGGCCTTTAAACTTTTGGATAAATCATAACCATCTGGCTTTCTTCAGCAATTCTTTAGTTTGAGGATAACCTTCCAAGTATTTCGGTCCTTCTGGCTCTGCTCTCAGTAATTTTCCCATCCTCTGTTTTAAATTTCAACTGAGAGCTCTTCTGCGTGTGAGGGTTCAGAGAAAAAAAAATGGCTCGGTTACAGGGTTTAGGAAAACTGTAGTGGCTGCAATCGGGGTTTAGGATAACTGTACTGGCTGCAATTGGGGTTTAGGATAACTGGAGTGGCTGCAATCGAAAATGGAGAACAGGGAATGGAAATACCTGAATTATAGGAGGAACAGAGGGTGAGCAGCAGTAAACAAGTTCATAAAATAAAATGTGGATGCATGCGAGGAGTATGGTATTAATGGAGTGGTAAACGAATGGAGTAACATCAGGATTCTTTTGAATCAGATGACTGTGTATGAAATGTTACACGTCTCAATGGACGGCTGCGGAAAATACGGCTAAGAAGAACCGTAACAAAATAGGTCACGTCTCATGAGTACGGGTAATAAATGAAAGTGCAGTCAATCTTGAGTTTAAACTCGAAATAATCATGAGACCATTGGAGAAATGAATGCAAGGTGTGTGGAGTGATATCGTGGAATAGGAGTGGTTTAATGGAGCCATCGTATCAAATCATTGCATGTATTAGAACTTTTTATGGTTTGATAACTATGCGTAATTATGACTTGAATTGTTATTTGATAAAAAAAAATTCTCATACCTTTGGAAACTTTGTCATTTCTTGCTCAAGGCTTCTAACCAATTGCTCTTCCTTGATGTCTTGGAGATGCCCCATGTCTTTAGCTCAATTACACCTGCATTTCATGATTATTGCACTAACAATTGACTGTAAATTTGAAAAACAGAGTGATGGTGGTTGCGGAAATCGTTTCTGGCTGCGGAAACTGCTTCTGGCTACGGAAACGGCTTCCAGCTGCGGAAACTGAGACAACACCCACTTAGTTGAACAAAGATAGTTAGAGAAGAACTAACTGAATGAAAATAGTCCTGAAAGGGACTTTTATTGATGAAATGAAATGGAATGAGTGGAATGAAATGAAAATGAAGTGGAGTGAAGTGAAATGGAAATGAGAATGAGATGGAGGTGAAGTGAAATGGCAAATGAGATGGAGTGAAGATGGAAAGAGAAGGAGAGGAGATTTTTTTTTTTTTTTTTATAGAAAATATAGAGTGTCAAGTGTCCTTGATTTTCACTCCATATTTTCTGTATAAGACTGCCAATCTATGATTGGTTTTCAGGCTTATACAATTTTTTTTATTTTTTATTTTTTTAATTGAAAGAATAAAAGGCTAGGCTGATGGGGGAGAAGGATTCTTCTCCACCAGCCTTATTGCAGAATTCTCTTGGAACATTTTGACAAATTCCTCTTTTGAGAGTGGCTTATGATAAATTTTCAATCGGTGGCCATTCACAATGAGAGGAGTTCGAAATTCATCAATGGTCTTGATTCTTACCGCTCCATTGTTAAAGACTTTGTCAATCTCATATGGCCCAAGCCAATGAGTCTGAAATTTTCCTTTGAAGTCTTTAAACTTGGAATCAAACAGTAACACCCAATCTCCCTCTTGAAACTTTCTCTCTTTGATGTATCTGTCATGCCACTTAGCTCTTTGATGTTGAACTAGATCAGTCCTTAAAATTGCTTCTTGTCTGATCTCATCTAGCTCATTCAGCTGCTCCATTCTGTGCTTTTGGGCTTCTGATAGATTCATCCCCAACTGGACTACCATCTTGAAAGTCTTGACTTGAAACTCAATGGGGAGTAGGACTTCTTTCCCATAAACAAGTTCATAGGGAGAATGTCCTATTGTGCTCCTCCATGTAGTTCTGTAGGCCCATAAGGCTTCAGGAAGCCTTTCTGCCCAATCTTTTCTGTGTAGATGAACAGTTTTGGTGATGATGCTTTCAAGAACTTTGTTTGTAGACTCCACTTGGCCATTTGCTTGCGGATGGTAAGGAGTAGATTTTCTGTGCTTGATTTTGTATTCTTCCATCAGCTTCTCCATCAAGTTAGATGTAAATTGACTTCCCTGATCTGTCACAATTTCTCTTGGGACACCAAAACGAGTAAAAATATCCTCAAAAAGAAATTGAACAACTGAATTTTCAGTGGCAAAAGGCAATTCTTTAGCTTCTACCCATTTAGTGACATAATCAGTGCATACCAATATATACTTTTTCTGTTTAGATGGTGGATTAATAGGTCCAATGAAATCTAAAGCCCATTTTTCAAAGGGTTCGATGAGTACCTGTGGTTGTAATGGAATTTCATTTGAAAGAGTCGGTCTCCCAACTCTTTGGCAGCTGTCACACCTTCTGACATATTGTTTTTCATCTTTGAAAAGGGAAGGCCAATAATATCCTAAAGAAAGGATTTTATAGGCCGTCCTTTTTTCAGCAAAGTGTCCACCGCATGGTTCATCATGACATTCCTTGAGGATGTCAGGCATTTCATCTTCCCGAACACATCTTCTGATCACACAATCTAGCCCTGTTTTAAACAATTCATTAGAAATCCATGAATAATTCGAACTCTCCTGAATAATTCTTCTCTTTTCATTAGGAAATAAGTGTGGAGGTAGCTTCCCTGTAACCAAATAGTTAGCAATATCTGCATACCAAGGAGTCTTAGTAGTTATTGCAAATAAATACTCATCTGGGAACTTATCCTCTACAGGAGAATCTTCATTAGTATTTTGGATTCTAGACAAGAAATCAACTACTGTATTTTGTTTCCCTGGTCTATCCAACACAGTAATATTGAATTCTTGTAAAAGTAAGAGCCATCCTGTAACTATGCCGTTAGTAATAGGTTTATTCATGAGATATCTAATTGCAGAATGATCAGTATGGACAAAAGTTTCATAGCCAGTTATATAGTGTCTAAACTTATTGATTGCATGAACAACAGCTAAGAACTCTTTCTCAGTCATAGTATAGTTTAACTCAGTGGGAGTCAAATTTTTACTGGTGTAGTAAATGGCATAAGGAACTAAATCCTTTTGTCCCAACACAGCTCCTAGAGCTGTATCTGAAGCATCCATGGAAATATGGAAAGGAAGTTTCCAATTCGGCCCTCTCAAAATGGGTGCTTCAAATATTCTTATTTTCAAAGTTTCAAATGCAGATTGACAATCAGGATCCCATTTGAATTCACAGTCTTTTGTAAGTAATTTGAAGAGTGGAGATGCTATTTTGGTGAAGTTTTCAATAAATCTTCTATAGTATCCAGTAAATCCAAGAAAACTTCTAACATCTTTTTGACAATTTGGAATAGGCAACTTGGAGATGACTTCAACTTTTGATCTATCAACTTTAATCCCATCTCCTGAAATATGATGTCCTAAAACAATCCCTTCAGTAAACATCATAAAGCATTTTTCATGACTTAATGATAGGTTTGTTTCTTTACATCTTATAAGGACTTTTTCCAAATTCTCTAATGCCTCTTCAAACGAATTACCATAAACTATAAAATCATCCATATAAACCTCTACATAATCACAGATTAGATCGGAAAAAATTCCTAGTACTACCCTTTGAAATGTTGCGGGTGCATTACATAATCCAAAAGGAAGTACTCGATAAGAAAAAGTTCCCCATGGACAGGTAAATGTGGTCTTGTCCTGATCTTCAGGTGCTACCTGAATCTGATTGTAACCACTAAAACCATCCAAAAATGAAAATTACATTTTGCCTGCTAAAGTATCTAATACCTGATCGATAAAGGGCAAAGGAAAGTGATCCTTCAAAGTTTATTTTTTCAATTCCCTGTAATCAATGCATACCCTCCATTTACCATTCTTTTTAGGTACTATAACCAAAGGAGAAACCCATCGGCTATCTGAAATTGGATAAATGAAGTTTACATTAAGTAACTTTTGGAGCTCTTCTTTCACTATCTCCCTAAGGTTTGGATTCATCCTTCTCTGAGGTTGTCTGATTGGTCTACTGTTTTCCTCAATGTAGATGTGATGAATGCAAGTCTTAGGGTCAATACCTTTCATATCAGTATATTCCCATGCAAATGCAGTAGAATGTTTTTGCAAGATTTTGGTTAGTTCTTCCTGTTGTGATCTTTCCAAATTTTTGTTGATATTCAATGTTTTTCCTGGAAAGATCTCAATCGTGGAACTACCACACTCTTCCATAGAGAAAAGAGACATTTATCTAGATGATAAATACTCAATGTCGGAATCTAACTGAAATTGTGTGTGGTCATATTCTGAAGATGTTTCAAAGTTTTCTAATGTGTTCAGAATTTGACTATCTTCACTAACTTCAAAAATGGTAAAGACAGGTTGTATAGTATCTTCATCATCAATCCACTCATTATCTCCTATTTATGTAATTGCTTTTGCTGGAGGATACAGATTGAATTTCTTTGTCGAATTACCATCAGAAATATACATATCCCCAGACCTACAACTGATGAAAGCATCGGCTGTGGCTAGCCAAGGTCTTCCTAAGATGAGAGGGTGTCCTCCTAAATTACTCTTGGGGGTCAATATTAGCCATTGGCAATATAGCCGTTGGAGTCTCTGCACGCTCTATTTAATCAAGCTAAGCCAGATCAGTTCTTCATCTTGTCCTGACGATGAACCACACTGGTTGGTTCGAAACGCGTCGACAAAAGATTGGTTATGTGATTTTGCCGAAGAGTTTCTGAACAATGTGATGGATCACAGAAGTCTAAATTCCTTAATCATTAAATCTACCGGATATTTCCAAGAGTCTAAGGAGACTGAAATGTCTTCTAATACACCATCTGGTTTAATAATTGATCGTTCTGCAAGTTGCAGTAAAGTAGGTGTAAAGAGAAGATTAGGAAGTTTCAGCTGTTCCATAGTCTGTCTACTCATAATGTTGATAGCAGCCCCTAAATCAATCAAAGTATTTGGAATTTCTACCCCATTGATATGTGTTTTGACAATTGGACTACCGCGATCTACATACTTCTGCATAGTAATTTTTCCCATCATGATGTCTGCAATTTTCCCTACCAGGTGGATTCTTCTTGTATCTCTAGGTTTCCTTCCTGGTCTTTTAAGACTCAAATCCTTTATTGTTTTTGCTAGAATAGGAATCTCTCTAATGGCTTGTAACAAGGGAATATTGATATAGACATTCTTCAATTCATCTAGAAAATCATAGTCAGGCAACAAGATTTGTTTTTCCACCCCTTTGTCAATTTGTAATCTTTCAGGAAAAGGAGGTGTGGATGAAGATGCAGGTTGCTCAACTATAGGAGTTGTGGGGGTTAGTTCTTTTTCTTTTTCTTTCTGAGTGTTTGGGTGTTGAAGAGATGCTTTAGAACCCTTATTGGCTTCAAGAGATTCTTCCTCAGAAATGCTTTGATTTTGGGCATCTATAGAAGGTTTATCTAGAACTCTACCAGATCTGAGTTGTACATCATTGAGAGGAACAATCATATATGCAGGAAATTGTTGACCTTCTACCATGTAAGCATTTTGAGGGTTTTTATTACTGGGGTTTGGCAATGGCTGAGAAGGAAGTTGATTTGACTTATGTTGGAATGGAAGCAAGAGTTGAGAATTTGGGTTCTGTTGAGAGGGTTTTTGTTGTTGAAATGGCAATGATAGTTGTGGGTTTTGATTTGGAAGTTTTGGAGCTTGTTGGTTTTGAAAAGATGGAGGATATTGATAAAATTGAGCAAATCTCCCATAAGGATTTTGCATACCTTGTACCCATGATTGAAAAGAATTTTGAGGTTGGGACCAAGGTTGTTGCCAAGGATTCCAATTTGGTGGGGTTTGAAAGTTCATAGAGTTATTAAACCCTTGATTTTGTTGCCCCTGCCAAGGTCTCCATGCAACAAAACAGAGAGACTCAATTGTATTTGGATCTTCTTGAAAGACAGCTTTGAACCCAGGAATTGAAGGACAATCCTTGGTCTCATGATTCTCTGAACAAATCGCACATGTTTCTACAACTTTTGCATCCGAGGGACATTCCCTGAGAGCATGTTTTTTTCTACATTTTGGGCAAAAGATGGCTAAAGCTTCAGCTTCTGCTTTCTGCTTATTGTGGATCTTAAGAGTGTCTAGTTGCTCACTAAGACTCCCTAAGATATCAGTTTTGAATTCATCAAGCATGTTGCCAATCTCAGCCCTACTTACTGATCCAGTTGCAGATTTGTTTGCTCTAATGAGAGAAGGATCTCTAGGCCCTTTTCCAGTTTTAGATTTTCCTCTTGAGAGATGGACACACAGTTCTGCTATATCATGAAGTGGAAGTTGAGATATGTCTCCTTTTCTCATCATGTTCAAAATATCTATCCATTCATCTCTAATGGCTTTTAATAGAAGGGCTTTCCAGCTTTCCTCATCTAAGTTACTCATTTTTGCTCTTTTCAAATTGTATTGGAATCTTTCAAGTAAATCCTCCAAGTATTCATCTTCTCTTTGTACCATTTTAAATACTTCATCCTTGTGGTTGGTAGGCATACAATAATCCATGTATCTATCCAGAAATGTTTGTTTCATATCATTCCAAGTCCTAATGGATTGAGTGAGTAATCCCATGAACCATTTCAAAGCAGCTCCTTTCAATGTTGAAGGAAACAGTTTGAGTTTTTGAGAGTCTTCCAGATAATCATAGGTTCGACACACGACCTCAAACTCAAATAGAAATGTTTTAGGATCTTCATTTCTTAACCCATGAAAGTTTGGGAGGACAGATGGTGAAATATTTTTCATTGTTGCTTGAGAATCCTCATCGACTATAGGAAATCCAAATGAGTTATCTCCATCCCTATTTCCCCCATTGTTACCTCTACCTTCTCCATTATTTCCTCCTCCCCCTCCTCTACCTCTACCTCTAACAAATCCGTTAACTCCCTCTTCTGTCATGGTAGTTTTCTCAGAGATTTCAGAGTCCTTTGGTTCCTATACTAATGGCGAACGAGGAGGAATTTCTCCCTCTTCTTCCTCAGATGATTCTACTTCTTCAATTACAATGTGTCTCCCTGTAGAAGAAAAGAAAGGATCTTTTCCTAATTCAGATTCGATAGATGGTGAGGAAGAGTCTCCTAACTCAACTACTGTCTCTTGAATTCCAGGAATCCTAGGGCTAGGAGTGTAGGCTGGAGATGATGGAGGTGTCTCTTGTCTATTCCTTGAGGTAGAAGGAGTTGTGAAAATCGAACTCTTGGCTCTAGCTAAAAACCTTCCCCTAGAATCTCTTGCTCTATGCATATCATTTTTATTTTTCTTCAAGTCAGGCTAATAATTCTCTTTCTAATCTTCTAGGTCACTCTAGGTGAAAGAATAGAGCATACTCAAGAAACTATTAAACCAATAACTTTCTCTTTTCTGATCCTCCAGATCACACTAAGTGCAAGAGGAGAGCATACTTTGAGAGGTTATCAATTTTCCTTCCTTGAATTTTTTTTTTTTTTTTTTTTTAAGAAATTGGCTACCTAGTTTCACTTCCCCGGCAACGGCATCAAAATGTTTGGTCAATTTAGTGTGTTGTAAATTGCTATTTAAAATGTCAATCCGTGATTCGTAAACTGATGAAGTGAAGTGTACTGTATGTACAAGATAACCATTTTCTTAGTCTTTTGTCGTTTTTGAGTTTTTTAGTTTGTTTTTGGATTTATCTTTTATGGATTCCCTAGTGTGTGATGGCGAAAATGAAAGTTAAGTATGGATGGTAATGGTGATTTCTACAGTGATTTTCCAAACTTAAAAGTGTTCAAAAAGAAAGCTTTAAAATAACTGTAATGAAATCAATTCTTAAGAGGAAGTAAATGTATCAAACAATGAACTAATGACAATGGCCCAGTATCCTTACTGCTGTATGAAAAAGAAAGTAAAAACTAAACTTAAAGCAACTCAAAGACTGAAAGCAAAGCAACTAATTCACACTACTTCAACTCTTCTGATCCTTTACCCTTCAACTCAATCTGCCTTATGGGAAGCAATCATGAACAAGTTAAGCAATATGATATCTAAATTGCAAGAAATTAAATTGCATAAAGGAAACTAATCACACTACTTCAACTCTTCTGATCCTTTACCCTTCAGCTCAATCTACCTTATGGCAAGCAATCATGAACAAGTTAAGCAATATGATATCTAAATTGCAAGAAATTAAATTGCATAAAGGAAACTAATCACACTACTTCAACTTTTCTGATCCTTTACCCTTCAGCTCAATCTACCTTATGGGAAGCAATCATGAACAAGTTAAGCAATATGATATCTACATTGCAAGAAAGCAAACTAAATCACACTACAATAAGTGATATTCTGATTCCTTACTAATAGAGTCACTTGACTATAGAAAGAAACCATAAACAAATGAGTAGTATGATGTCTAAGTAGCAGAAAAATAAATAAGCAAAACACAATTTGAAAAATGACAATGTTGGAATTAAACTTCAGAAAATGAAAATTAGCAGGAAGGAAAAGATGATCTCATATGTCAGTAGTTATCAAAAAGATGAAAATTTGCCCGGGCTACCTAAGAAAACCTGTAGAAAAGCACTGATCAGTTGACAGCTATAAGAAAACATAAATGAAAATGTAAACAACAGTGAATTAAAAACATCAAAACAGCATGTTATATACAAGCTAATAATTATGAAAGCAGAAACATAATAAAATCAAATGAGAACTATACAAAGATTTAGTGCGCAGGGGCCCTCTGCCACCTCAGCCAGTCAACGAACAGTCACAAAAACGAGCTCAGGAAAGTAGTCTTCTCATGTATTAAAGCAGCAGCAAAACATGTAAAACAGAGTACAGTGGGGTGATAACAACAGTTCAAAAATTATATCTCCAAAAGCTTCTACACAGCGTTTATCAACGCGTTATTTATAATGAAAAGTGTTGTAACTAACTCCTAAATCCTATGCTGTTAACTGCGTTGCCAGAGACACGTAGATCTCCTCAGCCCGAGATCTAGCGTAATGGTCATCATGTCCATTAAATCTTAGGAGTGGTAGCTGCTGGATTCAGGTTACAGGGTTGAACTCCAGGTGTGCCGATATCTCCGTGAGCTGAGGACTGTGCCACGTAAAACTTCACGTGCTCAAAACAGAGACGTGCCACCACTAAGTTCCTTGGTTGGCTTTGCCTTTGACCCTTGTTGACCGTGACCGTTTATGGATGATTTGGCTGATTTGAAGGGACACGTGCCATGTACAAGTCACCTGTAGCTTGCCCATGTGGCTCATTTCTTCATAGGACACCTGTAGCATAGCCTTTAACAAAATGGCTGCGGAAACCTGTGCTGGCTGCGAAAACCTGTGCTGGCTGCGGAAACTGACAAGTTTCCGCAGCTGCCTGATAAAAAATCTAAACCAAACAATAGTCATAAGCCTAGTTAGAAAACCATGTCAGAAGCTCTTTTTAGACTATAATGCAATGATTTAACAGCTTGGTGGATGAAGTAAGTGGAAAAAGAAGGCTGAGAGGGTGTATAGGAAGGTGCAGGTTTGAGGCTCAACACCTACAGGATCCCCTGAAAACCCACAGGATTATCCTGTAGTAATTACAATGGCTCATGAATCCTATAGAAAGTGACCCTAGGATGAGCAATTGACTTGCCATGTCAAAATAATAAAATCCCTACATCACAACTTCATTACCATACATGTCTCCACTTTCATCACCCCTGCATTCACCATTAAAAGAATCAGTTTAAAATAAAAAATAAAAAATCATAGACTTCAAGAGAAAACACTGAGAGAGAAAATGAAACAGAGAGCATAAGGGAGCAGCACGTGAGTGTTTCTCATTCTCCACACTCCTAGTCTTCCTCTCAATCCATGTCATCATCCTCAAAATCCCAGCAAAAGAAATGAGTAGAAATTCTGAGGGAGAAGCAGCTATAGGACATCGTGTAGGAAATCTTGTAGCAGCCTATCCCACAGAATACAAATCATGATTGCAGCAAGCTTCCATCATGAAGATCCAAGGGCAAAAAAAGCTCCAGAGAAGCAACAACACCATCATCTTCAACACCAGTAACTTGCACATCAAGGGAACCATAAAAAAAATAAAAATAAAAAATGAGGAAAGTAGAAATAACATGCAACCAACACACAGCAAGAACCTTGGGTCTTCAACAAATACAACAAGGTATTATCAACACAAGTATCTCTATTCACTGTCTTATTTGCATAGTGTAGTCAAAAGATGTAAAGGTTACGAGAAATTCGGTTTATAAGCGAAAGGTGGCCAGTTAACTTGGCCACCTTCATTTAGTCAACAAAGACAAAATGATTGGTCCTCCCACACATGGCAGCAGTCAAGTCAAGAAGAGAAAGGAGAAGGACAAAAGTAGTTAAGGCTATGGATGCATGAAGTGGGACTTGATTACGAGGAGAGGGGAATGATGAGATGGTAGTGGGGACCAACGATCCAAAAATGGAAAACGTACCTCAGCTGCCAACACACCACCTCACCCAACTCGACCATAAGAGGAAATAATCATCGATCCCCATGCACTCATGCATTCATTTCCTTGAGGCTCACTCTATAAAAGTCGCTCTCATACCCAGGAAACCTACAAAAGAGGAAAATTCCATCTTTCTCCTGTGTAAGACTTCCTACAAGATTACACAGGAAATCCTACAGGATCATACAGGAATCCTACAGGATACAGACAGACAATCTACAGGATTGGCCGATAGGAGTTTCAGAGGGGAAAACATGGGGGTTGGCTACAAAAAACACTATAAGGAGGTAGGCTCTATAATTACTTCCCTTTTACAAATTGAATTGAATAGAAAATCCCCTAGTATTAAGTGAATTTGGTAGCTGTGTAAGGGAATTGCCTCCACAATTATTTCAATTATTTACTTCTTCATTTAAAATTCGTATCAACCATCTCAGCTCCTCAAAATTTACCAACCAAAATGATAGGAGGCTTTAACGAAAGGGATCCCATTAACACTGTGAGAATCCACCAATACCCTCGGGTATTAGAAATCTTCACTAGGCATAATTGGATGGGGTATTTTGAAAAATTAAGAGGGCATGATGATGAAGTGGCCTGAGAGTTTTATCTCTCCCTCATTCCACTAACCAGAGTCCATGCCACTATTGTGGTGAGAGGCCTCTCCATAGATCTCACCCCTAAACTCATAAGCAGAATTACCACACTTCCCCTAGGATTGCCTTGTAGAAAGGAAGACAAGGGAGATAGCCAAACTACCAAGAAGAAATTCTTTTTAGAAGGTGAGGAGCCCATTGAGGACAAGAATGGAGTAAGGAGAACAAGCCTACCATATCCCTGGAATGAGGTGAGCTACCACCTTATCAAATACATATCATGTGAGGGTAGGTATAGCATGGTTTATGGATATCACTTTAGGCTTCTTGAAGAATTGAGGTTTGGAGAAGAAACACCTCCTCACCATAGGCTCAACATACCATACTTCCTTATGCAATCACTAATAGACACAGGCATAAAGTTGCAGGAGGGTAACCCCCAGTAGTTAGCTCAACATGGATTAGTTAGAATCATTATAGAATATGCCCTCCACAACCTCAGAATTCCTATCCAATGGTCAATTTTTAGAGACATGAAAACAAAGGATGATATCAAAGTCCTCACATATGATGTTAGTCCTTCTATCAGTGAGAAGGATGAAGATGAGAGAGATGAGGATAGATATGAGGAAGAAGAAGAGGAGGAAGAGAAAGAGGATGATGAAGAAACAGAAGAAGATGACAAAGAGGAGACTAATAAACAAGATGAGGATCTACAAAGAGAAGGAGAAGGGAAAGACATAAGAGAAAACACCAATGGGAAAGAGAAGGTAGAAGACAAGGAGGAGTCACCTAGGGTGTCTCCAGAACCCACTGAGAGAGAAGCAGCAATTTCCCTCACCACTCTTAGCACCCCTATCAAACAAAAAGGCAAAAGATAGAGGCATACCCCCTTATATTTCAAAATAAGGAAAAGCACAAGGATAAGGCAGGGGAAACCCAAAACTCCAACCAAAATTCCCATTTTAATTGAGGACTCACCTAAACAGCAGGAGAAAATGCCTCCTCCTATGAAAACTCAAGAAAGAGGATCCTCAGCGCAAACGTCCCCTAAGTCTCCTATCACCTATTTGAGAAGGTTTGTAACAAGATCCATCTCATCCAAAGGAAAAGAAATCCTACATGATACATAACAGGAGCTAAAGGAAGCAGAAGCAGTCCTACTGGAGATTCTGCTAAACCTATAGGAGACTAAAAAATTGGATAAGGAGGGAAGCCTACATCAAGAAACTAAGGAAGAGGACCTAGAGCTAAGGGAACCTAGCCCCCAACCTAACATTGACTCCTACTACAGATTTATTGAAGGGGGCAAGGTCATTCCACAAAAATTTTCTATTCCATTATTCTTTGAGCTTGAGAAGGAGAGAGCTATAACTCATAGATGGATGCAAATTGCCAAGTCCAAGGGGGTGGAGGAAATTGGTCACATGGAGGAGAAACTTAAGGAGATGGGGAGAGAACTAAGTAGCTTGAGAGACAAAGAGGCCATAATGAAAAATCAGTTAGAGATAAAAAATGCATGGTTTAAAGGACAGCTGCAAGAAAGAGAGAATCAATTGGCATCCATGACTAGTCTCTCTTTGGAAGCAATCTAGTGTAGGATTCCAGCTAAATCCTATGCCCTATACCTTAAGGAACAGTGGCCGCAGTTCCAAATCAATACCCTAGCATAGAGAGGCACTATGCCATTTCAAGATTATAGACAGTTCATTGATCTTTGTGATCAAAGTATATTGGAAGATAGGGCCAAGATGCCTGAGTTTTATTTGCATAACATGGCCTTAACAGACATGAATATATGGGACACTAATTGCAAGCTAGGAGATTTATAGTTGATGGCTTTGGCATCATGGATGAACCATGAGGAAGCAAGGGCTGTAGAAATGAAGAATATATTGGCAAGAGAACAAACAGAGCCTATTATGATCAGAGCTGAGCAATCCAATCCAATGGCCCTAATCAGTACACATAATTTAATTTCAAATGCTCCTCAGCTTACACCCAGGTATCTTGCTACCGAAGAGCAAGAAATTACACATTTTGAGGACATGTTCAGGTTTGTAGGGGATGACAACATGAAAGCATGCCTGAGGAGATGGAACATATTGCCATACAGTTTAAATATAAGATAGTACCACTCTCCTCAAAGAATGAGAGAAGCACTGAACAGGACACCCATGTACAAGCAATCTATTCAAAGGCTCAAAGTCAATTGGATTGGCTTGAGACTTAGTCCACCACCGCTCTTAGGGATGCTAGAAGGAAGGAAGGAATAAGAAGAAAGGAGTCAGTCGGAGGAGGTAGAAGAGAAGGTGGGTTTCTATGCACAATAAGAGGAAATCACAGCAGAGGCATGGGATGTCAAGGAGGCCACTAGAGCTATGAAAGACATGGATATTGATTGAGTTGCTTAGAGGATGAGAAACACTTTCAGTAGGGGGGTGATGATGAGACTCATCATTGGGTAATTATATGGGCCTTAATTCACCTCCTAGCTTAGTTAAACTAGCTATTCTCACAACTTATTACATGTTTTGATTATATTTTGTTTAATGAGATGAGTTAAAGTGAGATATTATGCCTAGTGAACTAATATGCATTGAATGCAGGTTTGTAAGAGAAAATCAAGGAATTTTGGCAAGACTAAGGTTTAAAACTCAAATGGGACAAGGGAGAGAGATTGTAGGAGGTAAATCCTCCTCATTTACTTCTCCCCCATTAATCCCACCAGCTCGGAGTGCAATCAGCCAAGTCATGAAGATTAGAAGGTAGTCGAGCAAGTGATAGACAAAGAGTTAGTTCATCTCGGGTTTGGGAGATGAGCCTCCCTAAATTTAAGGAAGTCGTTGGCGACTTCAATTGTATAAGTAGAGAGGCCTAGAGCCTCATTAGGATTCGAATTTTGGTTGTAAAAACTCTAGTTATTTACGAGCTCCAAACTTGTGGAAGACTTTGATGTAATTTTCTGTTTTGGTAATAAGAGTGAGCTTTTTCCTAAACTAGCACTGAGTTAACTTAGAGGGCTGAAGCTCTTGGGTTAGGGCCCAACCCTAGAAGCAAAGGCTCCTCTTCTTGTATCTCTATGCTTAGCTTAGTTTCATAGATTCATGGTTAAAATGTCCTTAGAAGTATTTCATTGCAAGTAGTGTAGATTTGATTAATTATTTATTAGTTTGCTTCCATTTGTGCCTTACTTCAGTAGCAGGTTAGAAGGGATAAAGGAATCACCACAAGTCTGTTAGTAGGTATCCTGGCCTCACTTCTTCCTTCTGGGATCATGATTTGAGGAAAAGACCCTTATGCAGCCCCAAAAATACAGATTTCCATTTCTTTCATATGATTTAGAGTTTACTGTACTTGTAGTAGCATTTGATTAGTTTTGCAAGTGTAGGATTTCATTATCGTCTCTTCTATCTTCATTCTTGCAGTAGATCTCATCCATGATTCCATTTTATTCAGCAATTTCCTCGTGCATAAGGTAGATAGTTAGTTCGTTAAATTATGCTTTTCTAGCTCATGAAAAATCTTTTTGTTTACATGATTTTTTGGAAATTACACATGTTTGATGTAGGGCAGGTGCTTCAGAAGTAGGAAGAGATATCATAGCAAGCAACCACCTTCCAACTTCATCCACCCATAGGAATTCTTTTTTTTCATCAAGACCTTCACCAATTTCATCATTTTACATAGAAATTCCCCCAAGCATGTTGAGAGAATCCAACCATCTCCTAAACTTAGTTTTGGGTTCTGAGTGATCCTAGGCCTTTTCTCACTCCATTCCACCCATCAACCACATTCCTTAAGCCTTCCATCACCTCGAACACCCATCGTTTTGCTCTCAGCAGTATCTTGTAGAAATACAAGGAATCTTATAGGTTTCTAGTACATCCTGTAGGTTTTCACGTAGTGGCCTGTTTTGAGGCTGAATTTAGGGAAAACGTCTAGGAAGCCACCCAAGGTCACCCAAGGGTCTCCCAAAACTTCCAACCATCTTCTGAACCTTCCAGCCATCCACCAGCATCCCTAAGCCACCTGCCACATCACCAAAAGAGATTAGCTTGCACATTTGATTTTTCATGAAAAGCATAAAAAGACAAAACAGGTTTATTACAATCCTTTACATGCATAACAGTGATGTTTTATGTTTTTAACTTCCATGCTTAGGATAGTAGCATTTTGTTCATGTTAATTTAGCATTATTACAAATCCTAGCTCTTAGCAGTTAATTAGGGAATGGTGTGCCTTAGCATTGAATTTCATTCTTTTTCATTATTATAGTAGATTGACTCTCTCTCTTAGAGTAGACTTATATTTCTTTCATCAAGGAACCAAGCTTATTCTGAATCCATAGAAGTTTGGCTTGAAAACCCTAGTGATCTCTCACCAGCTGAACAATGACAAAAGGTAGAACCATCACTTTTACTTGTGTATAGAACACTATCTCCTCCAAGTTTGTACAAACCCCAGGTTGATAAAGTAAAGCTGGTAGCCCAAGAGTTGCAACATTCTCGCTATAATATTGGTGCTCATCATCTATTGCTGCGTCCTTGAATACATCAGCATTATCCATGAAATGTAGTATCTGTTGATCATCATCAAAAATTCCTAAATTAGTGATGTTGTCGGGGACATATGGTTTATACAAAATCTCAACATAAAATCTATCCCTTAATGGTGGCATCCTAGTAGTTGTGTTTTCTAAGGAATTTGCAACTACATTACGCATTCTTGGTACTAAAATAATGTTAAAGCTTGGAATTGATAGATGAGTCACCATACCTCTTGTTGATAACTCTTAATACAAGGTGACACATAATGTAGAGTGTTATGTACCTGATGCACCATGATCTCTGAATCACCTACCACGTTTAGAGCAACAAATTTGAGTTTGATGGCTTTCTATAAGCCCAGGACAAGTGCTTCATACTCGATGGCGTTGTTCGTGCACTCAAACTCCAAGCGGTTATAGATTAAGTGTTTTCTCTACAGCAGGTTTGTTAAAACACAAACAAATCCAGAGCCCTCCTGCATTTTGGATCCATCAAAGTACATGGTCCACATATGATCTATACAGGGACCCATCACCGCACTAGTACTACTGTCACTACTGCTACTATTGTTACAAAATAATGTGTAAGTTTCATTTTCACCAATTGGGTATGGAAGGAGACCCAACTGTGTGTGTGGTGAGCTAGGGAACGGCTCTGCAAGATAACACCCCAACTATGTCTCTAGAAAGCAATTGTCGAACATAAGTTTTGCGAAAGCCATCAACTCATTTTCTCCATTCAAGGGAGTCATATTTTGCTTCATGTATCTCTATGACAATACCCAGATCTGGTTGTTTCTACCATTATATGGAAACCATAAGTGTGACCAGTCAATGGCGAAGTATCCTTGCAGGTTGCTTGACCAGTCTCTATTGAGCAATACACCATATGCTTTTGGGATGTCCACAATTACAATATCGATGCATTGATGATGAGCCACAAAAATGGGTAACTTATTGGGCTCATTTTGCCTACTGTTCTTCATCAATCCACCATTTTTCATAGTTTATGCATGTTTTTTGAGTATATTTATGTATTTGAACGAATGAGGGTGGTCACTTTACCAAGAAGGCTAATACGTGGTTATTTCAGGTTTTTTGGACAAATTTTGGAACAAGGCCAAGCAATTATGAGCCAGATGATAGCCAAGCATGAAGGAACAAGGGTGAGGATTCGTAGGAAGGGTGTCTCTTGCATTAAATGGCCCTTCCTTGAAATCTCCACCCTCAACTCGGAGCTCAGCAGGCCACCAAAACGAATCCTAAAGGCAGTCGAGCAACTTTGTGAAAAGTGACTGTTTACTGGCAGTTTGAACAGCCGAGCCCCTTGAGTTAAGGAGGGTTGCTGAGGACCCTCGTAGTGCATAAATAGGAAGGCTTTCAACCTTCGTAGGTTACTTTTTGGAACTGTTGGGTTTGCACTATAGTGCTGTCATTGTCTCAGCTCATTTTCGTAGCTGCTGCTGTATAACTTTCTTGTGACATGATTATTTTTGAGTAATGAAGAGCAGCTTTATTTGGCATCAGTTCTGAGTTTTTTTAGGAGCCTATAGCTCTTGGGGTTTGGCCCAACCCAAGTGCCAAGGCTTCCTTTGTGTACTGTTATTTGTCTTTTATGTCTTTGCAAAATAATTTCTGTTAAGTAGATTAAAATCTTGCTGGTTACCTAGGTCATTGTTGATGATTAGAAAGGATTTTTATGTTCAGATTGAGTTGATAGGTTAATAACAGGGAAGAAATTTAGGAAAAGGCCATCAAGAACCTCTGATCTCACCTCTCCCTCAGTGGGATCGTGAGCTAGGACAAAGGTGACCTTGTTGACAACAAAAACATTATCTTTGGCTCACCATGCAATCATTAGTGTTAGATTCTCATTTGCATGAATTGATACCAGTTGTGGTTATGTGTTCAGGTTCATGATTGCTTAGTTTTCATAGCTATTTCACGTGATTTCATTGCAAACAAACTTCTGTTCATTTCCCTTGCTGTTACTTAGGCCAGATTAGAGTAAAGTAGCTAGGTCGTTGGTTTTCCAAGACATTGTTTCTTCAGTTTGAGAAATAACTTGCAGAGCACCTGTAATACCTCTCCATATACCCATACTCCATCAATCCCATCTGCTCCATCCCCTAACTCTGATTCTTGCCTCACATTTTCTACGTTCCCTCACTTTGACCTAGTTTCCATATTTTTGTGCAACATTGCTCCACTCCTCCTTGAACAAACCCAACCATCCTCATCACTCCTCAGCTCCATCCACCAAGTCCTGGACCACCTCACACCCTTATCATACCCCCATACTCACTTCTCCACCTTTTTCTCTCCATCAACCCTCCAAAATCCCATTTTTGAACATCCTATAGAAAATACAAAACATCTTGTAGAACCCCTACAGACTTCCTGTAGAAGCTCATGAAAGCAATTTCTTGATAGCCAAACTCTGTGAAACTCTTTGGAAGGGTGCTAGGGACCCCTTAGGCCTTATTCTAACCTTCCCAACCTCCTGCAAGCATTTCGTCTCTCCAATCCACCTCTGCATAGTGAAAAACCAGTTAAAGCACATGCGTGACAATTCTGACACTTTACTCAAAAAATAAAAAAAGATGTTTTTTTTTTTTTTTTTTCAGATTTTACTGTAGAAGTAGCTTAGACACATGAATCTCACCTTATTAGCAATCAATGGCATCTCCTTCAGTAGCTTTCGTCCTCTTTCCTGCATCAGTAGGATTAGCTGGTAAAATTAGGGTTTGCATTTCCTTTTAGCTTTTCAGTTTCTTTCTGCAAGTAGATTAGCCTCCTTTGAGTTAGCTTCCATCCATCAGTTAGAAAGCTTCTTCTCAGAGCTTAGAGAAGTTGGCTTAAGTTCCTAGCAGACTTGTGCCAGCTAACCAAGTGACAGTTGCGGAAAGAGCTAGTACTTGTGCATACAGCACCGTCGCTTCCAAGTTTGTTACGAACTACCGGGTTGATAAGAGTAAAGAAAGGAGTCCCAGGAGTTGCAACATTATTGCTGCAATACTGGAGCCCACCACCTTTTTGGCGCCATTTCCAGGGAAGTGTTAGAGTATTTGTGATTGCTGCTTTTCTTCTATTTTTCTACTCCAACCTTCTACTAAGTAGTTTATTTCAATTCCATTCTGCAATTTCATTTCTGAAAAGTAGATTAGACATTTCCTGCTTTCATAGATTAGCCTTTCAATACTGCAATTTCAATTTTGCAAGCGTAGAATAACATTTCAATTCTGCAAGCGTAGAATAGCATTTCAATTCTGCAAGCGTAGATTAGCATTTCAATTCCGCAGTTTCATTTCAACAAAATAGATTAGTCATTTCCTACTTTCATTTCAATTCCGCATTTTCATTTCCACAAGATAGATTTTAGTTAATTGCAATTCCATCTGTTTCAGTTTTGCAGGTACAAGCAGAAAAAAAAGCAAAAGCAACCAAAAATATTTTCATGCCTCGTAGGAACAAAGATAATACCTGAAAATTCCTACCCAACACCCCCACCACATGACTGAGTCACCCTTCTCTCTTCTTTGGTGGCAGTGATCCCAAAGAACCTATAGGTGAACCTCCTGAGATATACGAAGATCCTATAACAAAAGAAGAGCAAGAAAACATTCCTTTTGAGACCATGGCTGAAAACAGAAATGGTAGAGAGGATGATGAGAGAATAGAAGGTGCCTTCCCCATCCGAGAGACCAATGGGGACATGAAAATGAAAAACATAAGTCCCTCAGCCTTACCTCACTTCCATGAATTGACTACTGAAGACCCTAATACCTTCTTGTTTGGGTTTGTTGTCCTTTGTCGAACTTATGACTATGTTGAGGATGAGCAAAAGTTGAAACTCTTTCCTTCTACCCTCAAGGACGCAGCACTATGCTGGTTCATGGGGTTACTTGGAAACAGTATCACCACTTGGGCTCAGATGCAACAAGCATTTAACAACAAATATCGGGAATACTGTAGGTCCAAGGAAACAAAGGGAGAAATCTTCCGGATGACCATGGGAAATGATGAGTCTTTAGAGGACTACGAGGAGAAGTTCCAACTTAGTTATAAACAGGCTAGGTGCACACTTGACCCTGAATCTCTGAAGCTGGTTCTGCTCCAAGGAGTCCGTGAAGACCTTCTAAATACCCTTCATTGGCTAGCTGGAGGGGACATCTACCAACTACCTTATGAGGACATAAAGACTGTGTTTAGAAACCATTCTAGGGCAGCCTGGAAAAGAGGTAGGGGGAATCCGCTTTTAGCTAGTGCTGCCTTCTCCAAGCATGAGTTTGCTAATCAGATGGAAGACCTCAAAAGTGAGATGAGACAAGCCATTGCCATGCAACTTGATACTTTCCGAATCCAACAAAAGAAAGAGGAAGCTGAGAGGGCTTTGGCCATTTTCTGTCCCAGATGTACAAGGAAGCACCCTAAGAATGAGTGTCCATTGCACTCAGTAGAGGTATGTTTCGTTTGTGAGGAAGACCACCCCACAAACCAATGCCCAACCTTACCTGGATTTAAAGCCATGTACCAAGGGACTGAGGCAACCACTGAACCTCTCTACTTCCTCAACCAAAGGAGGCTGCATGGGCCCATGCCTTACCAGCAGGGGATGCAAGGGACATCCCAAGCTTATTATAGCCCCAACCAATTTGCTCACATACCTTCTTGGGGCCCCCCTGCTCATCCTCCCTGGTCTGCACCTCCTCCGTGGTCTTATCCATCTCAATACCATACTCAACCCACTGCTCATTTGTTTCACTCACATGTCGAGCCACAACCTCAATGGAATGCACCTCAACTGGGGTGGAGGCCCCAATGCAACTCTCCTCCCACCATTCTAACTCCACCACCGACTCAACCATAACCATTACCTCTTGCTCCTCCAAGACAACCCCAGATGCTTACTCAACTGAACCCGAACCCCAACAACAGACATGCCCAGTAGGTATACACTGGGGTGACAACATGCCCTACCTATGCTGTGGAGATCCAGGAGATCAACCTGCGATCTGGGAAGGTCCTTCCAGATTGCCAACCTCCTCCCCCGGAGGATGAGGAAGAGAAACAGGAAAGTGAACCTAAAGCCATTCCACCCTTTCCTGAGTGACTAACAGTAACCACACAACCAGACCCAGAGGAGACTGAACTTCTGGGAGAACTTAAACAGTTGTGTGTGAAAATACCACTTCTCCAGGCCATAAAAGATGTACCAATATACAACAAATTGATCAAGGAGAATTGTTTCAGGCACCCAAGCAGGCGAAAGAGAGATGCCTCGACTATCAATGTCATAGGACAATTGTCCGATCTAATGTTGGGGCAAGTAATCTGTCCAAAGTATTTGGACCCTGGGAGTCCTGTAGTTAATGTCCACATCAATGGCACCATAATCCCCCATACCTTGATCGATCTAGGGGCTGCCATTAATATGATGACCAAGGACACTATGCTTAAACTCAACCTTCAGAGTTCCTTAAGGAAGACCTCGACAGTATTGTAGTTAGCAGACCTCTCCACTGTGACTCCCGAAGGGATTGTGGAAGATGTCCTGGTCTCTGTTGACTCTCAGGAGTACCCTACAGACTTCTTGGTCCTTCAACCAAACGCAAAGCTCACTAGATACCCCCTCATTTTGGGAAGGCCTTGGTTAGCTATTGCGGATGCTTACATCAGTTGTCGAGCTGGAAGCATGACCATCAAGAATGGGCCTATGTCCAAACAGCTAGTCCTATACCCTCCTACCCAACCTCTGCTAGAACATGACTTACCACTCTGGTTAGAAGAGGGAGAGGAGGATGAGGTCTACTCTGCACCATTGTGCATAGTAGAAACCACCAGGGGACGCCATCAAACCGAGGATGACTTGATTGACAATTTGATTCAAAATCCACCTCCCAGTGCACTGTCCTTAGAGGAGTTGGTGAAAGGTACCCAAGCCAGCGCTTTAGTGGACCTCTGTGTGACTGATCCGACCTATCCCAGAGTTAAGAATGTGGAATTTGGCCCCGAAAGAACCTTAAAGATTAGCTCCTCCCCATCTCCCTCCTAGGAGAAGGAGCTGTGTAGCTTACTGAACAATCATCTGGATGCTTTCACTTGGAGCTATAAGGAGATGAAAGGAGTCCACCCTTCGATCTGTACCCATCACATTTACATTAAAGAAGATTGTAAACCAGTCAGGCAGCCTTAGAGGAGAATGAATCCAGCCCTTAAAAACATCGTCAAAGAAGAATTGCAAAAATTGTTGGATGCAGGATTCATCTACCCCATCTCTGACAGTGAGTGGGTCTCACCTCTAGTGCTTGTGCCCAAGAAAAACGGGAAGTGGAGAATCTGTGTAGATTACCGAGAACTTAACAAAGCCACCAAGAAAGACCATTTCCCTTTGCCTTTCATAGATCAAGTGTTGGATGGACTGGCAGGGAAGAAGTTCTTCTCTTTCCTAGATGGGTTCAGTGGGTATAATCAGATCCAAATCAGCCCAGAGGACCAAGATAAGACCACCTTCACTTGTCCATGGGGTACCTTTGCCTACCGAGTCCTTCCCTTTGGGCTATGCAATGCTCCTGCTACTTTCCAGAGAGCAGTATTGAGCATATTTTCTGAGTTGGTCCACGATTCGGTAGAAATCTATATGGATGACTTTACTCCTTATGGGTCCAACTTCCAAGAAGCATTGACTAACCTGGGAAAAGTTTTAACCAAGTGTATTGAGATGAACCTGTCCCTCAGTCCCAAAAAATGTGAATTCCTGATGACTAAAGGGACTGTGCTAGGTCATACAATTTCTCAGCAAGGATTACAAGTGGATCCTAACAAGATTGTTATCATCTAGAAGGTCCAACCTCCTCAAAAGGTAAGAGATGTTCGGAGTTTCCTAGGCTTAGCAAGATATTATAGAAGATTCATTAAAGATTTCAATAAGATAGCCTCGCCATTGTTTGGCCTCTTAGGGAAAGATGTTGAGTTTAAATGGACTGACGACTATCAAGGGGCTTTGGATGAGTTGAAAGATAAGATGGTGTCCGCCCCGATCTTGAGAGGTCCAAACTGGGCCCTACCTTTCCACATCCACACTGATGCCTCGACCAAAGCCATAGGGGAAGCCTTAGGACAAGTTGAGGAGAAACTACCATATGCCATATACTTCGTCAGCAAAAACCTATCCAAGCAAGAAATGAACTATACTGTAACTGAGAAAGAGTTCCTGGTTGTAGTCCATTCCCTAAGCAAGTTCAGACACTACATCACTAGTTATCAAACATTCATACACACTGATCATGCTGTGATTAGATATTTAATGAATAAGCCTGATGTAAATGCTCATATCATTAGGTGGTTACTTTTGTTGCTTTGATTTGACTATTGTCAACAAGCTAGGCAAGGAAAATGTTTTTGCTGAATTCTTGTCTAGATTGGATTAGCCTGCAAGTGAAGAAGGGATAGTGGATGACCAGATGCCAGATGAACACCTATTTTCTATCTCAGTACTCTCTCCATGGTTTACTGATATAGCAAATTACTTGGTCTCAGCACAGTTCCCTCCGTATCTATCCTCAAAGGAGAAGAGCAGAATTGTGAGGAAGAGTGCCCCATTCACTTGGATTGAGGGCAACCTATTCAAACTTGGCCTAGATCAGATATTGAGGCGTTGTGTTAGGGAGGAGGAATTCTTTGACATCTTCCTAACCTGTCACGATGGGCCCTGTGGAGGCCACTTTGCAGCAAAAAGGACTTCCTTCAAAATTCTACAGGCAGGCTACTATTGGCCTACTCTTCATCAAGATGTCAAAAGATACATCAGCCAGTGTGACTGATGTCAGAGGATGGAGAAACCGACTCCAAGGGATGAAATGCCTCTCCAACCTCAAGTGACCTTCGAGCCATTTGAGAAGTGGGGCATGGATTTTGTGGGTCCTATCAACACTCCTTCAAAGAAAAGGTCTTACATCATTGTGTGCACCGACTACCTGACAAAGTGGGCAGAAACAAAGGCAATCAAAGCAGCGATAGAAGAAAAGGTGGCTGAATTTTTAAGGGAAAATATCTTCTACAAGCTTCGCTACCCGAGAGATTTAGTCACCGATCAAGGACGCTAGTTCACCTCTAACCTGATTGAATACTTTCTCGCTCATCACAAGCTCAAGCACAGGACTTCCACCCCATATCATCCACAAGCAAATGGGCAGGTGGAAGTCACTAATAGAGCATTGGAAGGGATTTTGACTAAGGTGGTGAGCAGCAATAGAAAGGATTGGGTAGATCGCCTAGTTGAGGCCACCTCGGCCTACAACACCACTTGGAAGACTACCACAAGTTTCACAGCTTATGAGCTAGTCTACGGGAAGAAAGCTTTGTTGTCCACAGATTTTGAGTACAACACATTGAGGGTGGCAACTCAGCTGGACTTAGATCTCAGCCATGCTCAACGTGAAAGATTACTACAACTAAATGCATTAGATGAACACAGAATGCAGGCCCTCCTCCACTTAGAAGTAGTTCAACTCCAGAGGAAGATATGGCATGACTGACACCTTAATGAAAAGCAATTTCAGCCAGGAGATTGGGCATTTTTGTATGACTCAAGATACAAGGATTTCAAAGGGAAGCTGAGGAACAGATGGTTAGGACCATATACAATGGAAAAATGAAATGACAATGGTTCAGTCCTTATCAGGACCATTGATGAAGAAGCCATCCCCATGCTTGTCAATGGGCATCGATTGAAAATCTACAAGAAACCCCTTTCGAGGCAGGAGTTCATTGAAACTTTGGAAAAATCAGTGCTGGTAGTAGAGCAGGGCTCTGCCTCTATTCCACCCACACCTTGATCATCAAAAAAAAAAGAATAGGAATAAAAAGATCCTTGGGTGAAAACCTCTCTGAGGCGCCCAAGGCAGACAGTGAGGGTGAAAACCTCATGGAGGCACCCCAGCTGTCTCTCAAAAAATAAAGAAATGGAATAAAAAGATCCTTGGGTGAAAACCTCTCTGAGGCGCCCAGGGCAGATAGTGGGGGTGAAAACCTCATGGAGGTACCCTGACTGTCTCTCAAAAAAAAAGGGGGAAGAAAAAAGAGAAAAGAAAAAAAAGAAAAGAAAAAAGAAACAGGCCTAATCTCTGTAAAATTATTGCAGGTTGCAGGGAATACATTGCAGATAAAGAAGGTCACGCAAAATGAGGATAGGGGTCTGTACCAGGCTACAGGACATCCTTACAGACACTCCCTCCATGGCCACTCACCTTTCCCAGGATTTGATCACATTCGGGTCGAGATTCCACCTCCTACAGGAAGTTCTGGGCTTTCTACAGGAAGTTTTGGGCTTTCTACAGGAAGTTTTGCATTTCTATAGGAAACATCCTATAGAACCTTCGGGTGGGCCAAATTCGATTTTGGAAAGGGATCTCGAACTTGGAATCTGTTGGTTAGGCCTGCAACCACCCCTCTATTCCATCCATCACCGTATGTCACCCCTATTGCACCCACCTGGTTATGTGTTCCTACGAAGTCATACAAGAAACCATGTTTTCTTAAGATGGACAAAAAAAAATTTCAAGTGACAAATCAAGCAGCAAAGGTCCGCACGCTCTACCTGTTCAAGCTCCATCTAGACTCTTCATTAGTGAATATAGCCTGCTCGTTTAGCTTGCATCCCAGGAGGAGAAGCAGCTACAGGACATCCTACAGGAATCCTGTAGCGGCTGATCCCTCTGGAAGACATACTCTAGAGGCAGGGGCAGCCAAAACCAACAAAAGGAAACATGTAAAAAGGCTCCTCCTGGACGTGAAGACATCCTCGACAACTGAAACCAAACAGAACCTGTGCATGCAGCGTTGCCAACTGAAGGATCGGGTTCCAAAGCTGTGCATACAGCATCAACAAATGAAAGAATGGGTTCTAGCACCTGTGCACGAGGCAGCAGCAAGCGAAGCAGTCGTTCCAAGTCCCGAAGTCTGCATAACACGTCCACGGCCACGCAGGTAAGTGTCTAACCTCATTCGTCAAATTGCATAAACTATATTTCAAAAACTGCATGTCTGTGAAAATGGTTCGGATTGAACGAATTCGGTGGCCAGTCAACTGGCCACCCACAGCCAGTCACATAGCTTCGTGGGATCCGAACAAGCTCGGTTACGTTTGAATTTTCCAACGAGACGTGCAACCGACACGTGTGGAGTGTCCAGTCGGGGAAAATCAACGGGACTGGTAGTGGTGGTGGCAGTTAATGGCAGAGGAGAGGTAATGGCGGTCAGGGACATGTAGAGGAATGATGGCCGTGATGTTGGCTAACGGTTCGGCCTGGCCACCTCACCCCCTTGCCACGAATTGTGCCGTAGTTCAAAAATGCTTGGCTGAGGACTCGCGTTCATCATTGTTCATTTGCACTTGCAACCATCCTCAGCCGAAGTACGCGTCCTCTGTTTCCACAATCTGTTAACCCGAGCTTTTCGGCCTGTTTCAAAATTCTCCTGTAGAAGCCGGCGAGAGTTCTACATGAAGAAGATCTACAGGAAATGCGGGATAGCCTTCCGGAGCAGAGAAGCCTGGACTTTTCTTCGTCAAATTTGGAGTTCCGAGAGAGGTAGGCTCAAAAACACTCTTCCATGCATGGTATATTTCGAAAAAATGGTGAATTGAGCTATCTTGAATTGGAGGGTTAGAGACAAGTCTGCCTGTGAATCGAATATAGCAGTTTACTTGTGTGTTGCACGGAATTTCTTCATTGGTTCTGCGTCCAAATTCTCCTCCACAGTTCCTGTTAAGAAAATTCCTCCTGTAGAAAAGATAAAGCACTGTCAGGGCTAACCTGTGTATGAAGGATGTGAATTTTACATGGTTGTATGTATGCTGGGGATGAAAATTGAGCTCTGCACTCTGTCTGAGGAAACCTACTTCTTCCTTTTATACACAGACAGTCGAGTTTTGGGCAACAAAAGAATTAGAACCAAGGAATTGGTGCAAAGTAAAATATAAACACCTGAGAGATACTGTCTTGAAGTTCAAAGGAGGAAACCATAAAACAACAAGTCCTCTCTGCTCAGAGCATAAAACAGAGCACTCTCACCATGCCAGGGGGGTTTATCAGGAAGGAACCCTTGGATTCCAGAAAATTGCATGAACATCCCGAGGTGGTGAACCTCTTCACCCGTGCCAATTGGATGACCTTTTGTGACAGAATTCAAGGTCATGACGATGAGATAACGAAGGAGTTCTTAATGTCCCTGCAACCTAAATCAAAGACACTAGCCACTATGAATTTCAGAGGGTTGACCCTAAAGCTTACCCCACAACTCATTAGTCGAGTTACTGATCTACCATTGGGGATACCTTGGAGCAAAGAGGAGAGGGAATTGGGCCAAAAAGCCAAGAAAGAATTCTTCCTACCAGAGGAACAGTTTGCATAAGACAAGAACGGGGTTTGAAGAGCCAGCCTACATCCTTTTTGGAGCAAATTCAGCTTCCAGATCATGAAATACATTACCTGTGAGGGGCGGTTCAGTATTTTCTACGGCTATCATTTCTGGTTGTTGAGTGAACTCAGACATGGGATGGATTTACCTCCAGAACAGAAGTTAAGCATCCCCTATTTTCTTCTACAATCATTAATTGAGTGTGGCACAAAATTGAAGGAAGGGACACCAGATCAGCTAGCCCATCATGGGCTCATCAAGCTTTTAGTGGAAGATGCCCTCCACACCTACACTGTCCCTCTCTCCTGGGAGATTTTCCGCAACATGACCAGAGATGATGATATTCGAATTCTGGCCGAGGAACTCACCTCATCCAGTAGTGAAGAAAGGGAACACACTGAGGCAGGAGAGAAAGCCAGTGGTAGAGAAACACAGGACAAACCACCACAGAAAGAACAAGAAGAGAAACGAGGGAAAGGCCAAGACGTTGGGCCTAAAATTGTGGGAGGAACAATGGCACAAACACCTAGGGAGAAACGATTGCAGAGTAGAGCAGAGAGGACTGAAAAGTCCAAACAAAGGAGGGCACAACCAAGTCAACCACACAGAAATTAAAAGGAAAGACACATCCAACCAAGCAGACCGAAACAGTTGAAACAATTTCTACAGGAAGCATGAAAACTGTTTCTACAGGAAGCATGAAAACAGTCAACACAAGACTTTCTACAGGAAGCATGGAAATGGAGCAGCAAAAGGAGAAATCACCTGAGATTTTGGCCAGGGAGACGACAACTGTGCTGGCTGCCTTAAGCACATCTCCAAAGCAAAAAGGGAAGCGAAAAAGGGAGCCTTACATGTATTTTAAGGCAAGAAGGAGCATGCGGATAAAAATTGGCAGACCCCAGCCACAGTCAAAGGAGCCAATTACAATTGTGGACACCCCAGCTAAACAAAAGGAAAAGTCACCTTCAAAGGCATCCATCACCTATGAACGGGGAAGCCTGAAAAAATCCACCTAGAGAGAAAGGATTAAAATGCTGGACACAAAGACCTCTCTACAGGATGCTGAGACTATTCTACAGGAAACACTGGCTAGGCTAAAGGAGACCGAAGAATTGGAAGGAAAGGCAGCTAAATCACCATAGGAGGAAGAAAAGACAGAGAACATTGTGGAACCAAGCCCCCAGTCTAGCTTGGGCTCCTACTATAACTTGTTAGAGGCCGGAAAGATCATTCCCCAAAAATTCACAGTGCCACTTTTCCTTGCACTAGAAGAAGAGAGAGTGAGGACCCACACTTGGACGAAGATCGCCAAGTCCAAGGGTGTGGCAGATATAGGTCCCCTGGAGGAACAAATAAAATAGGCGAGAAAGGTATTGGCTATGGTACGACATGTGGAAAGCATCTAGCGGGCCAAGCTACAGGAAGAAAACAAGCTGCTTAAACAGCAGCTACAGCTACAAGGATAGTATAAGGAAGACATGCCCCACATCTTGGGAGAACAACAAAAATAGGAGGAGCCTACAACAGACAAAGAAACCCCTGATGAACAGTAGAGAAGAGATGGGTTGTAGGCTTAAATTGAGACACTAACTAGACAACTACAGGAGAAGGACTTGCAAGCAGCACAGGAGATACAGTCTCTGAAACAGCAGGTGCAAGAAAAGGAGGTCCAACTGGCCTGCATGGCCAGCTGGGAAATAGAGGCCATACAGTGTAGGAAACCTGCCAAATCATACACCCTATACCTTAAGGATCAGTGGTTGCAGTTTCAGATTAACACCTTGGCCCAAAGGGGCATCACTCCATTTCAAAATTATCATCAATTTGTGGCCTTATGTGACAGTAGCTCATCAGAGGACATGGCTAAATTATCAGAGTTTTATTTGCACAACTTAGCTCTTCCAAATATGAATTCATGGGATCCCAACACTGTGGTAGGAGATGTCCAACTTATGGCCATGGCCTCTTGGATGAATCATGAGGAAAAAAGAGCAGCAGAGGTCCGAAATATTATGAGCAGGGAACTCAGTGAGCCACTAATGATCAGAGCAAAGCCGAAGGATCCCTCAGTAGTGATAAGCACCCACCAGCACTTGGCCAACAGCCCTCAGGATTTACCAGAATACATTGAGCAACAAGCTCAAGATATTGCCCACGTTGAGGACATGGAGAGACTGTTGGGGGATAACTGCCTTCATGCCTGCACAAGGTGGTGGAACTCACTGCCCCACAACTTGAAGATAAGAGAATACCATTCTCCCACCAGGATGAGGGAAGCCTTGGCAAGGGTACCCCTCTACAAACAGTCAATGCAAAATCTGCAGGCCAATTGGATCAGCCTGAAATTCAGTCCTCCCTTGCTTTTGGGATTGCTAGAAGGAGTTAAGGAAGAGGAGGAAAACAGACAGTGGGAGGAAGTGGAAAGAAAAGCGGGATTTCATGACCAGGAACAAGACACCACCGCGGAGGCCTGGGACGTGAGAGAGGTAGTTAAAGCTATCAAGGATGATGAAATAGATTAGTTGCTCAGAGGATGAGCAACCCATTTAGCAGGGGGGCGGAACTTAAGCCAGCTGACCAAGTGACAGTTGCGGCAAGAGCTAGTACTTGTGCATACAACACCGTCACTTCCAAGTTTGTTACGAACTACCAGGTTGATAAGAGTAAAGAAGGGAGTCCCAGGAGTTGCAGCATTATTTCTGCAATATTGGAGCCCACCAATTGATGAACTCATCCATCAAAAAATAACTGGATGACCACATCCCTCAGTTCACCAATTGCTGGTATCCATGTTCTTTCTAGTTAGATGATATGCACACTTATCTTACTCCATTGGAAATTGATCTTCTTAGCGATGGAGCGTAGCATTACATTAACCGATGTGCCATAATCAACCAAGCAGTGTTGAACATTGAAGTTGGAAATTTTGAATGATTGCAATAATGGTGGGCAGAGTGATTTTACCTCCTCCATGCGAATCGTGTTAAGCACAGATGCTAGAGTGTTAGTAGACTTACTTGATCCCTTGCTGGAAGAGGCAGCATCACTTGTAGAGGTTTTCCCAAGTGCTTGTAGAAGAATGTCCCACTGACTCATGATTTTTATGAGCTCATGCAGAGAGATGTTTGCACGAGTCTTCTTCATGTCTTCTACAATGTTATAATATGAATCCGAAGAGACTCACCGAGGTGTTTGGGGGTGGAACTGAGTTCATGGTTTCAGGTGGGCTTCTTTTTTCTTTGCTTCTTGTGGAAACACTTTTTACTGAAGTTGTCTTCCCGGGATTTCTTTGTGTTTTGTGTTGAGTTGACTAGTGGACATACTGTCCTTCACATATCTGGTCTTATTTTATCCCTCAGTATCTCAAACACAATGGGGACCCCTTGACTTATCAAGTTATATTGATTGTTTTTCTTTGGGTCCAAACCATCACTCAAAGGCTCCTTCTCGGTGGTGGTCTTCTAGGTTGTGCGAGTACACTGATACATGTTTACTACATGCCTAGTACTTGGAGCTTCATCAGATGTAGCAACTTCTTCTTCTTCATTGTCAGGCTCAGCCTGCTCATTAGCTATGATGTTGTTGGACAACTGTGTAGCCATGCTTCTCATTCCACAGTTCCATTCCAGGCACATTCTTTCTTAATGTTTTTCATGGTGAAATGCGTAGTATGAATTTTTCACAAGTTGGTCAAGGTTTAGAACCATATTGGAGCTCTATGCATAATTGGCTAGCTGGTCGTTGTTGTGTCTTGAAGCTACATTCTTCTTCTGCGGGTAACTAGAAGGCCTATTGCTTACAGTTGTCTCGCTTGTTTGTTGTTTAAGTTCAGCAACTTCGGTGGTCAGGAAATTGATGAGACAAGTAAGTCTCTCAATCTCACTTGCTTCTTTTTCCTTAGCCTTACTTAGAGAGGTCTGAGGCCTCTTGCCCATGTCTTTGTAGTCCTTAGCGGATTCATTGTCTACAATGACTCCAATAGTGCACAAGTCTTTCTCTATGGTAATATCCTCTTCAAAAAATTGTGTCAATGTTGGTCTTGTTAGTGTCTATATCTTCATCCCTCCATCAGTGATCAAAATTCTCTTGTTGCATGCATTTTTAGGTGTCTCATCCAATCAACTGCATTCCATTAGGTCATGGATCATCTGATGGCAGTGGCATATTATAAATTTTCCCTCATGATCCTTACCTACTGGCACATTTTCATATATTCAGGTCATTTACAGTAATTTTCTATCTTTACACTTGTAAAAGCCATTTTTAGGGTTTTAGGTCTCATTAGGTCTAGGGTTTGTCATCATAGTCTTGCAAAAGCTCAATGATGGTCAGTAGGCACATGAGGAGATAAAATAAAGTCTTAGCATAAAAAATTTCAATAATCATATGCTCAGCGATTCATTTTTCGTCAAAACCCTGTTTTCAGGAAAAACAGAGTTTTATTGTTTTATGTATGAAATTTTATGTAATTTTAATTCTTCCTATATGTAATAAGTCCGGAAATGCAGCCCTGGTCACCTTGCTAAACTCCTACACTCCAGCTCCTACAAAAGAGTCAGAAATTCAAAGCATTAGTCCATCAAAGTCAAAAAGCAAGTCCAACTACCAAAACAGAGTTTTAAAAGACAGAGTGAAAGGCAAACATTAGAAAAGTGGGTTTTTTGTAAGTGAAAAATTAAATTCCCTTGTATATAAAGTGTTTCTTAGGTTGAAGAGTTCATTTGTGCCAAAGAGTGAGAGAACAAACTCAAAATCGTGATTGGTGAGAAAAAAGGAGAAATCGCATCAAAATGGTGTCAAGTTTCCTAGCGCGGCACACTTGGGTTGAGGTTCGGCACACCTGGTCGGCACAGCGCACAAAAGCTCAAAAAATACATTGAAATTTGAACGGGCGCGATGCACCTGTGTTTGGGTGCGGCACACCAGTCCTTCAAGCTTAAATTTCACTAAATCGATTTTTCCAAGTTCAAAAATCCTACAAAATTCATTCAACAAGTGAAACTCTCCATTGTGCCATTGCAAGAGTTTTCATCCTCATAGATGGTGTGTTAATAGGTGAAAGATAAAACCCTAGTTTGCTGCACAGTGTATTAAAAAACTGTCTAGGGTTTTCAAAAAGTTCTAATTTTTTTTGTTTCTCCCCTGCAATCATTTTTACATTCCTCCACTACACTCCCTCATTTCATATCCCTTACCCCTCTCTCACTTACAATCATCCTACCCCCTATCCCCAAAACCCTAAAACCCAAACAAATTACCACTATTCCCCAAATCCTAATCTGCATTCCCAAACCCTATCACTCCCTAAAAACCCTACAGCTAGCATAAAATCCTTCATTCATCAGTCCCACTCATCAATCCCATTCATCAAACAACAATCACCTATTCTTGATATAAAATCTCTTCATACTCATCATTGAACACCATACAATGGCAAATATGGAAACAGATTCAGCTTATGAAAGGGATGAGGAAAATGTGAGTGATTCCTCCCAAGAGATTCATGCACTAAGAAAGCCAACAAGGAGAAAAAGATATTGAGGCACATGGCTTTTCATTATTTGGCAAGAAACAAGATTTGCAAAGCGAGGATAAGGAGTTTAAAGGCCAAGTTGAGGAAAACTTTGAGGAGGAAGAAAAAGCAAGACAAGCTCAAGATCTTGGCTAAAGCTTCATTAGCCCAACATAGCACTTGATGCAGGTCACTCATCCCAAATTTCAAGAAATTTGGTACACTTTTTGACAATTTTGAATTTTTGAAGGAAAAAACAGGTTTTTTTGCCTGGTGCGTAGTGCCATCTGGTGCTCGCTTTTGCTAGGAACCTCCTCTGGATAAAAAATCTTCATTTTGGATTCCTGATGAAAAATTATGAATACCCAGAAATTACTAGAAAGTTTTGTCAAGTTTTGAGCTTCCAAAAGGGTTAAAAACACCTCAAAAATGCCCTCTCAACCCCTTTTTGGCCACATAGGAAGCAGTGTTGGGAGAACTCACTTTTGGAGGGGAAAATGGACACCAAATTTATAAATTCCACCTGTTATGGAAATTAGATAGATAGACCTTTCTAACAAGCCCACTTGGAGCAAATTGTGTACACGGGAAGGCCTCCAAAATCAGCTGAAAAAAGGCGCTACGCACAAGGAAAGTGGCGCAACGCACAGGATGGAAAATTGTCATTTTTGCCAAAAAACTCTGTTTTCACCTAGTTTTTTCTCAGTTTGACTTTTTTCTCTCTCACGGTAAAAATCATGATGTAAATTAATGTAACTTGATGGACTTTGATGTAAAAATGTTAAAAATTCACTCATGGAGGTAGATACATCATGTATAGGTGGTTTTGAACTGAATGAATCAGTGTCCTAGGTTTTAGAGGCAAGTTGTTCCACTGCCTAATTTTCAGTTCTTAGTTTAGATCTTGTTGAAACAGCTCCTAAATTCATGAATTCAACCCCTGAAGGCTAGCATGATTTGTTTGTTCCCTATATATGTTACTTTTTCAATCATTTGTAAAGGTTGGACTCTTGTGAATGTTTTGAGCATTATTATACATTCATCTCTACAGTTTGGCAAGGAAATAGACTAGGGTTTGCAGCATTTTGTGGGATTCTTGTGGCAAGGTGATTTAGTATTGTTTTTCCTTATGTGATTCAAGTTATCATATGTTTATGTGTGCCATTATCTCTCTCTTTTCTGCTTAACTAAATGAATCAAGTATAAAGGTGGAATTCATTGATGTTGTAGTGCTCTACCTTAGGGTTTATTTAGTTTTACATGTCTTCTACTATCTGAAGAGGACTCATGACATTTCCATGCCCTCTCCAGCTCCTCACTAGTCTTAAGACTCTCCATTTCACTTAATTTCAAAGTACTAAAGCATTTTCCTACCTCGCCCCACAGAAACCTCTGTAAGACTGAGTCCATTCCCCAGACCCAAAATTTCCTTTCACATCTGATCCAACAAACCATCATAAAACTCAATCAAACTCCTCTGAGCATATACGTAGGCTAATATTAGTCTTTACATCAGTCATCTCAAGCCTCATTTGCTATATTTTCCTGAGATTGACAAGGAGAGAGCCCTCTCCCGACCTGGTAGGGCTAGCTACCAGGTTAAGCATGGTTTGATGTTACCCTAGACCTACCTTTCTCAGCCTGAGGTAGATTTAGGCCATAACAGGTCTCATAGCTTGCTTGATGAACTATGCAATAATGGTTGGTAGTTCAGAAGTGAAGTAGTCGATGGTGATGGATTCATGAGGTTTAGTGTCTCTTCAGAACTTGTTCAAAATGCGGTTAAAACTCTGATTGAAATATTTAACCTTTTCTTTCTTCTCAATCTTAAGACTACCCAACTCCTTTAGCAACATGGCGGGGGTCCTGTCTTCAAATTTTTTTTCAAGAAACATCCTTTTGAACACCCCCCAATTCTGGATGGACTTTGTGAAAGGTTGTGGTACCATGCAACTACTCTGCCATCCAAGGTACATGGAAATAGTCTACATGCAACGTCATCATAATGTACCTCGAGTGTCTATAGATGTAGGTAGAATGTGTCTAAGTGATCTTTTGCCTTCACTGTCTTATTAGGGTCATATTTTGTTAAAAGATTCTCCACATGTCTTGGCATCTTGTGTAGGACACCCGAAAGTTCCAATGGGCCCTAAGTCATCCATTCCATATTTTTCTCTACCATGTTGTGTTCTTCATCCTCCTCCTCCTCCTCTTTTGAATCTGATGATTCTTCCTCTTATCCTCCTACTTCATTTCCTTCCCCTACGCCTCCTCCATCGGAACTTGAGGGTGAGAGTAACAGGTTTTCTTATTCTTCCTTTCAAAATATTGGGGGTTCCTCTTCTTTCTCCACAACTTCTGCTAACACTTCAAGAGTGGTGAATGTTGTTTCTTCAATAGAAGAAAATACCACTCTTGTGGGGGTAGTATTTTGCGTCCTTTGAGAATATGGAAGAGTGTACACTCCCATAATCAGTCCAACAAATTTTTCAAACTGATGGGTGATGGGATGGATAGCCCAGATATGATGATACATGATTTCACATTCGGATCTGGGAGGTGAGAAATGACCAACTTCAGAATTGCGTGTAGGGGAGAGGGAGTGAATGTTACTTCCTTGACCAGATAATGGATGAGTGGGGTCTATGGGACAATCAACCATAAACTACTGGCGGCCCTACTTCTAGCACCAGAAATGTTGACGGTGTTGGATCTACCAACATTCAGGGATATCCCCAAAATGAAGTCCCAATTAGACCTAAAACCATTTGATATAGGAGTCCCATCTGATATGATGATCCAGTTTCCATTTACTTAGAGATTTTCCTTATCTCTTGTTTTTCATCATATGAGAGTGTTAGAGTGGTGTCTTCAAAAAGCGAGGTGAGTGTGACTGGTGAGTGCATAATGTAACTGTGTCTAGGTTCTTTTACTACAAAAGGGGAAGAGTAAAGTGAGCCTCTAAGTGAGAGTTAATAGTACCACCCAGGAAGAGATGTGTGAACTAGAAATGTCTATCCAACATCCAATGGAATAGTCCACAACAAATGTGGTCGTTGTGAAAACCTAATTACGAGGGAAGACTTGTTCACCATCTAGCAGATTAGTCCACAATGGATGTGATGGTCATTATAACCAGTAAGCACAGAAGGTATGTCTAGTATCCTGTGCATTAGTCCACAAGGATGAGACAATAGTGATAACCAATACAGCACATTCCCAATAAGGTATGTACTAAAAAAACTGAAATAGTTCAATTATCTTAGTACATGTGAAGCAAACATGAATTATAAATTCCGAAAGAATAGTCTTAAAAACATCTACAAAAAATGCATGAAAACGTGTTGGCATTAACACACTTCTGTATTAAGAAAACGTTCCAAGACACATATGTACACCATACCTCACTAGCCCCAATCGTGGAACATTGGAGCCACTCCTCGCTCCTCAAACAACTGACTGAAAACTCTCAATGCTTCATGGGAGGAGCCAAGGTGAAAATTCCTTGATCATACAATGGGAGGGGTATATATAACCAAGGTTGATGCTTGACTGTTGTGACTCTTGGACTACCCTCATGACCATTCAACTTCTTATGAATTTTCAACTGACATGACTCTTCATATTCTTGTCTATCCATTAGACTTTTAATTTACATTACATTTGATTTACAACAGATATGGCTCATAATAGTCATGTGGCCTTTGACAACTCATGACACAACATGACATGACACTGCTAACATGCACTAGTTGGTTGTGGTGGCAATGTCAAGTTGTTGTTGTTGTTGTGTGATAGATGTGTTCTTGGATGTGCTTTATTTTCTCCTCCACATGGTTTAATGTTGGAGGGTCCTCAATGATCTTGTTCTTGAATAGTGGTTGCATGCATGTGTTCCCTTCATTCATTCTTGATGAGATTCTTTTGTCCATCCAACTGCAAGTAAGACTTCTAGCATGTTTGCTCCTTCTTCATCTCCTTAATTGTCTCGCCATGATATGACATTGTACCTATTCCTGCAATTCACTCATGACGGGACGACATCAAATCTAAAACCTCCTAGTATAAGATGATGCATTGTTAACCATGGACTGGGCTTGGGACAGATGACACGCTGGGAAGAGGGCCCAGCAACTGCGTATTGCGCATTTCTAGGTGACAGGGAAGGAGACTGGTCACTGAGACTGTGCAGTGTGTAGCTCAGAATTGACTGAGGAACTCTAGAGCACAGTCTTCACTATCAGGAAAAATTATGGAGATGCCACTGGGAGGCGAGTCTACGTATTGTTCTGAGGGAAGATAGGATAGGGCAATAGAGGGACCAAATAGGATAGTTATATGCATTTTCTGGGAGCACTGAGTCTTGGGTAAGGGAGGAAACTGGGGGGGACACCTCTACGCAGCTCTTGGAAGAAAAGAAGGCTCAATTCTTTGTGCATTGTGGGGTTCCAGTAGGCAAGGAGGAAGCTAGATGAATGATCCTGAGAAATGCGCAATCCAGGTCAGGCTTGAGGCATCTTCTGCGTAATTTTGGGAAGGAAGGGAGGCTGCTAAACTTTGGGATTGTGTAGTGCAATAGTACTCACACTGTGCAGCTCTAAGAAATAGAGGAACATCACTGAGGGCTGAGACTACAAAATACAGCTCAGTCGGGGTCTGGTGAAGCGGAGTTGTCCAGTTGGAAGTATTTGCAAGAAAATGGCTAAGTGTGGGAGGCAAGTGAACTTGTGAGGAACTTGACATTGTGATCAAAAACTTATCATAATTCGACGATATGACAACATAGACCACCGGAACAAAAATACAAAGCATTACCCTCTGTGAGACTGTCTAGATCCAAAAGCAACAAGTGCGACACTTGAGAAAGACCTTAGGATGACTATGACAATAGTTGTGCGACTGTGCTTACAACTTTGTGTATGAGTGCAACTGATTTTTACATAGATAGGACAACTCAAAAACACAAAGAAAACCGTTCGAAATCAATAGAATAGGACCACAAGCATGATAGAGCAATCAACATGCCAAAAGATGATAGTTGGTCAAACAAGAAAAAGGGGTGAAAAGACTCCAAGGGAGCTCACGGAATGAGCTTGATTGTTTGCAACCATAAAGGAAAAACCAAGAAAGGCTCTGAAATTTTAGTGCAAGACAAAATTTTGGAGGTTGTTGCAACCACTACAACACTTATACAACCAGACTTTACTACAATCCTAGCATTACTGGTTAAGAGATCACTAGGCCCTAAACAAGCATGGATGCCTTTGGATTTCTTCACCAATACCGTGAGGATGTTTCCCATCTCCACCCTCAAGATTTACCATGTATCAATACCGGTCATGGGAATTCTAGGCCCTTGGGAATTTTCCTAATAACACCTCATCTGGTTCCAAAACCATCTAAAAATCCTTCTCAACCAAATGAAAGAACCCCATCACACCATGGGTATTTGGAAATGGAAAGGAAAAGTTGAAACCACTGTCACACCTGAAAAATCCTATTCCAATGACAACAAGAGAACCAAATATACACATGCATGTACCAATCATGTCCAAAGTAGCAAGGAAATCATACATGCAACTCAATACCTACAAGTAATCTCATTGTAGCCACTTGATCTAACTCTTCCTTGCTTGATTTTTGATTTCTTTTTTTTCTTTTCCTTCCTTCTCCTTCCTTTCTCCTATGATATAGTGCTCCAATAATACTCTTAGTGTGCAAGAGTATGAGAGAATAGAGAGAATAGAGAGAGAGTTCCAAAAATGAACTAATAAAAAAGGTTGTGAACTGATCCTCATAAGCCTTTTTATCAATGAGGCCTCTATTTTCTTCAATTTCCATTAATTTTCCTTCAATTTTCTCCTCACATGCAACATGTGACCTTTCACCTTCATTTTCTCCTATTTTCCATTATTTTCATAAATAGAATTCTAATTAATGCCTCTTTTCCTTTTCAATGTCTTTGTTATTGCCTTTGTCGATTTCCTTAGCCATAATAAACCAAATGAACACCTACTAGGATGTTTATCCCAACATTCAGCTTGAAATACCTATCCCATGACATTGGTCTTATTTTTCCTTTATTAAATTTATTACATGAAATTTTAACTCGAGGCTATTACAATCCCCTCCCTCTTAGGGGAACACCGTCCTTGGAGTTCTATGACACCTACAACTAGAAAAACCACTGAAAACCAAAACATACTCCCCATGGAGCTTTATAACTTAGCTCGATCTAGTATTTGTAATGAACAACCTGCCAAAAAGAAAATTAACATAACAGCTATACCTCTTATTGGAGCTTTATAACATAGCTCGTTGTGGTATTTACAATAACATCCATACATAAATATATACATATACCAAAACTTATTTTCCTTCACCAACAAATAATGAAGGATACATAGTCTGCATTTTATTAGCCATCTCCCATGTAGCTTCATTAGGCCCAAAGTACTTCCACTTCACTTTAACTGACTCGGATTCGGAGAATGAGTTATTTCTAACACAAAATGAACTGAGTTTCCAGTTGGAATTCTCCTTCTAGATCAACCTGCAATACAAACCAATCAATCAAATGATCAACATCCTTTACATATCTTTAATTAATGAAACATGGAAAACATCATGGACTTTCACTATTGGAGGTAGCGCAAGTCTGTAGGCCACTGGTCCAATCCTCTCAAGGATCTCAAAAGGCCCACAATACTGAGGGGCCAAATTTGCACATGACCCAATCCTCAAGGAGCCCTTCTTGGCCTTGATGCACAAGTAAACATGTTCCACAACTTGAAAATCCTTAAATTCCCTATGATTATATGCATAACTCTTTTGTATGTCCTATGTTGCCTTTAGATTCTTCTTGATAACTTGCATTTCCTGTTCCATCTCTACCAACATGTATGTTCCTATCAATACCTTGTTCACTGGATCACTCCAACTAATAGGAGTATTACAACTTTGCCCATATAGTGCCTCAAACGAACTCATCGTCAATGACTCTCGATACCCATTGTTGTATGAAAACTCAACCCATGGAAGATATTCTTCCCACTTTCGATGTTGATGCATAACATACATTCCCAACATGTCCTCCAAAATCCTATTAAGCCTCTCTATCCATCAATTTTTCTTTGGATGATAAGTTGTACTGAAGGCCAAATGTGTACCCAAACTTGCAAATAACTCCTTCCAAAACTTGGAAGTGAACTTGGCATCTCTGTCTAACATAATCCTCCTAGTAATACCATGCAACCTCACTATCTCCCTAATGAAAACCCATGCTACATCACTAGCTGAATAAGTAGACATCACTGGAATGAAGTGTTCTACCTTTGACAATTTTTTAACCACAACCATAATAGAATCATGTTGTCTATATGTCCTTGGAAAACCTGTAATGAAATCCATGGTATATGAAACTCTGGAATTGGAATCAGTTGTAGTAGACCACCTGGATGCTTACACTCTGTTTTTACCTATTGACAATCCAAACATCTAGACACAACTTCTGCCACTTTCTTCTTCAGATTTGGCTAATAGTAGAACTTCTTCACCGATGTCAATGTCTTTAACATGAAATTCTTGAATATAAGCTTATTGATCTCACTGTTTTCTGACACATATATTATGTCCCTAAATCTCACCAAACCATCTGGCATAAGATGATAATGCACATCCCGTTCACTTGTACCCTATTGCTATCCTATGCCTAAGCTCCCTATACATGATATCCTACTATCTTATTTGTAATATCCGATCTTGTAAATTTGTCCCATATGAACTCATAGTTGTTATGGGATTTACCTACACTCTCCTACTAAGAGAATCTACAACCCTGTTCTCTTTTCCCTTAATGTACCTGATCTTTAAATAAAACTCACTAAGTGTGGCCAACCACCTAGCTTTCCTAGCATTCAGATTAGGTTGGTCAAATAAGTATCTCAATCCACTGTGATCACTCATCAAGACAAACCGCCTACCACGAAAATAGTGCCTCCACATCTTAAATGTGTGGATGATCATTGCCAACTCAAGATCATGTGTCGCATAGTTCTACTCATGCTCAGTGTTATAGACATTTTTGGGCACTGCAACCCCAATCAAACATGTCTATAAACCAAGGACTCCTAAGTCCCTAAAAGTGTTGTTCCATACCCTAAAAGAACAAGGTCAGCTGATTACATCATCTCCTAGAAGTTCTCCATGAAAAAATGCTCAGAACTGGTCAAAACCGAACCATCTCACTTGTTCCATGGTCAAAGTGCGATGCATCCCACCTAATGCACACGGGAGGTGCAATGCATACTGAAAATCCCTTCTATGGGGTGCAATGGGCGAAAGTGGACAAATGGCAGAGATAGTTTTTGAGGTGGATGATCATGGAATCTTCCAGAAACTTCTCTTGTGACACTTGCCTCTCTGAATTCGCCCAAGGATGAGTAAGAGATCATCAATCTCCAAGTGGAATCAAGAACTATCAGAGAGAGGACGCTAATCAAAATCCCAGAAGCTAACTCACCCCCCTACAATCATCTATATATGGATCCCTCATCCCAGAGATCCAGAGGCTGGAATTTTGTATCTTGTAAGGAAGTGTTGTTGGTTTCTTGTTGGAATATCATAGTGTTGGGTGATCTAAGCTTTTCATGAGGTGAAAGAAGGGCTTTCATGCTGGAGGGTGACGCTGGGTCAGAACAATTGGTTGTAATCCTCTTTGCTTATTCTTGATATTAATAAAGCTATTCAAGTTTTCCTCCACATTCTTGTATGTTTGATGATATATGCATTTGTGTGGTCAATATACATCTGGTCCTATATTGTTTATGATTGTAGATCTCTATTCTTCAATAGTATTATGCTAGTTTGATTCCATAGGTGCTCTTTGAAGCTGGGTAGACGAAGGAGAAGCGGCAAGGATCTGTCAGAAGGGAGAGGAATCGAGCAAGGAACCAAGTGCAAGACTGAGGTTGGTGTCCTTCATTCCACTCTTATCTACTTCTCATAAAGGGAAACGAAAGTAGTTTTAATTTGTTTGTTTCTAAGATAGCTACCAGTCTTAGTGGGACTAGCAGCTCCGAGTGGACACTAGATTTCCCGATAACAAAATGGTGACTCCACTGGGGAGTGAATAAATTGTTTGTTTGTCTATATTTGTTTGTTTTATAAACTTACAGACGGAGCCTGAAGTCAAGCCAGCTAGCCTTTCAACTACATTTTCTATGCAAGTGCAAAGTAGATCAATGCTACTTCAGTCTATCTCCGGGTTTTGTTTATAAACTGAACAATCGATTTGCAAACTTTCTAATTGCCCTAGTGGTGGCTCTAGTAACCTCATTAGATCAGCCCTTGTGATTTCTATTTACTGTACATCACTTGCCCAGCCTAAATCCCTGAACTGAGCTACAAACTGTGACCCGGAACCCAGTTGAAGTCTCGTCCCTGGACCATCGCACCTTTTACTCTTGGGAATCTGGATGCATCGCACTTCCCGTGTGCAGTAGGTGCGTTGCATCGCACTTTCCCTGTGTTACAGGTGTGATGATCAGACAGGACCTCTTCTGCTCTCAGATTTTGGTTTCTGTGTTCACTCTATTCAACGCTATTCAAGAGTTTTGCTGTCTGTGATCAGTATAACACTGTGGAAACCCCCTTCCTTTCCATTATTCCACCTCCGTTGTGCAAAGAACTGTGAATGTTTTTATGTATTTTCCGCCATTTTTAGTTCTCTTTTACAAAGTAGTAGCATAGTCGAACTGTCGTCTTTTGATTTGAAAGTGTCGTTTTTAATCAAAGAAATGAATTCTATTGTTCTTGATGGTCATTTATACATTTACTCTTGTATTTTATTTGAATTAGTAGTTTTTCAAGTGTCGAAAGTAGTTTTCAATTCAAAATAGTAAAGTTTCGTCATTATCTTCCTTTCGTTTTTGAAGAGAAATTTGTTAGTATTGTTGCTTTGAAAAGATAATTTAGATTTGTACTTAGCATTCTTCTTGTCATTCACACATTAAGATAGCTGAAAACAAATACGTGCATGTTCATTTTCATTTAGACTGCTTGTTGGTTTGATTTAGGACAGTGCATCTAGTGTGTGCTCTCTGCTCTATGTTGAAAGAATATCATCTCTCTTTCTTTAGTAGCTAGGATTTTCATTGCAAAAAGAAGATTAAACGATTGTTTATCATCTTAGATTGCATTTTAGGAATTGTACATCTACATCACGCGGTGAACCTAAAAGGCAAATTTCTTAAGCAAGGTCAACTGTAAAATAAATTTAATGAACCTAAAAACGCTTTGGAACCTAACGCACAACATCTAGAAGTCTAGGCTAGAGACATATTCCGGCGTCGTAAAGCCTGGTAACTGTCGCTTTCACTGTTGGTTGGGTGATTCCTCCTCTTTGAGACGACAAGTGCCAGTACAGACTTGTGCTCCCATGTACCGTCGAGTATATATTGGGAGACCACAATAGGCTATATCCTTTATCGATAGGAAGCCATGTCTGCCGCCCTATCGATCGCAATGCACTGAACACAGCATTCGGGAAGATTGACTGCCGTACCGTAAAAGGTATTCTGCAGTTTTGCGATTGGTTTGGTAATCTCTTTGTCTATATTTCCAGAGTAGTCTCTTTCATTCCTTTCTAGACTCCTTAAAGGAAAAGGTCCATCTGAGCACTTGTCACTTCAGGCTCATTAAAAATTGAAGGCGACTAGAGTCATCTTTTGTTTTTTCTCGACTCTTAAAAATTGAAAAAACAAGTTGTGTAAAAGCATCTAAAATTCATTTAATTCGAAAACATTTTCCCCGTTATTTTTAGCTGATCGAGTAATCCGTAATCGTGGAAGAAAGTCAATTGAAACCCCGTCGTTTGCAGAGACTTACGAGTCAACTGTCTTTGTCCCCAGAATCAAAACTATTCCGGACAAAGCGAACTCGTTTAACCGGCTCAAAGTCCCCTAGTCGGGTTGGAACAAGTGTTCTGACACCCTCGAAGACTCCGATTACTCCAAACATTTCTGGTACCCCTGCCTTTACAGAAGAATTTCCGCAGCCACAAGAGGACAACAGAACTGATCCTAGTGTGAGGGTAAACACTTCTATACTTGAACCGGTTCCATCCATAGTTGATTCGGAAGGTGTTGTTCCCCAAACATCAGTCGCTATAGAATCTATACCTTCTTCGGCACCAAAAATATTTTACGGACCTAACGGTCTGCCTCTTCCACCCGATTTGATTGCTATAGAAGAGATTGTGGAGGATCCACCATCTAGTACTCCATCGTAATTTGGAGTAGGGGTCACTCTATATCCTTCTTCATCAGAAATTAGTCTACCGTTATCGGAAGTTCCTGTAGAATCGCTAGGAAACCTTTTGGATAGACTAGATATGTCTGAACAACCGTCGACATCTAGGACTGTGTCATCTGACACAGCAGCCAATGAACTTCCTGCTGCTACTCCGACAATGTTCGCCGGCATACCATCTGTTTCAACTAGATCTCAATCACTGGATGGGATCCATCCAGGGGCTGTCTCGACGGTATGGTCTGTTCCCTTTTGTTCATCTGGAATAATATCTGGAATCTCTTATGTTGAGTCTCAGCAAATTGATCCTTCGCAATGTCAATTTGGGCAGTCCAGTCGTCAAAGGAAAATAATTCCCTTAAGCACCGGATTACCGCCGTATGGAGGGCAATATGCCCTTTCATTGTCGCCTCCAAGAGGTCAAACATACGAGAGTTCGCAACAGAGTTTAGGTTATGCAGGAATTACATCCAGTGGTTGGATACCAATACTACCTTAACAACCAAGAGTTGTATACTCAATGCAACAAAGTATGCCTATGTCAAATATCCCCACTACACCGGCTATTGTGACGGTGTCGCAAGTACAAGCATTACCTGTTGTATTCCAACCTCAAGTCTCTCAAGTCGCAATCCAACAGCCCCTTGTCCCTGCGACGCCACCATAATCATCGGTTAGTGGCTCCTTAACTGGAGTGACCCAGGTTCAAACGGGTACCATTACCCCTCATCTCGGTCAAACAGCCAGTATTGGGCAACAGCACATGGTCTCACAACCATGGCTGGTGCAATATCAACAACCACAATTCCAACAAGTTTACCAAGGATCTGAGCACCAAGTCTTTGCAAGTAATGGGCAGCCGTATATTCAAAACAGACAACATCAACCTTATCAGAGTTATCAACATCAAATGCACTATGCTGGTATGCAAACATCCACTGCTCAGGCAATCCCATCTTATCCCGGGTATGCTTCGCCAAACCTAAATCAACAATTGCCCTTCGCTTTAGAGCTACCAGATCTAAACCAACTAACAAATGATCTAATCACTTACACCCATTGGTGGCCAACAATTCCTCATAAACTTCCATCAGATATTCCTAAATTTAATGGAAATCCGGGTGAAGACCCGTCGAATCATGTGATGACCTTTCACCTGTGGTGTTCATCTAACACTCTAAATGATGATTCGATCAGGCTTCGCCTTTTTCAGCGAACGTTAACTAGTCCAGCAGCAAAATGGTATATCTAATTGCCTAGAGCTTTGTTTGATAACTTCAGCACCCTAGCCACAACCTTTCTAACCCATTTTCAGTTACCCATAAGGTACGAAACGGGAACACAGCTTCTTACCAATTTCAAACAAATGATGGCCACTCACATATCCGATCATATTCATGAGTGGCGACGTCGTCGTAGAATGGTAAAAAAATATGGTCCTGATCAGTTTTTGGCTGAATGGTTTATTAAGTCCTTGTTACCTTCTATTACGGAAGATGTGGCAAAGGGAGGAGTCGTCACTGAAGAGCAAGTAATTTCTCATGCACAATATTTAGACTTAATCTATACTCAGTCTGGCACGCTCTACGATAAAATCCCTAATGCTCCTAGACCGGAATTTTCCGTTCCTCCATCTCCTAAATCAAACAAAGACTCTCATGCTGGGGACAGCATGATAGGAACGACCAGCACGAAAACCGTAAAGGCTAAGTCGAAGAAAGCCCGTACAGTTTCAGGTCAAAATGAAAATGAAGAACTTCTCGCCTTGGAAGTAAATGCCATATCGACTGACAAAGGCAAAGAAACCAAGCAACCAGGAGGCAAGAAGAAAAAGAAAGGGAAGAAGAAGAAACAGGAAGAGTCGTCCCCTGAAAAATCTTCTGCAAACCCTTCTGGAGATAGGAAACCAAATCATCCATGCCTAATATGTGATGAGGATCATTGGACAAGAGAGTGTCCGTATAAAGCTAAGCTTAGAAAATTCTTCAAGAATTCAAAAACCTCGGCAGTATTGACTGATCCGTTTCCAAATCCAGGAACAAATCTGGTTGCTAGTGACAATGCTTCCTCATCCCAAGTGCTAATGTTGTTAGTTTCAAAGCAGCAAAATGATGCTTTGATATTGACAAGGAATAAAGATTACGGGAATCCACAACTGTCAGACAACAAGGCCAATGATCAACCCAGTAGTTCGACAACAACTTTGACCGAAGTTGTGCCACCCATCATTCCTGAACCAACGATAAATCCGCCAAAGGGAGTAGTACACAAATCGACATTTAATCCTCGTGCTAGAGCAGCACAACGTTATAATATAGTGGAGGATCTGGCCCAATCGCCATCCGCTATATCGACACTTGAGGTACTGCAAAATTGCCCTTCTCAAAAGCAGGCTTTATTATCAGCGATAGGTGGGATTGACCCAATGGATTCCAATCTTGTGTCCTTTAATCACAAAGGATATGACCCTCAGTTACCAGCTCAACTAGCTTTCCTCATTCAAGTGAAAGCCCTCAACAAAACTGTTCATCGAACAATTATTGGTGAGGGGGCATCTACATGTATTATGTTGATGAGTTGCTGGAAAACTTTAGGATCTCCACCCTTGTCGCGATCTTCGACGACATTAAAAGCATTTGATGGACGAACATACACCCCATACGGGATTTTAAGTAACTTGCAAGTCAAACTGGGGGGCAAAACAATAGAAATAGATGTTGAAGTAATTGACAGAAACCTTGATTACAACATCCTACTGGGAAGACCCTGGATATATGCTATGGCAGCTATTGTGTCGACATACTTCAGAAAGATTACATTTCCTTTCAGGGAAGGATTACAATAGTCGACCAACAAACCTTTCTCCCCAACAGTTCACAAGTTATGGGAAGCATTCCGATGATCCACGGAAGCTCTCAGTCGCTTCAAAATATCTGAGTAGGCCTACTAAAAGACCCTACATTGATGGGTACTTTTTCCCTACCACCTCCAAAAAATCTAGCAGAAGGGGCCACAGTGGGAACCTGCAATATGATATCTTCTATATCTAAAAGATTCAGAAGATTCCTGAACATTTTGTCAGCATGGATCATGGCCATTTTAGAAATATTGTAGCAATCAATTTTCTTGGCCTCGGGGGCAAACCCAAATCAATGCTCATCGAGCGTTTGGATAGATAGGTCTAAGGAATATCACACCCCTTCAGATCCTTGGTTGCAAGTACGTTCTATAGACAAAGGAATTGTTCAGTTAATGATGATTGACGGGGCGCCATGGGAAGATTACCACCATCGTTCCCATCTTCCGGATTGTAAGGAAGATAGTTCCAGTGACCTTAATCATCCTTTAGTTTTTTATTTTCTATAAAATACTGTAAATACGGTGGATTATGAGGATAGTTCTTTTACTGTGTCAATTTCATTAAAAAATGAAACGAATCCCTTTCCAAATTGAGTCTATGATTACAATCTCGTAAAATCCAAGGCGAGTCTTTCGAAGATCTTGAAGGTAAACCTTCATTCCAACCACCGAGTTGAATGCAATGAAGCTTGGGGGGCATGCACCTCGATTTGCATTATTATGCTGAGGGCATGCAAACTTATCATGAGCAGTGTTAATTGCATGGTTCAAACTCGTTAAAAAATAAACCCGCCGCGAGCAGAGTTACCGCATGGTTCAAGCTCGTTAAAAAATAAACCCGCCACGAGCAGTTTTTATGCAAAGTTCAAGCTCGTTAAAAATTAAACCTTAGCAATGAGCAAACGTTCCCCCAGAGTTTAAGCTCATTAAAAAATGAACCAATTTTCGGTAAATAACCATCGTGAATGCGTTATCATCAGCTTTTGAGCCCTGGTCATGTTCTCATCATCACCTCCACTCTGTTTTAGTCGATCATTCACCTCCATTTGATAGTTTACCCATTTTTAGGAACAACTGCGAAGAGTGATCCTGTTAGCCATCCTTGTGACACTGCCGTGATTGGGAAATTCCAAACCTTACCTGGAATCAGCTGCTACCTGAAATTATCACTCGTTCCTCAAAAACAAGTCTCCTTTAAGCTCTTTTCACCTAACTCGTAAAATATGAAACGATTGCTGAGAAATTGGCCTCTCCAGCTCGTTAAAGCGACCGGAAGTGCTATCCCTCCTCTAGATTTTAATCTTTTTGGACTTGAGGGATTATTACACAAAAAGATCGAGCGCTTGTTTTGTTCGTCTTGTTAAAATTATCGAAAATTCATCCCTTTCGTATTATTTTATACTTTTTCGGACTTAAGGGATTATATGACGAAAAAGGATTATTGGAGTTTCCTTTACGTCCCTGTCAGACTCTCTAAAATTGAAAAGGACCAAGTTATCTTTGTCGATAAACTCGTTAAAACCGAATAGCGACAAACTTGTCCATACAGACAAGAACGAGTTTCACAATTGCTAGGCTTGTTAAAATATAGCGATGGGTTTGCCCGAAGGGAAAATTATAGAACAAGCATATGTTATCCTCCTCAAGCTTGACAAAAAATAAAGAGGTACTGGTCAACAATGGCTGGGGAAAAATTGGGAAGAAAACTTGAAGAAACTTTATTGGTAGCAAGTTGCTCTTGAACATGACACTTTCGCTTCCCATCCGAGTCAGGTTGGGTTGTTCCGTTCATTGGTCATATCACCATTGGTCCATCACACCATCCATATTTGGGGTTAACACTACCAATCCATGTTAGTGTCACCGGTATGTTCAAGAGAAGTCGCTCAGAGAATTCACCTGTGTCTCATCCACTGCAATACATTCACGCTCCATTCTTTCATGACCGCCACCCTAAACCCTGTATCATCAGATCGTTTTCACCTCCAAAATCATTTACTCCGTTCCGTGTCGTAGATGTGGGATTCATTAAGGTCCTCCTACGGTGGGTCGCTTCTTGTTGACACCAGCTCATTATCCAAGAAGTCGACTTAGGAACAACCCTTTCAGTACTTTAAAGCTTGCATGCCTCAATGGCAATTTTCTCACTTCTGGCGACAAGTTTACATCAATGGCCTTCGATCGAAAGATTTTGCGCTGTGTTCGACTCCAAGTCCCTTATTCACACCACACGAATTGTACTGTAGTACCTTGAGGGTCATCATCATTATCGGTGATTCCTCTCACGCCTATTAACAGCTTACATCATTGGCTGGTAATCAGGCGATGTCTTTCCATGTTCGACTCCAGAACATCTTTCACATGGATCGACTTGTACTCCGAGTGAAGATTGAACGAGTTTGAAGACCCCGAATCTAGTTTCATCCATCCGGGCTGTGATATATTCAGGAAAATAAAGACATCAAATGTACATTGTTGCTGCATAGATGATCATCCGAATCAAAGGATGATGACTCTATTAGAATCATCAGTCTCCCGCACAGACGGTTGTCTGTCTTATGTACATGAAAATGAATTTATAAAGCTGAGCATGGGAATGCCTGCCTTAGCTAGATCATGAAAAATATTATGAAGATAATGTATTGTATTGTATCTTATTACAGGTCGCCTTCCAGCTAAAAAAAACTTCAAATCCTCATGATAAAGCATTTCACCCGACATCAAAAGATTAACGACCTCATGCTTTAGGGGGCAACTGTTATAGAAATTTTTGGGCACTGCAACCCCAATCAAACATGTCCATAAACCAAGGACTCCTAAGTCTCTAAAAATGTTGTTCCATACCCTAAAAGAACAAGGTCAGTTGATTACATCATCTCCCAGAAGTTCTCCATGAAAAAATGCTCAGAACTGGTAAAAAATAGACCATCTCACCTGTTCCATGGTCAAAGTGTGATGCATCCCACCTAATGCACATGGGAGGTGTGATGCATACTGAAAATCCCTTCTATGGGGTGCAATGGGCAAAAGTGGACAAATGGCAGAGACAGTTTTTGAGATGGATGATCATGGAATCTTCCAGAAACTTCTCCTATGACACTTGCCTCTCTGAATTCGCCCAGGGATGAGTAAGAGATCATCAATCTCCAAGTGGAATCAAGAACTATCAGAGAGAGGACACTAATCAAAATCCCAGAAGCTGACTCACCCCCCCTGCAATCATCTATATATGGATCCCTCATCCCAGAGATCCAGAGGCTGGAATTTTGTATCTTGTAAGGAAGTGCTGTTGGTTTCTTGTTGGAATATCATAGTGTTGGGTGATCTAAGCTCTTAATGAGGTCAAAGAAGGGCTTTCATGCTGGAGGGTGACGCTGGGTCAGAATAATTGGTTGTAATCCTCTTTATGTATTCTTGATATTAATAAAGTTATTCAAGTTTTCCTCCACATTCTTGTATGTTTGATGATATATGCATTTGTGTGGTCAATATAAATCTGGTCCTATATTGTTTATGATTGTAGATCTCTGTTCTTCAATAGTATTATGCTGCTTTGATTCCACAGGTGCTCTTGAAGCTGGGTAGACGAAGGAGAAGCGGCAAGGATCTGTTAGAAGGGAGAGGAATCGAGCAAGGAACCAAGCGCAAGACTGAGGTTGGTGTCCTTCATTCCACTCTTATCTACTTCTCATAAAGGGAAACGAAAGTAGTTTTAATTTGTTTGTTTCTAAGATAGTTACCAGTCTTAGTGGGACTAGTAGCTCCAAGTGGACACTAGATTTCCCGATAACACTCGTTCAATTTCTTTGATTCATAGTGTTAGCACCATCTAGATTTTATGTAGCCTCATGGGGGTTGCCAAAATTTTTTCGTAGCGCATGAAATTTTGGATTTTTTCGTATCACCTGAAGTTTTGGATGTTTTTGTAGTGCCAGCTTCACCAGTGTTGGAACTAGTATGGTAAAATGACAAAGAGGTACAAGTTCGAAAAAAATTCCTATTTTTGGAAAACAAAAAATATGTACTTTAAAGCCAATTTGGTCTCCAATTATGATCTTGGGTCTTTATAGGCTTATTATAATTTTTTATAAATTTTTATTGGGCCTAGAGGCCACTCTCCATCTAATTCAACACAACACCAAATGGTGTAAGTCACAATATACCAAGTATTAGACAAGCCACACAAGTCTCAAGGGAGGAGGTCACAATGGGGCACACTTTTTGCACACTCTGCATTGGCATGAGTGGTAGGCACTCATGTATATAAACTTGTACAACTTTCTTTTCATAGTATGAAACCCAATAGTGAACTTATCAAATGTAAAGCTATCAAACCAATTCATTTCAGTTAAATCTCGGGTGTCGCTGGATAAATTACCAAATGTAAAGAGGTGCCAAACAAATGTCAAAACCTTGGCTTGCAGTTGGAAAACAAAAATGCCCAATTGATCAATTCCACAACATTAATAGTGGTTGAGCCTTATGCTTAAGGATAAAGTTGGCTCATCTCAAATAGAAAACCTCCAAAATAAATATCTGCAGTCAAACATGAATAACACTCATCACACAAAGTATCGAGGAAGGAAGTGCTCACAAGGAGCCAAAATAAATGCTCAAATGCTATAGGAGCGTCATCAGATTATGGATATTGGTACCATAGAATGTGGAAGAAGATATTGGTTTGATTGAGAATATTCTTATCAAACATATGATCAATGCAAATGTAAAGTTCGTGACCAGGGAGTATGCACAAGTTGGAACTATAACTCTTTGAAAGTTGTTGCAGAATTTATTAATAAACAGTAGACTTCTCATGTGAATTCGGATTTGGTGTTCATGGACAATTTTGAAAGGGTGTCAAACACATTCAAAATGCACTAGGGTTAATACCAATTTGAATTGGCTCAGTGTTTTGGATTCTTCTAAATGACGAATGGTGGGGTGCAGTGCAAAGTCTCTCTACACAACAAAGGGACAATATTTGAAGTTAAGGTTGGTATTCAAGCACGCTTTTCAAGTCTGGTGCAGTTTCATGGGTCAAAAGACTCAAATTATTTAAAAAGGAGGTTTATTCCCATTACTGGCTCGAACTTATTTGTTAGATATAAATGATATAAGTGGTCCAAACTTTGAAATAGCTTTGTCTGGAGATGCCTAAAAGGTTGTTTTGTCCAAAAGTTTCCCATGCCCAGGTTTCAATGTAAACTAAGTACCCACAAAACATAATTATTGCTAAAGGAATTACACATAAGCATTGAAGATTGAAGTCATCAAATGATAGTGTTCAAATCTAAATTCATCAATTCACAACCATGATTTAGTTACAAAATGTTATGTACCTAGGGGGGATAATATGGGGTACCAAGGGAGGTACCCAAGGTAATAATGTAATAATGGGAGGGGCCATAGTAATAAATAAGGTGGTTAACCCATGTCATGTAAGGGACCACAAGTAGTTAATAATAATGTAAGGGGCCCATGGTATTAGTTGATGGTATGAGGAAACCATGGTAATGATACATGGTATTGTATGTATGAGGCCTATATAAAGGCTAGAGACTCCATATGAAGATGAAGAGAAGTATTATTGTATGAACAGGCATATGGCTTGTGGAGTGTTCTCCTTCCTTAAGGAGTGAATGTATGGTGTTGCCCTACCATAAGGGTTTTGATCAATAAAGTATCATTTCATATTATTTCTGGGTTTATTTGCATTATCTTATACTTTTATATCAGATCTATAATATTCTGGGTTAGATCTACAACAAGTGGTATCAGAGCTACAACAAGTGGTATCAGAGCTCTTTCTTGGGCAAACCGTGGAGAATTTTTTTTTTCATTTTTGCAGGGTTTCTCGGGTGGCGAATTTGCAGATCAGATCTGTACGTTTTGGTGCAAGATCTGCAGAATCTAATTGCAGATCTGTATTCCTTGTGAAAAAATAGCCGATTTCAAAAAAAAAATCGGTTGAATCGGAGTTCGGATGAAGGAGATATCGCTGATCTAAAAATCAGTGGGGTTGCAGAGAATTTTTAGGGTCAGCGAAATTGCAGATCAGATCTGTACGTTTTGGTGCAAGATCTGCAAAATCTAATTGCAGATCTGTATTCCTGGTAAAAAAATAGCCGATTTCAAAAAAAAAAATCGGTTGAATCGGAGTCTGGATGAAGAAGATATCGTTGATTTAAAAATCAGTGGGGTTGCAGACAATTTTCAGGGCAGCGAATTTGCGGCGCAGATCTAGAACTCTTGGCACCAGATCTACAAAATCTAATTGTAGATCTGGAATCTTTGTGAAAAAACACAGGTACATAACACAAAAATAAAATGGGTGTTGTGGGGTTGCATAGAGACAAGTTTACTACAGGATTCATAGAAGGTTGAACATGTCATGTCAATTCCAAGCAGAATTAGAGCATGTTTTCTTGGTCCAGACAAATACCTATATTTCAATACAGTTTTCAGGTTTCATATTTCCATCATCTCAAGGAGATCTTATGCAATTTTCTACCTTGTTATCGAAATTGCAACAAGCTCACTTTTGCAAAATGGAGTTGCTTCCATTCCCAAATTGATCAATGAGCTCAGGGAATGATATTACACTATGGAGAATATAATCCCCTGCAAAAAAGAGGCAATGAAAACATTTGAGGTTGTTTGAAAAGGAGCTCAGTTAGTATAGTTGATTCACTCTTATTTGTTATAGGTATCAAAGGTTTTATTAGAATGGTTTATGGTTGTTCAAGGCACATTTAGTCCTCAGAGGTTTCAAATTTACAAAGCATATGGAACACCAAATGGCTTACCAAACAGAGTTGTAGAAAAACCTTTGTATACTTGAAATTTCCAGTTTAAGATTAACATAAAGAAAATACACCATAGAATCCTCATCTTTAGGAGCATAATCAACAACTAAGCAAATCAAATTAAGCATAGTTGGGGTGGAAAAATCAATAGATTGGTAGATCATATCCCAAGTCAATCAGTTTCCACTTTTTTAGCACAAAATCAACAACTCGATTTGATGACTTGGTATTCAAAGGCCTCTTGAGGTATATGAAGGCATATTTCCTAGATTTAGGAAATATATCAAACAACATTTGCAATATTTTAGGCGCACAATGGCATATCTCAACAAACAAAAGCATATTTTTATGCATCCTATCAGCAAGCTAGAGATTTAATTTTCTATTGAAAGGCACATTTTGGCAAGTGGAAGGAAATTGGTAGTCAATCAACTCCAGATTTCAAGGAGTAGATTATTTCACAGAATCAGTAGGATATGGCACAAATCCAACACCTCAATGGACACTTGGAAGTATCTGTCTTCCAACCAGCACAGCAACCCAACAACCTGAAACACATGATACTTTGCAACTTATTTTTAGTTTATTCTCTAATTTATTTTTGTTTTGAGTTTGAGTTTATTTTTATTTTTATGCAAAAGACAATTTATTATTTTATTCAATGGAAAAATAGGCCCTATTAATTTGGCCTATTTATTCCAATATTTTGTAATGGACATGGGGGTTGGTTTTTCTGAAAAAAATATAGTCATTGTCTTGTGAGCCGGCTTCTTAACATTTGGTATCAGAGCGTTGGATTCTAGGGTTTTGTTGCTCCAAACAAGTCATCGTGGAATTTTGCTATAACTTTTTCCTGTGGCATTTCAGAAGCTAAAAAAACCTGTTTGAGCCAAAATCATTCTAAAATTCGGGTCCAAATTTAGGAGCTTGTCTCACTATATTTGCGGAGATATAATCTGAGGAAGTTAGGGTTTTTGCACTCCCGAATTACATTCCAAATAGGTGACCTAGGGAAAATCATCATAACTTTTGTTTTGAAAATCATATTGAAATTTCATAAGAAGTTTTAGAAAGAGGATGACATGTCGTTTTATGTGTATCAGTTTCAGGTACTAAGGTTGAAACAGCGACACATGGCATGTCATACAAGTTCGCTCTACTGAACTAGTCTATAATCAGGTCATCGTGGGAGATTTGGCATAACTCTTCCTTGGAGAATCCAATCTTGATCAAACTTGTGAGGTTAGAAAGAGGACTCAAAGGGCTACCGCAGGATGAGATTTCAGATATTCGAGATCCACAGTTACAGAGATACAATAGATTCAATATTGAGCTCTTACAAACTGAGAAAAAAAAAGGTGTGTAGTTGTTTTTAAAAGATTGGTTTGAAAAATTAGTTTGAAGGAATTCAAAGGGAATAGTGAAGAATTATTAGCATTAACTAATGCCTCGAAGAAAGAAAATGGAAACACCTAGTAAGAAACCTGAAAGCTCTAGCATGACTCGTGAATAAGAGGAAGAAATGCAACATGATATATCAAAATTACAAGACTAAGTACAACAAATTTCGCTCTCACTAAAGGTAAATGAAGCCAAGATGAATGGCGTGGAAGCTAACATGAATGGAATGCAAGTTAAGATGGATGGTATGGAAGCTAATATGGATGGTGTGGAAGCTAAGATGGATGGCATGGAATCTAAGATGAATGGCATGGATGCTAAGATGAATGGCATGGATGATAAGATGGAAGAACTAAAGATAAGTTTGAATAAGTTGCTATAAGAAATGGTCACTAATGGTGAAAGGGTAGTAAAGGAAACTCATGATGAGAACAAAAGAAATGTTAATCATGATTTCATAGACTCTAATGTTGGATTGAAGACCCATCATGTTCCAAAAATCGATATGAGAAAGTTTGATGGCAAGGATCCCGGAACATGGATACTACAGATGGAGCAATTTTTCGATCTCCATAATGTCCAAAACACACAAAAGGTACATATTGCAACTTTATATTTGGAACCAAATCAGTTCATATGGTATCAATGGCTTTGCTCTCATAAACAAATTGTCACTTGGGCAATTTTTATGGAAGAAATGATAGCACATTATGAGGATACAAAAAGAAACACCTTTTTTAGCCAATTGATAAATCTCAAACAAAAGGGTTCAATTATGGAGCACATTGAGGACTTCAAAAAATTGAATATAAGGGTAAAAGATATTCCATAGGAGCATAGGATTGATGTGTTCATGGGGACTTTAAAGGATTATATCCAACATGAGGTTTGCCTTTGGGAACCTGATTCATTGGAGAAGGCATTTAGGTTACCAAGAAAAATGGAAAGAAAAAGTATGGCAACCAGGAAGCCTACCACTCACAACTATAAATATGGAAGTGTTGTTGCCCCTAGCCTTCCACAACCTACAAGGTTAAAACCACAACAATTGGAAGAAAAAAGAGCAAAAGGGCTTTGCTATAGTTGTGATAGAAAATACTCTCAAGGTCATAAGTGTGCTGAGAAGAAATTATTTTACATAGATTGTGAAGAGGAGGAAGAAATGGAACAAGAAATGTCAAAAGAAGAGGATATACTCGAGGAACAAACCCTAGATAAAGAAAAAATGAATCCAACCATATCTTGTAATGCATTGGCTCGAATTACCACTCCTTAAACTATCAAGATAGAAGGACATATCAAGAATAAAAAGGTAATAGCGTTGATTGATTAGGGAAGTACCCATAATTTTATTCATTGTAAGATAGCAAAGGAATTGAATTGCTTCCTATATCCAACACCAGAGTGTCAAGTGATGGTTGCAAGTGGAGGAACCATAAGTTTCTCTGGAAAGTGCCATAATATCAAGCTATCCATGGGAGAATATGTATTGAATAGCCCAATGCTTTCCATTCCAATGGGTGGTGCTGATGTTGTACTAGGAGTCCAATGGATACAATCCTTGGGTACAATAGCTTTTAATTTTCAAGAAATTTTCATGAAATTTGTGTGGAAGGAATGGAAGTTGAATTAAGGGGTATTGTAGGGAAACTGTGAAAGATAATCAACTCTAATGGTATGACAAAGCTTCTAAAGAAGGAACAATGAGGTGTAATTGCACAATTATGTTTGCTAGACAATCCCACATCGAAATCATCTATTTCTCCATATCTCCAAAAAGTCTTGGACAATCATTCCAAGGTATTTGAGACTCCCAAAGGTCTCCCACCATATTTGTGATCATGATCATGCTATTCATTTGATTCTAGGAAGTGTTCCTCCAAACATCAGGCCGTACAGATATCCCTATGCCCAAAAGAGTGAAATTGAACGTATGGTTATAGAAATGATAGAGGCTGGTATAATTCAACCTAGTCAAAGTTCTTTCTCTACTCTAGAAGTATTGGTGCACAAGAAGGATGGATCATGGCACATGTGTTCAGATTATAGGGAGCTCAACAAGCTCACTATTAAAAATAAATTTCCCATTCCTGTCATTGATGAGTTATTGGATGAATTGTGTGGATCAATTTACTTCACCAAGTTGGATCTTCATTCAGGATATCATCAAATCAGAATGAAGACTAAAGACATTCCGAAAACATCATTTAGAACTCATGAGGTTCATTATGAATTTTTGGTCATGCCTTTTGGCCTTACCAATGCACCTTCTACATTTCAAGGTTTGATGAATTCCATTTTCAAACCCTTCCTTAGAAAATTTGTGTTGGTATTTTTTGATGATATACTAATCTACAACAAGTCTTGGAAGGATCATGTTGAACATGTTGACATGGTGCTCAAACTATTGGAGGAGAAACAATTATATGCAAACAGCTCCAAAATGTTTCTTTGGAGTACAAGAGGTGGAATATCTAGGTCATATTGTATCTCATGAAGGTGTTAAGGTAGACCCTAGAAAAATTAAATCCATTAAGGAATGGAAAATGCCCACATCCATAAAGCATCTGTGAGGATCTCTCGGGTTGACAGGGTATTATCGTAAGTTTGTTAATAATTATGGGAGAATAGCAGCACCTCTAACAACATTATTGAAGAAAGATGCATTTTCATGGACTCCAAAAGCAACAAAGGCCTTTGAACATCTTAAAGAGGAAATGTGCCAAGCACGAGTCTTAGCTACACTGGACTTCACAAAAACCTTTATTGTAATATGTGATGCTTCAGGAAATGGAATTGGTGTTGTTTTAATGCAAGATGAAAGACCCATTGATTTTAAATTCGTCCAATCAAGAGAAAGTATTTACACAAAGCTATTTATGAGAAGGAAATGTTGGCAATACTACATGCACTTAAGAAATGGTGACCCTACCTAACGAGAAGACACTTCAAGGTAAAAACGGATCATGATAGTCTTAAATACTTTTTAGAACAAAGATTATCCTCTAAAGAGCAACACAAATGGGTCACAAAGATGTTGGGTTATGACTTTGAAATCATCTACAAAAAAGGGAAGCAAAATGTTGTGGCAGATGCACTCTCAAGAAAGGATGAGGATGTGGAAGCATTGTTGTGCACCATTTCTATTATCCAACCAGATTGGATAAACGTAGCAAGGGAGGAATGGAAGAATGACGAAGAAGTGTGGACACTCGTTCGAAAGATACAACAAGATCCCAGTACATCTGATACATTAAGCTAGAAAAATGATTCGTTATGGTACAAAGATCGCTTATACCCATGTAAGAATTCCCAACTCAAACATATGGAATTGAACACTTATCCTTTAGGAGGGCACTTATGATTTTTAAAAATTTACCACAGCATTAAGAAGGAATTTTTTTTGGATGGCCTTAAATTGGATATTTAAAATTTTGTGGTGGAATGTTTGGTTTGCCAACAAAATAAAGTTGAAACAATTAAGACCCCAGGTCTATTACAACCTTTATCCATTCCAAGCCAATGTTGGGAGGAGGTTTCAATGGATTTTATCACAGGTTTACCCAAGTCTGAAGGAAAGAGTGTCATCATGGTGGTAGTTGATAGACTTACCAAGTACGCACACTTTTGTGCATTATCACATCCATTTAAAGCCAATACAGTTTCTACTACATTTATGGAAACAATTAAAAATCTACATGGAAACCCAAAGATTATTGTAATAGATAGAGATCCCATTTTCACTCAAAATTTTTGGACAGAAATATTTTCTTGTCTCGGTACTCAGTTAGCTCATAGCTCATCTTATCATCCTCAATCTGATGGGCAAACTGAGATAGTAAACAAATGTTTGGAATGATATCTTCGTTGCTTTGTATCTGATAAATAAACACAATGGGTCAAATGGTTGCCTTTGGTTGAATGGTCGTATAACACTTCATACTACAACAAAAATGACCCATTGATGGCACTTTATGGATATCATCCACCATCCATCACATCATATTTAAGAGAAAATTCTAAGGTTCAAGCAGTGGAACGTCACATCGAGCATCAACAACAAGTTCTCCAACTCTTAAAGGATAACCTCACACTGGCGCCGAATAGAATGAAACAATAGGAAAATCAACATTGCAGCGAAAGAAGTTTTGATGTAGGTCACTGGGTATTCCTACGGATACAACCATATAAACAAATGTCCCTCAAGCAAGCTAAGAAGGATAATAAATTATCACCAAAGTATTATGGTCCATACAAGGTGTTGCAAAAGATTAGTACTATGGTGTACAAAATGGAGCTTCCTACACCTTCTCGAGTGCACACAGTTTTCCATGTTTCATGTTTAAAGAAGGTAAGCAATCATAGAAACAAGAAGTAGATAGCTAAGAAATCAATCAATTTCAGAGTATCTCATCAAGTGGAAGAACTTATCCATTGAACATTCCACATGGGAGGATGAGAATTTTATACAGAAGCATCCAGAACTACTCAAGCGTTGAGGACAACTCTTTTCGGAAGGAGAGGGGCATGTTAGGCCCCTATAATAATAGTGATTCCCCCATTACTATTGTCATTGTATCCCTTATTGTTATTATTGTGCCCCTATTGTCCCCATATTGTTATTAGTATGCCCCATAGAAACCCAATATTATTATTTTTGTGCCCTTATGTTATTATTGTTATGTCGGCTTGATTATATTGTGACCCCTTAGACTCATATATATAGAAGGAAGGTTTAGACATTTGTATCATCCAACAATGTTTCATTTGTGTAAGGTAAAGGAGGTTGCCCCATCGAAGAGGCTGAATTCTAAGGTGTTGATCTATCTTTTCTATATTTTTGTGAGCTGGTTTTGTAACAGATAGTTGATTTTAGTATTTATTTTCTAGGTGTTTTTCAATCTCTCCTTTAATAATCTCATCAATGCATTCCTTCTAAATGTTTGGAAAAGATAAATTAATTCAAAATTCATCTTTCTGTTGATGTTATGAGTTTTTTCAAAGGTTCCCATATTGATCCTCTAAAACTACCATAGGCTTCACTGTGTATGCCCTATTGTAGTGGATTTTTCTTCTTTTTCTTCATCCATATACAACAAATGACAAAGGTCTAGGATCTATTATCTACCTTTCCTTTATCAATTCTGATCAAACAACCAGTTATCTTGGTAAACCTATCTAAACCCTAGTTATTTGACTCCATCACCAAATAGGCTATTTATTTAAAACCAAACCAAACCCTATATCAACACAACCCATCTAAAGATCTAGCTATAGTGTAAAGGTCAGAGAGATCCCTCTACGGATTGAAGGGTCTAGCCTTCAATCTACAAGTTGGAGTGAAAATATTACCTTGGGAATTTCTCTCCTACATCCAAGAGAAAAATTTCCAAGTGCTAACACGTAGCATACCTCCTATCCCTCCTACATCAAGACTCCACCAATTCCTATCTTGAAAGAATTTGTACACACCACGAACTTTTTATCTAGATTTGCAATCTCTAGAACTAGAGAATTTATCAACAATTCTTTCAACTGACCAAAATTAGTTGCACATTCCTCTTTCCATTCAAATTTATTTCCCTTTCTCTGCAATGATGTAATAGGATAGGTAATATGTGAGAAGTTCCTGATGAACCTCCTATAGTAACCTACTAACCCATGAATGATATGACTTCTTCCACATTCCTAGGACTTTCCCATTCCATGATAGTTTTGATCTTTTTTGTATCCACTATTAGTCCTTCCTTTGAAACAACACATCCCAAGTAATGTACCGTTGTCTGAAAGAAACTACATTTACTAAGCTTGGCATAGAACTTATGCTCTCTTTTCAATATCAATATTGTTGCCAAGTGTTTGACATGTTTTTCCTCATTCTTAGAATATATCAATATATCATGAATGAATACAATAACAAACTTCTCCAAATAAGGACGCAACACACTATTCATCAAACACGTGAAAGTAGTTAGATCATTATTCAAACCAAAAGCAACTACAACAAACTCATAATGCCCATACCTGATCCAGAAAGTAGTCTTGTATATTTCCTCTTCAAGATGATATTCGAATCTCATTTCAATCTTCAAGAACATTGTTTCTCCCTTCAACTAGTCAAACAAGTCATCAATCCTCGGAAAAGGGTACTTGTTCTTGATTGTCACCTTGTTAAACTTCCTGTAGTTGATGCACAACCTAAGAGTACCATCCTTCTTCTTCACAAACCACATTGATGCACCCCAAGGAGATACACTTGACCTTATGTATCCCTTTTCAAGCATTTCCTTGAACTGTAACTTCAATTCCACTAACTTTGGAGTGCTCATCTTGTACGGTGTCTTTGATGTTGGTGTTCCCCCTAGTACCAACTCAATAAAAATTTCCACTTTCCTGTGAGGCGGTGACTCTGAAAACTCTCCTAAAAACACATCCTGTCCTGAAACTACTGCAACACTGGGTACCTCTTCAAGACTTATGCATCCTCAACATCCTTACCTTTATCACTGCAGATATGAACTACAAATAACAAACATATTTTCCTGTGACTGCACTTTTCCTGCGTAGTTGTAACCATTTCGAATGATGTTTCCTTCTTCTTACCCTGTAAGATTCTATGTTCTCCATTGTCATCCAAGCATTGAATAGCATTTTTATAATAATCCACCTTATTCTTGTGAAGATACAACCAATTGACTCCCATAAGCATACTGTACGAACCCAATGGAAGTACATCCAGATGTGTTGATGTATGCATATAATTTAACTCAAATTCACAAGCTCTTACCCAATGATGAACTCTCTTCTTAGTACCTGTAGCCAGTTGCACTAACCTGTAACCTGTAAATACACTTGTAACATGTAACCTGCACCTACAACATGTAAACTATAACCTGTACCTGTAACCTGTAACCTGTAACTTGTATCCTGCACCTGTAACCTGTAACCTGTAAACAACTAAACCTGCAAACCCGCAAACAACAAGACATGTAAACCTACAAGCTGTAAACAACCTATAAAAAAGCAAACCTGAAAACCTTTAGTCTTATCATTCCCTTTCCAATCCTACTTAGACTCTTTCTTACAATTTGATTGCTCATAATATTGCTTCAATTTACCAATGACTTCTTCTAGTTACTGAGGCTCATCATACTCAATCTGATCCTTGAATGATAATGGTAATCTGCTGAAAATTCTCTAAGCTTTGGCTTTCTCATCCTTAAGATATGGTACATACCTTAATAACTCTAGGAACTTATTTATGTACTACTCATCTCTCATCGATCCCATCTTTAGCTCATAGAACTCCTTCGCTTTATTGTCATAGTACCTCACTGAAAATTACTTCTTTCTGAAAATATTTTTGAACTCATTCCAACTCAACTCCTTTGTCGTGATGTCTTTGACCTGCTTCACATCTTCCCACTAGATATTTTCTTTCCCTTTGTGGTTGAAAATAATTATCTTGACCTTTATTTTCTCTGTGTAGTCATGTAACTCGAATAAATTCTTCATTCCAAGAAAACATGCCTCTTCATCTTCCAGCTTCTTCAATTATCCATCAAATGTAGGTGGCTTGGCTTTCTTGAACTCATCCAACAAATATTCCCTATCACTCCTCCTATAAGCATGATAGAAATGATGACCATGGTATCTGTCAAAACCAACACTAGATTAAAGCCCATGTCCACTACCTTTCTTATCAGGTGTATCTAAGAACCTGTCATCTCTAACCATGTCATATCTATCTAACCCGTGCCCACCATAAGATCTTCTACGATATGTTCCATTAGTCTTGTCCTCCTGTCCATGACTAATCCTAAGTGATCCCTATCTCTACAAGTCTAACAAACTCTAAAGGATAATTGCATTGACCTCTACTTGTTTCTCTTGTGCCCTGGAAAGTCTCTCTTGTGACTTATTGCTTATGTCATTATTTGATTTGCAACTTCTTATTTCTACTTCAAACTTCTCAAAATGTCTACTATGTCAGGAGAGTACCCATCACCATGTTGTTCATTTGATCTGTAGGTAGAGTCTCGTGAACTATAATCCACCATTTTTCTAGTCATCTTTGATATTCTTCTTCCTTTAAACATATCATGTCAGCTAAACCAAACATAAAAATAGCCAACCTACCTTAGTATAGTTCAGGGGAGGATATCTCATCTGCAAGATCAACTAATTAGTGTGATACATGTATAATCATAATCATAACAGAATATTGACATCATGTGTGACAATACCAACTGCATATAATGACCTCATGCACAAAATCCATAGCCATAATAATGCATGTATGACAAACATGTAGACACTGACATACATAACAAATACATATACAACCAACATGCATTCATGAAAAACACATCCCGCCCATCCAATCCAAGTGTTGAACCTTGCTCTGATACCACTTTGTAACCCCCTCCTCCCACACTTACCCAAGTTCATCAGTCCATCAAGGTAAATGTGTGACAAAGAGTTACTATGATATGACTCAACCTCCTAGGTATAGTTAAGGAAGTGAAAGCATCCAACCAAAACTTTACTGGCATTCCTTAGGAGCTACAAGACCCTCAAGAGCTAAACAACCACTCCAAGTGACCAAACCTTGAGCTAACTTGCTTTTTCACTAACCTAGACTCCTAGTCACTTACATAACAAGGAAATTCAATGACTATAAGCCTCCAGCTGCATGGATAAACCTGCCTCCCAGTGACTGTAGTCTGAATTGCCTAGTTCTGTGCATATGACTCTGATATCTAAGCCACTTTTTAGGGCTGAGATCTAGACCTCTGCCCAGAACTTGATAGAACTTTTCAGAATGATGAATGACATAAGGAAAAAGCCATTAATGTAAAACTTAGATATTAACTTGACCTAATAAGGTTTTACCATGACAAACATTTTGTCCAACACATTGTGAACATGTAATCTATAGTTTATAAATGCATATCTAAACATAGGGGTTTCATATTTATCTAAAAATCATCAAGGCGGTATGATGCCCTCTCACAATAATTGCAATAACATTTATTAGGTCATGCATTCATTCACCATTCATTTACTAATCAAAACATGATGATATCCATAACTAAAGTTTGTCATAAAACCATGCTTACAACCAACATATAACCAAAATAATAACGATGATAGAATAGCCATTAAAGCGACATATTAATAAGTATAAATACTCATGAAAATACAAGAGGAAAATAACTCTTATTAACATATGCAAAATTCAACCAATTCAAGGACTTCCATGTACCACCAGACCATAGATTGGGATGAACCAAATTTTTCTTTCAACCAATCAACCCTGTGCCATATTCCAAGCATGAATTTGGGGCTCACAACAAAACAACCAGAGCTTCCTCAAGCTTTACTACATATCCTACCATTACTAATCAAGGGATTTCTAGGCCTGAAACCCTCACCTATACAACCAATATTTATCGCAATCCTTCCATTACCAGTGAAGGGATCACTAGGCCCTAAACAAGTGTGGATGCCTCTGTGTTTCTTAACCAATACCTTGAGGAATTTTCCTATCTCCACCCTCAAGATTTACCATGTATCCCTCCATTACCGGTCAAAGGATTTCTAGGCCCTTTGAAATTTTCCTGAGACTACCTCACCTAGTTCCAAAATCATCTGGCAATCTAGCTCAACCAAATGAAAGAACCCCATCAAACCATGGTTATCCGGAAATGTCAAGGCAAAGTTGAAACCATTGAAACGCCTAGAAAATCCATGCAAATGACAACAAGAGAACCAAATAAACATGTGCATGTACAATGCATGTCCAAACTAGCAAGGAAATCATACATACAACTCAATACGTGCAAGTAATATTGTTGTTTCCGCTTGATCCAACTCTTCCTTGATCTTTTATTTCCCCTGCTTTCTTGTCCTTCCTTTTCCTTCCTTTCTCCAATGCTAGAGTGCTCCAAGAATGCTCTAAGTGTGCAAGAGTATGAGAGAATAAAGAGAATAGAGAGAGATCCAAAATGGAACTGACAAAAAAGGTTATGAACTAATCCTCAAAGGCATTTTTATCAATGAAGCCTCTATTTTCTTCAATTTCCATTAATTTTCCTTCAACTTCCTCCTCACCTGCAACTTGTGACCTTTCACCTTCCTTTTCTCCTATTTTCCATTATTTTCATAAATAAAATGCCAATTAATGCCTCTTTGCCTTTCAATTCCTTTACTAATTGCCTTTTTCTATTTCCTTACCCATAATAAACCAAGTGAACACCCACTAGTATGTTTTTCCCAACATTTGGTTGGGAATATGTGTCACATGACCTTGGTCTTATTTTTCCTTTATTAACCCGGGGTAGTTACAAGCCTATAAGGAGATACGCTAAAAATACAATAAAAAATTTGTTTTCTTCTTTTTCCTTCAAAATTCATCACTTTTATTTTATTATTTTAACAATTATTTTATTATTTTTCCTTAGGAGGCCACTTTGAGACTGAAATTTCCTTTAATGTCAATAATGGATATGGAAGGTACACTTTCCAACCATCCCATTTCAATTTTAATTTACCATGTTTCTAATCTCAGTTATGTCACTCCATAAGTTTTGAAGCCTGTGTCTTATAGAGGACACAACATGCAAGTCATGGTTGGTTCAATTACCCACTACAACCAAAAGGAACATGAAAAATTCTATTGAAATGTGCTAGTTTGAGATGACTAGCATGGATATGCAAGCCACTTTAAATGTATTTCCAGTAGGGTCATATGACCTACTAATCATCATGGATTGGTTGTCAAGTTAGAAATTTGACATAAAATTTTGGAATTCATATATGATGTAGGAGAACAAAGGATATTGCAAGGAGTGTCGAATCCTCTTTCTGTGAGATATATTTTATCTCTAGAATTAAAAAAAAATGCAAAAAAGGATTCCCCTTATATGCCATATAGGTGACAAGTTCAATAGAGGATGCTAAGATGAATATTGAATATCAACCCATCCTATAGGAATATAGTGATGCATTTCTTTAAGATATATCATATTTCCACCTAAGAGGGACATTGATTTCTCAATAGATCTCACTCCATGAATAATAGATGTATATAGGGAACTCTACAAAATGAGCACACCTAAGTTACTGGAGTTGAAGATATAGCTAAAAGAAATGTTGGGGAAATGGTATATCAAACCAAGTGTTTCACCCTGGGAAGCTAGAGATTTGTTTGTTAAGAAGGAGGATGGAAACCTTAAGTTGTGTGTTCATTACAAATGGCTCAATAAAACATCTATTAAAATAAGTATCCATTTCCTAGAATTAATTACCCTATTGACCAGCTCAAAGGATCCATAGCGTTCTTAGTGATATATTTCAGATTTGAGGTCCAGATATCATCAATTATAGATCAAGGATGAGGATATCCACACAAATAAGTTCAAAACTAAATATGTACACTGTGAATTAGTAATGGTACCATTTGGATTGACTAATGCCCTAGCCACATTTATGTGTCTAATGTATAATATTCTCAACAAATACATGGATAAGTATGTGTTAGTTTTTATTGATGATATTTTAGTATATTTGAAGACTAAAGAGAAGTACTAAGATCACCAAAAGAGTTTTTTGAAAGTGTTACAAGAGCATCAATTGTTTGCTAAAGTAAGTGTGACTTCTTTCAATCACAAGTGCACTAGTTGGGTCATTTTATCTTAAGGGAAGGAGTAGTAGTTGATCCTAAAAAATATTAAGGCCATACTAGAGTGGCATGTTCCTCAAAATGTAACATAAGTAAGATCTTTTATGGGGCTAGTAGGATATTATAGGAGATTCATTCAATGGCTTTAAAGGATTAGACACCCAATTATAGAATTGCAAAATAAGGGAGAAAGGTTTCATTAGATATTAGAGTGTGTAGTGAGCTTTGAGTAGTTGAATCACCTTCTCACACATGCCCCTATTCTAAAAAGTTTAGACTTGGATAAATATTTCCTAGTTTACACAAATGCTTGCAAGGAAGGACTCACCAGAGTTCTATTGCAAGATGGACATGTGATCAATTATGATTCTAGTAAATTAAATGAGCACAATAAGAACTATATAACGCATGATTGAGATCTCGCAGCCATTATACATGCTCTAAAGATGTGGAAACATTGCTTACTTTGGAGAAATTTCATACTAATTATAGATCACAGCATGCGAAAGTATTTTTTTATCATCCCTAATTGATATCTATGAAAGCTAGATGGATGATCCTTATTAATGAATTTGATTTTGAAATAAAGCACATTAAAGGAAAATAAAATCCAATGGTTGATGCACCTAGCAAAAGCATGCAAGTGATACACCTGAAAACCATAAGCACATGTGAGATAGACATCAAAAAATAAATAAGAGAAGCATTCCAAGAAGATGAGCTCTTCCAACATGTAAGTGTGTGTTTGAAATAAGAGCCCAATGGGCCATTGGGAGAACACTATTAGCTAACCATATATGGACTATTAAATTCTAGAGGCAAAATGTTCATACCCAATGTAACTAACTAAAAGAAGGTCATAGTGGATGAGTTTCATAGAAGACCAAATATAGGTCACCTAGGATATCAAAAGATGATAACAACTACTAGGAAAATTGAATTATTGGCCTAGAATAAATAAAGAAATTGTTGAATATACCACAAAATATTTAGAATGCCAATAGGTGAAAGTGGATTGCAAATACCCAGAAGGATTTTTGTATCCAATACCAATTCTGGAATGGAAATGGGAATTCATATCAATGGACTTCATCATTGGTCTACCAAGAACACCTAGGAAGCATGACATAGACATGGCGGTGATGGATAAGCTAAGAAAGTTAGCTCACTTTTAGTTATGAAATATACATATAACAAAATTTATATTTCCCAAATTTTCATGAAGGATATTTTCAGATGACATGGTATTCCCAAGAAGATTGTATCTAATCAAGACACAAAGTTTACATCAAATTTTTGGGAGGCCTTATTTGTAGGTTTTGGAAATCAGTTAAGATTTAGCATAACCTATCACCCTCAAACTGATGGATAGACAGAAAGGGTAAATAGAATATTAGAATACATGCTCATTATGTATATTATGCACTAGCCCAATAAATGAGAATATTTCTACCTTTCGTAGAGTTTTCTTACAAAAATGTCTATCAAGAGTCATTAAATATGAGCCCTTTTGAAGCTCTATATGGAATAAAGTGCATTGTCCCAAACAGTTAGGGATAATCTAGTAAATAGAGTCACACTTGGAAAAGTTATGTTAAAGGAAATGGAACATGAAGTAATCAACATACATTATAAATTGAAGGTAGATAAGGGCCGAAAGAAGAGCTATGTAGATCATAATAGAAATCAAAAGGAATTTTGAGTAGAAGAGCATGTATATATCCAAATTAGGCCAAAGAGATGTTTTTAAAAGTGGAATCATGTGATAAGTTAGCACCAAGACACATTGGCAGGGAAAATTTTAGGGGCTAATATTCGCAGGTGGGCTAATTTTCCATGGTTTTTCCAAAAACAATATTCACCAATTTCCATTTTTTCTAAAGTGATTCACCCAAATTTTATAGTATAAAATTTTGTTATCCTAAAAATCGTCAAAATTTTATAAAGACTATATAAAGTCATTAGAAATTTGGATATATTTAAAAAAAATATCACCGAACATTTTACATTATGCATATATTAGGGACTCATAATATTTTCCATGGTTTCTAAACTTTAAGATAAATTTCCATCCTTAAAATTCTCCTTGTACTTTGGATCCTTCTAGATATTGGAGAGAGTAGGGCCATTGGCATATAGACTTTCCTTCCCCCGCACAGTGAAGGAACATGATGTGATTCAAATATTCTTTCTTAAAATATATATACATGATGCTAATAATATTATTGATTGGGCTTTGATATGGGTGGAAACAGAAAGATAATTCCAACCAAAAGCTTAGTAAATACTCAATAAGAAGGAGACCATGATCCATAATCAAGTCATCATGTGGGTCAAGGTGCAATGAAAGCATTTCGAACCAAATGAAGCAACATGGGAACTGGAGGATGACATGTGTAAGGCATAGCCATTTTTGTTTTATAAGTCAAGTCAATTCTATAGATAGAAGAACACAAATAATGGTATTTATTTAAGGGGGTGGGGATTGTAGTATCCCTTTTCTAATCCCCAAATTTTGTAATGTAATTAAAGGATGATAATTTTGGAGGGAAAACTTGGATGTATTTCCAATATTATTTGATGTAAATATCCTATTCAATTAAACCATAAGTTGCCAAAGCTAAAGAAAAGGTATAGAATATATGGATCCTAATGTCTGAAAGGAAATCTTGTTCAAGGAAGTAAGTAAGGAGGATAAGGAAGTTTATTATCTTCCCTAAATTTAATGTTTATGAACTTTGATGTTCTATTTAAATCACCCAACTACGAAGTAGTTATGAAAAGAGTTGGCGAGGAGGTATTAGATTGCCCAAGCACTACAAGGAAAAGACCTTCTAGTGGAGGTTTTTGTGGAAGCCCCTATAAAAATAGCCCAAAAATATGTTTGTAACAGAGATGGGCGGGTGGATGTTTTTTGAACAGTGTGTCTAAATTCTACAAATACACCGGTACTTTATGATCCATACAAGCACCAGTGCTACAAATAATATGGTGCATCATCAAAAATTTATTTTTATAAAATGAAAAAATGTGTGCTAAATAAGATAAAGCATTGATGCTTTAGTCGATAGCCCCAGTGCCCTTCACATAGTAAAACATCTTGGTGCATACTAGTAAGGAGCACCCCTATAGTTTTAAATTTCAGAGAAATGCAGTGCTATTTTCCAATGAAACCCTAACGTAGTAAGCTTAACAAAACACCCCGGGGCATCTTCTAAAGAGCACCGCTAGGTGGTTTTTAAATTCTAAAAAAATAGCAGTGTTATAGTAAAAACACAACACTTGTGTGGTACTTATACATAAATGCCTCGGGGAATCTCAAGAAAAGCACTGCGATATTTTTTAATTTAAAAAAATTGTGGTGCTTTTGGATATATCTCACACTGGTGCATTTCTTTGGAGAAATGCACCAGAGGAGGGTTACATAAAAAACCCTCTCGAATGTAATTTTTATTTTTACAATCTACAGTGTAGGGAGAGCTCTAAAGCACCAATGCCACTCTTTCCACATGCAAGCACCATGACATCGGTGCTTCTCTTGCTCACCATCCTTCCATATTGTGTTCACTATTTGGGTTTTCGATTTTTCCAAACTGTCCTAAAATTTGTTTTTCTCCATTACATGTACACAATGCCTCCCTGATGACAAAATGTACAGATAATGTCTTTGTTTTTTTGTAGGGAACTGACAACGATGAGGGATGCAGGCCAGCATCATGTAGCGATAGATATATCAGATGAGGGTGGTGATGATGATGATGAGGGTGATGATGATGATCATGATGATGAGGGTGGTGATCATGATGCTTCTAGTAGTACCAGCCCATCGGATCATGGTCATCAACATGTCGATGATCCTTCTAGTAGTGCAACTCCTCATCATTCACCTTATGATTAGATTCCAGAGATAGAGGATGTGCCTGATGTTTCTCCTAACAGAGCAGACCAACCACCTCCTCCTCCACCTTAGAGTCCCCAGACCATGTTCAGGACACAGACATAGTTGACCATCCATCATCTTCTACTCATGCAAACCATCCACCTCCTTCTCCACCTCAGCTAAGTTCAATATATGTGATCATGCAGTAGTTGACCATCCATCATCTTCCACTACAGACCAACCTGGCACTACGTATGTTTTATCGGATATTTGATTGCACTTATTTGACTTGATGTAGTTATTTGACTTGTGTGTGTGTGTGTGTGTGTATATATGGTGCATTTTTTTTTGTTCATGTTGATGTACTTAATTTATATGTTGGTGTTGATGTGTATATTTTTAGGTCATGTTAGATATGTTCATTTAATGTGCTTGCAGACAGATGTGTATGTGATAGCAATTATGTTACATGATATTTATATTAATTTGAGGATGTGTGTGGTGATGATGATAGATTAGAATTTTTTTGTTTTGTTAGATGTGATCACGATGATGATTCCCTATTAGATTATTAGATTTGTGTGCTAGCTAAAGACATTTATATGTGCTAGAGGTGTATATAATTAGATAATGGTAGTGAGTTCGAATGTGTATCTTAGACGATGTTTATGATTGTTAGATGGTTATCATCATGATGTTTATTTTTGTGAAATAATATTTATTATAGATTATGTATTGGGGAACTTATATGAAATTTTTATATATGAAATTGCATGCAAAACGACTTACTTTAAAAAAAATGCAAATATATTTTTATAAATTACAAAGTTTAGTATGGTTTAAATTGTGATTATAAATTAGGCTAATATAATAGGATGATATGGATTTAGGCTAGTATAATATATGTAGTTGACATTGAAATATTTTAATTATAATTCGCTTTCTCTACATTAAAATGTTAATAGATGCCCCCTCATAATATTTTCTTGTATGTATACATTTAATTATTTTTATTATTAATATTTTGTAAAATATTACATATCAAATCCATATTAAACATTGAAAATTTTACAAATATCCCTCGTACATTGAATTAGAAAGAAACTATTATTGGAATAAGAATTCTCTCATTCTTTCTCACTAAAGTGAAAATAGAAGAAAATTTTCAATTTAAATTACTTTATTTTTCTCTATATAAAGTATCTATAAAATTATGTTATTTAATATGGACATTGAAATATTTTACTTGTGGTTGTGAGTAAAATATTTTTTCATTATAAATACATTTTTTTTAAATATCACATGCAAATGGAACATAGAATGAATTACACATAATGTAATATCAATAATACTATTTCTTGTCATATAAAAAAATTACATTTCTTCCTTGTAGTAAAAAGTAAATTATAATTTTTACTCATTACATTTTTTTCTCATAATAACTTAAAAATTTCTATTTTTATAAAATTTAATTTTTTGCCAAAATTATGAAATTTTCAAGCAATTTAAATTTAACATTTATTGCAACTGCTACCAATTTAAATTGGAAATTTCTCTCTCTAAAGATGAGGATAAAAAATGTAACATGATAAGGCTTCATGTGAAGTTACCTATAGTTGAAGATTTCCTCTATTGGAAGTTCTCCCTTAAAGAGGCAAGTGAATTTTTTTCTAGTAATAAAGATATAACAATTTGATGCTATTTTGGTTCTTTATTTGCTACTATACTCGTTTAAATTTAACTCATTTTAATAATAAATATGAGTTAAATAATACAAAAAAGATAATAAATTAGATTTAAACTTTTGATAAATAATATATTTGATTATTTCTTAATGAAAAACTCTAAAATTATTATTTTTTCCACATACTTATCACGAGATAGTCACTAAAATTCATGCTTTTCACATTTCCCCTAGCTAATATTACATCATGTTCACAATGATAAAGACATGTCTACTTTAAATAATTTAGTTAGAAATAGATAAAAATATATATCTATTTCACATAATCTAAATAGGAGACAAAAATGTGTCACCAAGTCTATTTGAAAGTCAAATAAATGCCTCTTAATCATCATCAAAAATTCAGTGTGCTTGATATGTTCCTATTTGAGAAGGGTTGTGACCTTGAATCTTTATTATCAAAGACAATGTACACAATTGGAAATACTTAGTTTTAAGTACTGTAAAAATGTTTCCACGGTAAAAAAAAGTGTAAAAATGTTTCTGAATCTTACCAATTATATTATAAAATTTCAACAAGACAAAAAAAAAAAAAAAAATTAATATAATTAGCGAAATAATGACAACAAAAATATACAACAGTAGTATAAATGATGAATTAACACAAGTACATATCACTCTCCATTGTCATCACCTTGATTATCTTCCTCGCTTGGCATGATAACACTATTGTTCTCAAAAATATGTTTCGATCTAGGGTCTTGTCTTAATACAAACCACCAATCCCTATCCAGCACATCTGGGTAAAACAAACACCTGGTTGCAGTGTTTTGGGAAAACCTAAGGCTCCCTAGCTTCATGCCATTTCTTTTTAGAGTTGATAGATATCAGCCCATTATCGCGATCTTCCTTTACATTATTTTGATCAAAGGTGTCCCACCACTCACACCTAAAAATAACACATTGGAATAAAGAAAATTCCACTTGAATTATCTCTTGTATCTTTCCAACATAACCTAATGTCCCATGCATTAGGTTTTGATCGCGGTGGGTAGCATGACTAGATTGGTCGAACTTGAGTTCCACTCCACAGTCTTGTGTAATGCATCCATCATAGGCATCCTCCATGTGAAAATTATGTCCATATTCCCACATAGATGGGAACAAATGCACCTTTAAAAAAGTGAAAAAAATCAAAGTGCCATGTGTCTAATAACCCAAACATAATTAAAGATAAAATGTGTGTGTGTGTGTGTTACAATTCAAAGGTGCAGTATGAAGTTAAAATTGTACATAAAGAGAATATAATTACCGAGTTGTTGCACCCAATCTCTATGTTTAGTGCATCCTCTTCAACACGTGGTAAATGACTAGATGCACCATATTTCTCTCTGACTTGATCAACAACCCAACTATTATGGAATGTCATTGGCATATTTTCTTTTAAATGATCAAGATAAGGCATGTTTCTATAATTCAACCATTTGAATTCTTTCTTGTTACTATCCCATTTCCTCCTCTTCTCTTCATATAATATGACCCACAGTTGTGTCATGGCCATATTGTAAAGAATGAATTTGTTGATGGCTTCAATTTATGAATTTGTTGATGATCGAATCAAACCAACATATATATATTTAGTACGTATGAGAAAAAAAAGCATTAATATGAAGTTCAGTTTGAATAGTTACTGTGTATTAATTTGACAAATGATAAAGCCTACACTTAGTCTTTATCATGTGCCTCTTTCCATTCGTTTCGAGAAGCTCCCCTTTTCTTCATCCCTTTCGTTGTCCCAAGTTGTCGCACCTGGTGTGTTTTCGATCTGCTTGATGTACTCATTGGAATAATATAAAGACTCATACGATATATACCCCTCTTCCATAGACCCCTCAGGTTTCTCCATTTTTCGAACAAAACCTTTCAATTTCTTCATGTACCTCTCTAAGAAGAACATCCCACGGCAAGAAATGACCCCAACTAATTCAAACTCATCTACTAGGTGAATTAAAAGATGAACCTACCAATCCATGAAACTCATTGGTAGCTCCTTCTCAAACATACAAACTATCTCAACTATCTCTTGACGCCACCATGGAATGATAGCTATATGAATCTGATTTTATGTGATCCAATGTACAAATGCATATAATTTAGATATGGTACATCGTAGTGTTGGGGGAAGTCATGTTTCATACTCCCACACACAAGTAGGGGATAATGGAACTGCAAAGTAAATACTACATTATACAAAAATTAATTATAAAATATCCCATTACATAAAAATAAAAACAAAAATAAATAAATAAATCATTTTTTTGACATACGTACTCTTAGAAGGTTCAAATGATCATGCAAATTCAACCTCGACAAACAATCTTCCATGGTGAAGAAACATCGTAGTGAAGACCCATATAAAGAAGGCACCCTCACACTCATTATAATTTCCTTTTCCAAATAAATATCATATTTCTTTAAAATCCACGGGACATCGCCTTCTTTGAAAGGCCAAGAGGGACTAGCCTCTCCTCTAGTTCTTTGTCTTGGCCAATGTTTCTTTCTAGTTTTTGAAGAAATAAGATCTCTCCTAATAGCCAATGTTTCACTTTATTTTGATGATATGTGCATCCATAAATAAGATGAAACATTTTTAAATATATGCAAGGGATCTAGTAAGCGGACAATCTTAAGATGCTCCCAATATGGGAGCTCATAAAAGATAGATTTCCTTTTCATCTCAATGGGAAATTTCTCAACATAAGTGTCGTCAAATTCTGGATCATCGAACATAGGCTCCCCATATGAATCGAACATTTTTGCAAAATCCTTCTCCTTCTCTCTCTCAAATGCTCTAAGCCATTCAGTTGATGTCATTATTGTAGGCCTTTGGGTTCTCTTTGTTTCACCATTGAAAGCCATTAGGGGAATTTTGACATCTAAAATGGGCCTCCTATGAAAAGTGTACAACCAAAATAAACTTTATAAGAACCGATAAGATTCAAGATGATGATGTCAACCATGGGGGATGATTCACCATATAAAAGAGTAAAAAGATTAAAAAATAATAAAATAATAAAACTACTTTTTCAACTTATCTCCCTAGGGTTTTACTCAAATTTCATGTGGGAGTACTCGTTGGATGCAAAATTTAATTCCTCATCCAAGGAGTACCCATGTTACATACTTTCGATGGACCCTTCTAAATGAGAAATGGGAAATAAATGAAAACACGTTATTGCAATCACGATTTTCATGAAAGCACGTGATTGCAATAACAATTTTCATGTATTTCTCATTTTTTATGTAGAAGGGTCCATCAAAAGTATGCAACATGGGTACTCCTTGGATGAGGAATCAAATTTTATATTCAACGAGTGTTGCCACTTGAAATTGAGTAAACCCATAGGGCGATAAGTTGAAAATACAAGTTGAAAAATTAGTTTTTTCTTTTTTTCCTCTAAATGTTGATGATGTAATCTAATCTTACTTTATTATTTCCACTATTATTTTATAGTTTTCTTAAGAGGCCCATTTTAGACCTCAAAACTCCCTTAATGCAAATGTTTCTCTTCTGTAAGGGTGTTCTTATTAGTTTTTCTTTTTTTCCTCTAAAAGTTGATGATGTAATCTAATCTTACTTTATTATTTCCACTATTATTTTATAATTTTCTTAGGAGGCCCATTTTAGACCTCAAAACTCCCTTAATGCAAATGTTTCTCTTCTGTAAGGGTGTTCTTATGGGAGGAATACCCTGGAGTAGTCATACACTGGATTTGGTAGGTGCTTAGACCACCTAGCCTCTAGAGAAGGTCCACAAAATTTACATCCATGATACCCTTTTGTCACAAGACCTTGAAAATTATTGTATAAATTTCAACTCGTTAGCGAACATGAAGATTTGAAGAATTGCAGCGAATTAAATTAATATGTGAAACAATATTGTTACTACACAAATTAATAAGAATGTAATTTACCATAGCAAAATCCTAGGACTGGATATTCATGTATGGTGTAAGCACATATGCCATACAATGTAAAACTCCTTTCTGTGGGGATGGGCCTTGATATGTCATACACATGTATCCCTTCCCATTATTGCTTCAATTCATCTACCAATGGTTGTAAGTAGACATTCATATTCTCTGCTTTCCTTCTACTAGGTACTATGAGAGCTGACATAAGATGTTCATTCTTCACAGACAACCATGGGGGGATATTTTTATTGATCACTATAATAGGCCAAAAAGAATAGTTGGTGTTTTGGAGGGAATATGGGTTGATGCCATCCATGGCTATGTTGAGTCATAGAATTCGTACATCATCCTTGAAATTTTCAGGCCATGTATCCTCTATATGCTTCAAGGCCATTGAATATGTTGGGATTCACATAACTCCTTACTCACATCTATGTGAGGCATGCCATCCCTGCAACATAGCCAATTATTTGCAACGAAAGAGTCTTTGAATCCTTGGGATGATAGGTATGTACCTTAATATCTTATGAGGAGGACCATGTGATTTACCTATTTTTTTTTTTAATTACGATACCTATCATGCCCATATTTTAGACATATCTCTTTGGCTGCATATTCTCCTCTATATAGAATACAATCATTCAGACATGCATGAAATGATATGTACTCAAAACACAACATTTTCAACAACTTTTTTCCCTCTTCGCAGTTGTCCGACAAAATATTATCTCTCAGAAGCACCTTATATTTGAATATCTTGCAGTTGGTGGGGAATATAATTGTATAATGTAAATATTTAGCATTCATAAAATCGACCATTTTTAAATTTGGTTTTGTGAAAAAATATAAAGAACTTGATCGATCATGTAAGTCAATTACCTCAGTATTGCCGAAAAACATGCATTCGACATGCCAAACTTTTCTTTCACGTTGTAGAGCAACATTGTTGTCCCTAGTTGAGCAGAATTTGACTCGTCGTTGAGTCCAAAGAGATGGGTGGTGGAAGTAGATTTCAGGCTTTTGAATAATGTAGTATTGATATGAGCATCATCCCCTAGCTCATCATTCTAGAATGCATCAAACAACATTGCCTCCATGGCAGTCGTATCCCATAAGTAATCATCCATACCAACCTCCATTTGATTGCCTCCATTTCCAACTTGTGATGAAGAACTATTATTGTTCTAGTCATTCCTAATTGGTGAATCTAGAGGTAATGGGAATTGAATATGTGGTTGATTCAACCTTTCTTTGTATGCTTCCTCTCTAATTCTTTCTCTTGGTGCAGCCTTCTCTCGAGTTAAAATTATAGTGGGGTGCTCCAAAATATGGTAGGTGGGTCACTCATCATTGCTAGAATACTAATTTCAAAAAATATTGAACATCATTAATAAAATATCAATGATATTAGTAAACAAGTCAATGCAATTGGTTTGTTGAAATTACACTATACCAAACAATTATTTCCATCGTTGATCCAATATTGCAACTAGAAGATGTCATGTTCCAATTGGTGGGGTGAATTGGTTGTCCAAATTCATCTACCAACTGCTTGTGATATGTTGCACTTGATAAGTGCTTCCAATGTTTTCGAAAATATGGAGTAATATTTTCTGCATCTGAACTCGATTCTGAATGAGGTTCCTACAAATTTAGATATATTTTTATTCAAATTGACATGTATTAAAAAAAAAAAAAATCAATTAGATACTCGAAATATAAATAAATATGAACTTATTGAAGATGGAAAAGGAGAACTCCGTGAAGGACTTTAATTAACAATATGGAATGCACTGGAATTTGAAGAATTATTGACCATTTGATATTATGGATATTTTTCCCCTACATTTGAGAAAAAACAAAAGTAAAAATTTGTGTGCATATCCAAAATTAATCTCGACAACCATATAACCACAATCTAAATTTCAATATAGTTATCAAACCATTTTTCAAGAATAAGGCGACTTTAAGCAAAAAATGTATACTATGAACTACTATAATTCATGTGGATGCATTCTAAAGGATAATTTGAGATTAATATGCCATTTTATGTGAAATTAAAATTTCATATGTCTTTTAAATCAAACCAGTGCGCTTATCAGAACAAAGCGCACAATGTGTTTAAAACATTAACAACATCATGGCATTCAAATAATACCCACACCGGTTTCCAGCATTTCAAAAAATTTATGTTATCATATTGGTGCTCTTCTATAAAAATGAACTAATGCGTTTAAAAAAAAAACAACACTTCTACACACTTGTTTCCCGATTTTAAAAAATAAAAAGGAATTCAACCAACTCGGTGCTCTTATAACAGTTACAACACTAATGCTTTTAAATAGAAACCATACCGCTGTGTTAAAAAAATTAATTGCGCCATTTTGAGATTTCAAAAAAAAAAAATTGTATCGTGTCGGTGCATTGTAAAACTTTGCCACCCTAGCAATGTTGGTGCGATTTTTTTATAAATGCACTGGTGCGCTTGACTATTGAATGCACCGATGCGTGGATAAATTGGAAAAAAAATGTGATTTATTTTTCTATTTTAAAATTCAAAAACGAGTGACAACTGATTTTTTGAAATCAAATTTCATAAAGTCTTTTAAATAGTAAAATGTTATTCACCATTTCATTATTTTACCCAAAATTTCAAGAGAGACATACCAAGAGAATTGTGCAACTGCAGAATATTTTGGAGCAACAAAACTATTCAGAAGATCAGAAGCTAAAAGGTATGGTGATTTAGTCAAAAACCTGTATAACAAAAAATTTAAATTTTATTGTTTATTTTACTAATAATTTTTTTACAATTTATGTTTGGGTTTAATTAAACGAGAATTCATTTGCAAGAGAGACATACTGAGAGCACTGCAAAATATTTTGGATCCGTCAAAAGATCAGAAGTTGAAAGGTATGGTGATTCACTCAAAACCCTAGATAACAAAAATCTCAAATTTTATTGTTAAAATATTTCAATTTCTATTAGATTATTCACAATTCAGAAAAAATAAAAAAATAAAAACCCTATATAATAAAAAATTTACTATAGATTTTACTAGTAAAAATTTTTACGATCTACTTTCCTATTTAAATTTAATTAAAATTTAGTTAAAAAAAAAAGGCAATACTTACCTTAAATGCTTGGTTCTTCCTGCAAAATTTAAACTTTGGGTTTAACTTCCTCTACCACTTCACAATTAGGGTTTTTCAATTTAGGGATTTTAGATTTAATGGGTTTGTGTACTTACTATATATAGGGTGTTTCACATGTAAAGTAGGGGAATCAATTATTGAATTAGATCCAAACCCTATCAGTCATCTCCATTTTTTTTAAACGGTTATATGTTCCACAGTGCACCCTCTGTAATATAACGCACTAGTGCTTCCTTTGTAATACAACACACTAGTTTTTAGAACATGTTGGCACCTAATCCTTGTGATTGGGTGAATTTATGTAAATAAATAAATTAGAAATATGAACAGTCATCGAGAGATGAACTGAGCAGTCTCTCCCTCACGTACATAATGAAGACCTACCTTGTGGAATAATATACGAATTAGTTTTTGCTTTGTGGAGTTACTGCCTGGCCTGACATGGTATCAGAGCTAGCTCCTTTTTTAATCTTTTATATCCTTTGTAACTCCCTGTTCTGCTCCTCTGCTCTCCATTCAAAGGCATTGTCCATATTGCCATTTTCCCTGTCTAATGTCTGTCTCAATTGCTATTTGTGTAGCATGAACGTTTGACTGCCTGAATGACCTGCTCCACGCAATGCCTGTACGCTTGTCTATAATTCGTTGTCCATATAATTTAGGTTCTGACATTTTCACTGTAGATATATTTTCGTTGTCCGTTTGCAGCCCAGGTTCTAATTATTCTCAGTTGTTGTTTACACAGTTATCATGCTGCCACCATAGTGGCTGCCACTTCAATTCTCCACCTCCGCCATCTGAATGAGCCTGTCTTTGCATTTTTTATATTCACAAAACGATATCTGGTCTGTTGGTTCTTGTCTGAGGGGCGGAAGTTGTGTTACCACTGTGCCATGCGGGTAAACCCACGACTTCACCTTTGATAACGCACTGTTTCACTACCTTAGCGCCAGGGTTTTGAGCTCATGCGTGCAGGCACCATGAAACATTTTAAAGAGAGAAAAAAAAAATTGATGATGCCTTTTTCTATTAAGCCGATAATGTCACGTTGCAATCCAATCTCCAGAACAATCATGCTCAAGATTTTCAACCGCAGACGACCCTACTCTCACTCTAATTCTGCTTCTTCATTGATTTCACTTGTGCCTTGACCTCATTGTTGCAAGCCGGATTTAGACAGAATTAAGATATATTGGAAAAGTTAGAGGCTTTGGTCCATCAATTATTGGTAGGCTACCTCGGAAACTATGTGAAACATATTCACAAGGACCAGTTTCGAATTAGCGTGTGGAAAGGAGAGGTTTTATTGGAGAATGTCAACTGTGCCTTATGCTCATGGTACTACGTTAATTGACCGTTGTTGCTGCGTTTTTTATTGTGAGAAGATGAAAACGTACCTTTGTTGGAACGCTGTCCTAGTGAAAGCTGCATATATATATTGAACGCTGCCCCACTTTGTGTATGTACTGAAGTTTTTAGCATTATATTCAAGCTGGTCTCTGCCTGATTTGGTGCGCTACTGCCTGATTTTGTGATATGCTGCTGGTATATACATCATTTTAATACATGCGTTGAACTGTACGCTGCTCCATGCGTTGACTGTTTTGGATGCTGGCTATATATATATATATATATATATATATATATATATATATATATATATATATATATATATATATATATATTAAAAGGTCTGTTGTATTTAAGCTGCATTACAGTCTTGGTGTACTACAATCTTGAACGCTACCCAGTCTGAGTTATGTGAAATATATATTGCATGATTGCAGTTGATTTCATTTTTTGGAAAGTCATAGCAAATTATTATTATTTTTTTTGCTACGAATATTGTAATTATTTTTGGGCTCAGTTCAAATTTTTATGATGGAGAAGTTTGTTGAAAAAGTGAAGGGTTTGGAAAAGAAGACAACTCTTCTTGCACACAGAGAAAATAATCTTGCTCAAGATTCTTCCAGAGGAAGAGGTGGAAGAGATTTCAGAGGCGGGGGGGGCAGAGACTCTCAAGGAGAAATGGCAGGTTTGCACTGCATTCACTGCAAAAGAAATGGATCACATGATGCCTCTACATGCAAGCTACCATGGGACAAAATTGAGCAGCAAAGAAACCAACAGAAAGGTAAGACTGATGATACAGACAAAGGTAAAGCACCTGAATCTGCTCACTATGTTGTGGCACAATGTAACATTAGAGTAAATGAAGATTTATTTAATGCTTCACTTGCTTCTTGGAAAAATGATTGGTTGCTTGATTCAGAAGCAACCTGCCACATGACTCATAGAAAAGATTTTTTTGAAGATTTCACTGACAATGTTGATGGAGCAGTATAATTTGCAGATCAATCAAAAATCAATCCATCAGGGCTTGGCACAATCAAGGTTAAACTGCCTGGTCTTCTAGACTTTCTTCTGCATCATGTTTTATATCTCCCACGGCTCAAGAGAAACTTGTTTTCCTTGGTCCACATCCGCCGGCAAGGTCACTCCATTCATATGTTTGATGGCAAGCTTGAGGTAAGAAAAGCATCTAACCACTCACTTGTCATGAGGGAAATAGAAGAAGAAAGGCTTATCAAGCTGCAAGGAACCTCTGCTCATGCACAAAAATTCTCATACAATTCTCATCATGAAGAAGGTACACTTCCATCAACTTTATTATGGCATGCTAGATTTGGAAATTTGAACTATGACAGTCTCTGCTTATTGAAGAAAAATGGTGTTGCTGGTTTGCCTACAATTCCTAGGAAACTTAAGCAATGTGATGCTTGCATTCTAGGAAAGCATAGCAAACAGTCTTTTCATGATTCACATTTAAGAGCACATAGAAAAATTGAACTCATTCATTCAGATTTATGTGGTCCAATGCCTGTTCCTTCTGCAAATGGAAATAAATATATCATGACATTTATTGATGACTACACTAGAATGTGTTGGGTTTATTTATTGAAGAACAAATCTGATGCTTTTCAAACATTCAAGAATTTTCATAAATGGATTGAAAATGATGCACAATCTCATATTGGGTCTATTCACACTGATAATGGAAAAGAATATGCATCAAATGAATTTGAAAACTATCTTCGCCAAGATGGGATCAAACATCAAACAATTGTGCCTTATAATCCCCAACAGAATGGTGTAGCTGAAAGAATGAATATGACAATCTTAAATATGGTACGATCCATGCTCTTCTTCAAAAATGTAAAGATAATGTTTTGGGCTGATGGTATTCTATGTGTTGCATATATAAAGAATAGATGTCCATCTAATGCTATAAGAAACAAGACTCCATATGAAATGTGGTATGGACATGTTCCTTCGGTAAGGCATCTCAGGGTCTTTGGTTCCACTTGTTATGCCTTGATACCAAAGGTACATAGCAACAAACTTGGTGCTAGAAGTCGTAAGTGTATCTTCCTGGGGTATTCAAACACCTCCAAAGCATACCGCCTCTATGATGAAGTAAATAAGAAGTTTGTTGTATCTAGAGATGTAATTTTCCTTGAATCATCCAAAACTGACAATGTTGTTGAGTGGCAACTTAATCGCTTGGATAGATTCGCAAAAGAAAAAACATTTCAAGAATTTGATAATCAGATTCCACATCTTGAAGGGGGGATTCCTATACTAGATCAACATGTGGAATCTTCTTTTGAATAACATTCTCCCTCGCTTGAAACTCCAACAACGGATGATGCTTTAAGTGATGTGATTGATAGATTTGGGAGACTCAATCTTGATTCAGTCCCAACTCAATCAACGGAGCAGCCTGGACCATCTGAGAAAGGTCCCCCAAAGTGGCTGAAAAAGACACTTGAAAGTGTTCATCCTAATGAAGTTGGAAAGACAAGAACCAGAAATTCAAACCAGCAAAATGGAGGTGATGTAGATGACTCTAATTCACCTGTTGATATGGATGTTTCTTATGATTGTGAATTGAACTTGTCTACATATTTTGAACCAACTTCCTTCAAAGAAGTTGCTTCTCATGATGAATGGAAAGAAGCGATGCAAAAGGAGTATGATGCCCTCATAAAGAACGACACTTGGAAGCTGGCTGATCCTCCATTAGGAACCAAACCAATTGGCTGCAAGTGGGTTTACAAGAACAAGTATGAAGCTGATGGCTCACTTGACAAGCACAAAGCTAGGGTTGTGGCAAAAGGTTTTTCACAGAAAGAAGGGATCGATTATGAGGAGACTTTTTCCCCCACAGCAAAATGGGCTACCATCCGGACACTCTTTGCACTAGCAGCTCAAAACGGTTGGAAAGTCCATCAAATGGATGTAAAAACTGCTTTCTTGAATGGAGATCTAAAAGAGAATGTTTTTATGTCCCAAACTGAAGGATTTGCTGTGAAAGTACATGAACATAAAGTATGCAAACTTGTGAAGTCATTGTATGGCCTCAAACAAGCACCGCGAGCCTGGTATGAAAAACTAACTAAGCATCTTCTGAAACTCAATTTCAAACATTTTGATCTTGTTGATGTAACTTTATTTGTCAAGAAAGTTGGCAAAACAGTTGTATATCTTGTGCTATATGTAGATGATCTTTTGATGATAGGGAACAACGAAAGCTACATTGCATCCATAAAAAAGGAATTGGGGAAAAGTTTTGAAATGACTGATTTGGGCTATGTTCATTACTATCTTGGCATTGAAGTAACCCAACATCCAAAGTCCCTATTTCTTTCTCAAAAGAAATACATTGGAGATCTATTGAACAGGTTTGGCATGACAGAGTGCAATCCTCTTACTACTCCAATGGAACAAAACTTAAATCTCACATCTATTGAAGGAAAAGAATTTGAGGATGCAACAAAGTATAGACATATTGTAGGAAGTCTCAACTACCTAACTACTACCAGACCAGACATTTCGTTTGTTGTTGGAATCCTCTCCAGGTTTATGCAAAAGCCTTGTGAGGGACATTGGTCTACTGCAAAAAGAGTTCTAAGGTACTTGAAGGGAACTCAAGACTTTGGAATCAAGTATACACAGGTGGACGACTTTAGCTTGATTGGATACTCTGATTCAGACTTTGATGGAGACAAAGAAACTAGGGTATCAACTTCAGGATATGCTATGTGTCTTGGATCAGGAGCTGTCTCCTGGAGATCACGCAAACAATCAGTTCCAGCAAATTCCACAATAGAAGCAGAATACGTGGCAGTAGCTGAAGCAACAAAAGAAATTGTGTGGCTCAGGAAAATTCTTGAAGATTTGCACGTAAAACAAGTACAATAAACTCCACTCATGATTGACAATACCTCTGCAATAAAGTTGGCCAAGAACCCAAAATTCCATGATCAAACGAAGCACATCAATACTAAATATCATCTGATTCGACATCATGTTGAGGCCAAAACAATCCATCTCCGTCATTGTTCCACAAATGAGCAAATTGCAGACATCTTCACCAAAGTTCTTGGAAGAGAAAAGCTTGAACGATTCAAAATGATGCTTGGACTCACCAACATCCCTTAAGATTAAGGGGGGGAATGTTGAGGGCTAATCCTTGTGATTGGGTGAATTTATGTAAATAAATAAATTAGAAATATGAACAGTCATCGGGAGATGAACTAAACAGTCTCTCCCTTATGTACATAATTAAGACCTATCTTGTGGAATAATATACGAATCAGTTTTTGCTTTGTGGAATTACTGCCTGGCCTCACAGAACACTCTCTATTATGTCTAGTCTGTTAATTGTTGCTCCCAGTTTAATATAACACATCAGCCTACCTCTTCCAAATAGCATCGTTAAATCATACCGGTTTGTTTATCCTTACAAATAGCACCGTAAGAATTTAAAATTAATTTTCCATGACGATGTTAACAATTAAATTCCAGGTGTGTTTAATGTTCTAAATGCACCGGTGCATTTATTTAGATTAACACACCAGTTACTAGAGATTTTTTGGCTGAAATTATTATTTGGTTTATTGTAAAATATATTTAATTACTTCTATATTGAATTCTACAACTTGTGCATTAATAAAAAATCTCTCAAAAGCTATCAAGTAACAAAAATATTGATCAACACAATGATCGCACATCAAAAAAATCAGAGAAGAAAATTCTTTGTAAATTCTTTACAAGATTAATATGTTTGAGCTATATGTAAGTTTAACTAATATGTATTGGTTGGTGTGTTTCATGCAGAGCCACAAAATGAACAAGGTCGATAAGATTATTTCTAATCTAAATGTAGAAAAGCGTAAAATCCCGATAGAAAAATTGTAGAATGATGAATCAGGTGAATGAAAAAATACTATTCAATATGATTTTTTTTTAAATTTTCATTAATATTATAATTAAGAATATTAATAACATGTTTCAAACAATCTATTAATTCATATATGTTTAATGTTCTACAAGGAGAAACAATGAAGTAAAATATCAATGTCTTCTATGAAAAGAAAAAATATGAAACATGTAAATGACGATGGATTGGTCCTTAGCTCATTTGGAGTGGTGTTGAAAGATAATGAAAGGGGAGCGGGGGATTTTACAGAACTATGAGTGATATAGTGGAACAAATGTATAGACGTACTTTCCACTTACAATACAAAAATCAATCCAATGATTGTAAGAACCAAATTATATCTAAACTACAAGAAGCATTTCCTAAGCAATGATCAATGAGACATGTGATACTTGCAATAGTAAAAACATACAACAACAAAAAACAATCATTCAAAAGGTAATATTCCTAATTTTATAAAATGACTCTCTAGAATTATATGTATATATTACTACAAACCATTAATTTATTAATATCGATTTTTTGATATTTAGTTTTCATATATCATTATAAAAATGGTTTCACTTTTTTCAAGAAGATTATGAAAATCCCAAATGATCAACACACTAATATGTGAAACATGCAGTATGAATATCCAAAAAAAGTCTACAAGGATATGGTCAAAGAAATGGACATAATTGCATCACAAGAGGAGCCATCTCAACAACAACGTGCTTCAAATGTATGTAATCATGATTGACCTTGTACATTAAAAAAAAAAAACATTAATATTAATTTTCAAGGATTTTCTTGCAGAAAAGAAAATAATATGGAACTCATTCAGAACATAAAACATGATGAGAAGGAAGAAAAGGGTTGATTTGAAAGTTTGTGACTAATTGTTAATATTTCTTTATAACAACTCAAGGTTTCATTTTTGTATATTTTAAGTTGTTTTACAACAACCATGCTTGAATGTCTTCAAATATCGATGTAATCAACAAAACATTCATAAAAATAAACCAAGTCATGGAAGTAGCTTGAGCAGTGATAGAAGTTCCACTGAAGAATGATGATCGATTTAGATATCAATGCAAACTGTTGTATTTTTTGAAATAATTGTCTATGAAAATCAGAAATTTTGTTTAATGTAATGGACATAATGTCCCAATTGAAAGACAAGGGGTTAACAATAACAATCCCATTTTGTATGACAAATAGCCTCTTATTGATATATAATAAAATACATTTTAATTTATTTTATTGTGTTATTCAATGTCACTATGAAATGTTACACCACTGAGTAAATATATGGATGATTAAATATTATAATGAAGAGATGTGAAATATGAGAATATAACAAATTAATCCAAACATCATATGAAAATGTACTAATCAAATTTTAATGTATATACTATTATAAGATATATGTCGATTTTTTTATGAATAACAGATTTTAAAATTACAATAATTTCATTCTCACAGGTCAACGTTTCCAAAAAAAGAGAAAATATCATTCAAAAAAGTGGTGTGTCTATAACATAAAAAAGCATCGGTGCGTTGTGTTATATAAAAGCACCATGGCGACATATTTTTGCATGCCCAGTGTGTTTTAAGAAAATGAGAGCATCGGTGCATTTATCACTTCAAGCACTGGTCCTATTTGAGATTAACACCCTAGTGCATTGTAATTCTTAACGCACCAGTGCTTTCATATAACTAACTCCTTGGTCCTATAAAGTATTATTTCTATCCCAGTGCTTTATGAAAACTAATAGCACCGATCCTTTTGTATAACTAACGCACCAGGGCCTTTGTACTAATGATACACATCAATGCTACAATTTAAAAAAAACGCACTGACACAATAATTATTTTTTGTGTGCCCCTATGTCATTCCATAGAAGCACGCCCTGGGGATTTTTTATCTCTCAGCATTGATGCAATATATATTACACACTAGTATTATTTGCATTCAACGCCTTGGTGCTTTTAGTTGTGTATGCTTCCTAGTATTTTTATGTATGTAGCACACTGGTGCTACCTGTTGCATTAAGCGCACCGAATAATAAAAAAAAAACATCCACTAGAACCTCCGACCACCCAGATTTTTTCATTTGTCATGAAGTTTTGTTAAAACCTTTTTTATCCCAAAAGGATGTTTTAGCAGATGTTATTTTTTCAATGTTTTCCAATTTTATAACACTAAAAACCTCCGTTATAACCTCCAGTAGAAGGTATTTTCCTTGTAGTGAAGCATGAGTTGAATACCATGCGGTAATCCTAGTTGAATTAGGAACTAGAGGAAGGAACTAAAATCTCTCATGCATGAGGTAGAAATATGGAAAAAAGGGGGGATTTCCATTGTGATGAGAGATGAGACTAAGTAATTGTGAATGTAAAAAAATCCCTGTGAACTTGTTGTGAAATGAGATACCTAAAAACTTGTGTGTGTATTGGGTCTCATAGAGGTTATGACAGATTGGCTCTGGAAGGGAAGATGGAATTCAGCCTTGGAGACATGGAAGGCTTGTGAGGGAATTCCCATCTAATTTTGATTGGAAACTAGTGAGAAAAATCCCTCATAATAAGTTAAGTAGGCTGAAGGAATTTGCTTGTATGATTGTATCATGCATGAATTCACCTTGGAGTAATGGAAGGTTTATGAGGGATTCCCTGTCTAATTGTGATTGGAAACCAATAAGAAGAATCCCTCAAACTAAGTTGAGTAGACTGAAGGAATTTGATTGTATGGTTTCATCGTGCATGATAAGCATTAGAAAATGGTAGGACCGTAGAGGGAACCAAAGGAACTAGTGAAGGGATCTCCCTTTATGTTGTGCAGGCTCCTAGTGGTCATATTTTGTTGTGTTAATAACCCATACCCACTGCCTGAGAGAAAACACTCTTGTTTCTCAATTCTTTCAAGTGAAGGAGAATGACCTTGATTCTCTATCCCTAAATTGACCTTTGGTTGAAATACCCTAAATGAAGCATCCTTCAAACATTGGATCCAACTTTTAGGTGGTTAGATACAAGAAACTTGTAGTGTAACTATGTCTATTATTGGACCAAAAGTGGTTGTCCCTTCTTCAATTTCTAGCAAATTCAAGTGGAATAGATAAGTGTATTATTTACCTTGTAAATGTAATGTAAATGCTTCATTTTCATACACTATGGTTGTTGAAAAAATGTAGCAAGGAAGGCTCAATTTGACTTTAGCCTTAGTCAAATTGAGTAAATCAAATTTCCACATTAGCAAGATAATTTTGAGGCAGTTAACTAGTTTGACATGGATCTCGTCACTCAGTTAGCTCAGTAAATTTGAGTTAGAGGGCTTGGAGTTTACTTATGCATGTACGATTTCTAAATTTTAGTAATCTAGTTCAGTTATTTTCAGTTGTATTTAGTTGACTGGCCTCTAACTATTGATAGAGTCAGTTGAAGGCTAGTGGTGCAGTGGGACAATATTCTAACTTAGAGATATCTTAGTTGACTGATAAATCAACCCAAAATAACTAGTGCATGTAAGGAATTCAAATTCTTTAGCTGAAGTGGAGATGAAAAGGTAGTGTAGCATAAATTATAAACTAGTTTTGAGTGTATAGGTGTTGCATGCAGTCAGTGATCAATCCTTGGGAATTGTGCAATCAATTTAGAGGAAATTCCTATCTTTTAGGGGAAAAATTCCTCAATATTTGTGCAAGGAAATAAGAGGCTTGGTGGGAAAATAATTGGCTAAGTGTTGGCCAAATTTTCCCATTGAGAAGAGAGAACAATTATTCTTTTGCAAGTTGGACTCGAAGCTAGAGCTAGCAATTGTAATATTTTATCTATTCAAATGATTAATGTAAAAAGGATTGAGGACTTTTTCCCAGTTGGTTTCCCCTGGAAATGAATGTGTATTTGTGGTTTTTCTTATTGCATGTCTATGAATATTGTTATAAATTGTGATTTTCATTCCGCAGATCAGTAGGGTAGAACTGTGTCTCTTGTTTTCAAGTTGAAATATTGAGTAGTTGCAATTTCTATCAAAATTTCTACATGGCATCAAAGCCCTAAAATCACATTAGAACCAATATTTCAAATTTTTTCCTCAACAATCTCAAAGTAGTAGCTTCAGTGCAATATTTTTTCTTTAGGATCGGGAGAATTTATTTCAATGGTCTGAGATTGGAATATGCCCTAGAGGGTAGCTCGAAAACTAACATTGCAAAACCTCCATAATTAGATGCACAACAGTTGACCAAGCAAAAGAAGGATGTTGAAAAGGTGAGAATAATTATACTAAAAGGTGTGAGAGCCCATGTGGTCTCAAATATCCATGGCAAAGAGACACCATTTTCTATGTGGAAGAAACTGACTAAGCTATTCTAAAATAGCAGTGACCATAGAAAATTGACCCTGAAAGACAAACTTTGAAACATCAGAATGCAAAAAAATGACACTACTCTGCAGTATGTGTCCAAGTTTACACAAGTTCAAGATGATCTTGGATGGGTCGGGTTGAATGTAGAAGGAGATGACTTGGTGAGCCTAGCTCTTCTAGGCCTTCCAAATACTAGGAAATCTACCATGACTCTGTGAATGGAAGGGAAAAAATACCGAATTGGGAAATGTTATAGTTTTATTTGGTTCAAGAAGAGTTCAAGAGAAATAACAAAGATGGAACGTCATTCAAATTTGAGGATGGAGATAATTTTGCATTGGTTGGAAAGGGCAATAGGGGAAATGAAAGAAGACCAAGAGAAAACTTGAATCTAGCTAAACTAATGGCAAGAAGAAAGACTTGAGCAAGATAAAATGCTTCCATTGCCACGAATACAAGAACTATGAAACACAATGTATGCACACGAATTCTAACAAGAATCATTCAAGAGGGAGAAGCAAGGGCCATGTTGCATGATCAGGGGTTACCATTGCATCTATGGGAAGAAGCATGCAACACAACAGTCTACTTGCAGAACCAGAGTCCTCATAGAATACTTGGTATGATCACACCAGAGGAAGATTTCTCTGGGAGAAAGCCTAATGTGTCTCATTTCATAATTTTTGGAGCTTCATTTTATTGTCATGTATCCAAGGATTCGAGGAAGAAACTTGAGCCTAAAACATAGTTGGGAGTTTTTTCGTGATACACCGAAACTCCATATAATTATCAGGTGTATTTTCCTTCATAGAGGATGAAAATTATGAGGAGAGATGTCAAGTTTGATGAGGGCAAGGCTATGAGATGATCTCTAGAATGAGAGCTGAGTATCCCACCAGAGTAGAAGCTTCGAGATCCAAAGGAAGAGCCTCAAGATGATATTTAGGAGGTAGTGGAGTAGCCACATGTAGAGGAGCAGACAGGAGGCACCCACTCAACTAGAATCTTCCAAAGAAGAGAGAAAGAGAAGCATAGAAGTTGATAGATTGTTGTAGGATGTTATGGAGAATGTGGGAGCCCCCACATCATAGCGCAGGTAGCAGAGGTTACCTAATAGGTACACTCATTACATGTCTCTCATGAAAAAGCTCATTGAGGTAGAGCCTTCCTCATTTGAGGAATTAGTTTCTCAACCTATTTGGGTTGATGCCATGGTGGAAGAATACAAATCCATCGTGAAGAATAGTGTATGGGAGGTGGTGCTGAGATCAAAAGGGAAATTAGTGGTTGGTTCCAAATGGATCTACAAAGTGAAGCATTCAAATGATGAGAGAATCGAGAAGTACAAGGCCAGATTTGTGGCGAAATGATTCTCTCAAATAAAGGGAGTGGACTATGAGGAAAATTTTGCTACAGTTTCAAGATATTCCTCAATAAAATCCATTCTAGCATTGGTTGCACAGATACTCTGGAAAATCCACCAGATGGGTGTGAATACCACCTTTCTCAACAGTGTTGTTGAGGAGGAAATTTACATAGAGCATCCAGGAGGATTTGATAGATATGATTGGGAGTCACATGCGTGCATACTAAAGAGAGCATTGTATGGTCTCAAACAGGAGCCCTAAGCATGGTACACTTAGATCAATAGTTATCTCATTGGATTAGGCTTCACTAAAAGTGAAGTAGATGTGAACCTCTATCACATTGTGGTAGATGGTATTTTGCTTATTCTTTTTTTATATGTCGATGATTTAATATTGACAGGTGATGAGCATCTGATCCGTTCTTTCAAAGAGAATATTGCAAGGGAATTTGAGATGGAATACAAGGGCCTCACGCATTACTTCTTGGGCTGGAAGTATGGTAGGGTGATGGTTTATTATTTGTGTCTAAAGGAAAGTATGCTACTGAGATACTTCAGAGATTTCACATGGATAACTGTAAGCCCATGGACACACCTCTAGCTACAAACTGGAGGAAATAGTATGCTTCTTCAAGTGAGGAAGTTTATGCTACCATTTACAAGCATTGTGTGGGTTCACTAATGTATCTTGTGAACAGATGAACTGACGTGTGTTATGCAGTCAACCAAATTAGCCAAGATATGGTGAGACCTACCAAATTATATCGGAAGTCAACAAAGCATGTGTTACGGTACCTCGGAGGCACTGCCCAGTATGGATTATGGTACAGATAGACATAGGGAATGAAGTTGCAAGGCTTCACCGATGCAGATTGGGTAGGGAGTCCATCCGACAAGAAAAGTACATTAGGTGTTGTCTTGAGTGTTGAGTCTGCAATTATGTCTTGGTACAATAGGAAGAAGAGGTATGTGGTGCTTAGCTCAATAGAGGTTGAATACATGGTTGCAAGGCAAGTATCATGTGAATCAATCTGGATGAGGAAAATACTTGTGGGACTATTCAGTTGGGAGATGGATCTGATAGTGATATATTGTGAAAAAAAATTGTTCCATCTAGTAGTTGTTCGGGTGGGGATATCAGAAAAAATAGGAAGATTCCCAGTTTTTCCTTAGAAATCGGAAGTTCAAGGGTCTCGGCCTTAGCCCCTAGTCACATGGGTTGAGGGGAGCCAAAACCAAGATCCAGATATAAAGGGGGCATATCTGTATATTGGCCCCAAAAGGATGAAAATAACTACTTTATATGGAAATACCCCGATATACCATGGCCCCAAGCGATGGAAAAGAAAATGATGGCCTTACCACTATTTACTAGTCTTTACCATGCCCGTGAGCTAACAAACTCAAAATATTGGATTATTAGAGTATCGAGTCCCTATAGGTTGACGCAATGATGATGTCGCAAGTAGTGACATGGCTATGTCATGTGTATAACATGCATCACTTGGACTTGGCCTTTTTGGGTAGGAAAGTTTACAAATATGAGTGACTTGTGGCATACATTCGTAGTGTCACATGGAAAAGGACACATCAACACATACCACGTGTCAAGTGGTGATTGCTTGATGGTGATTAATGTGGAATTCCAAACTGTCATATCAACATATTAGGAGTTTGGGAGGGTGAAATCTCATAAATCACAAATATTTGGATATCTTAATATACACATCAACCATGCCACATGATAAAGTTATGGTGTGGCAAGCCAAGTTATCCACTGTCCTATTAACTTATCCGTATTTTGCGATAATTTTCAGTTATAAATAAATCACTAATAACCTATTTATTCATGTAGGTATATCAACATATTAGCCATATAGAAAAACAAATACACTAGCATATCAGAGGGCCCACACCCATAGTGGCATATTGATGATTCAAACCCACTAGAGTATTGACATACTAGAACACTGAGAGTTTGGAAAAATGACAATGTATTGGAAAACACCAATATAGCGAGGTTATGATATGACATGTGGGCTAGGGACATGGTCCAATATGGGGGTGACACATGGTCAAGGGCTACCATGTGTTAGCCATGTGGACATGTATAGATGATGATGTGGCCCTAAGGGGAAAAACTTCAAAATGCCATAATTTTGTGCATGAAGCTAAGAATGAAATGAATTTTACATCATTGGAAATATTTCGATGAGCAAAAATGATGGTGGTATTGGAATTGTGATTTAAGGTAATTGAAGAATGAGGAAATTTGATGAGCCCATTTTCATAATAACCCTTAAAGATCGAGTTAATTATGCCCCACAACCCCGATAAGGAATTAGGGGGTTTGGTGTGTTACAGTAAGTAAAGGAGCCCTAAATGGAATTTTGAAATTTGATTTGTAATTTTTTCAAGTAGTGCAAGTCAATAATTTAATAATTTAATCAATATTTAAATTTAATGGAAAGATTGTTTGGTATTGGTAGTTTGGTTGTTAAATATGGTTAAAATTTTAATCCATCATATTTAGTGATGGATGGATTAATTTTCAAAATGTATCTTTAACTTATTGAGAAAAATTCAAAACGATGTTACAATCATAAGGCCATCACATTAATACTCTTTTCATTGTTTTGAGGTAGATTTTGTTGAACAATCTGATTGTAGTCTAGTGAGCTTGAAATTCAAAATTTGAAATTATAAGGAGGGATAAAAATCATAACACAAAATTATCTACAGGCGTTCTTCCTAAGTGTAAACAAATTTCTCTGCCTCAAATATTTCAAATGGTTCTTCTCTTATTATCTAATATCCCCTTATTCACCCCTTGCATTGGGTGATTATGTTGATAAATTTAACTAGTTTTCATCTTAATAATTATTGTACTCATTTCAATATGTATCCTATGTAACAAAGAAGAAAAGAAGAAAGAAAAATTATTATTATTAAAGCATGGGTTCCATGCTCATTATTGATGGTATTCTAGGTAATATCATGTTCTTTGTGCTTTTAGGGTTGATTAGGTCTTAGGATTTATTGTCATGTGTCAATGGAGTCAACATCATGTTCATAAGACCTTTCCGGGAAATTGGTAATTGTAAAAAGAATTATTTTTTAGTCTAGAAAGTCCTAGAATCTCGAAGAGTACAATTTGGATCTAGGATCATCAAGTTGGCCTAAAGGAGGGAATTTGACCACTTGAGAAGGCTATAGAAAAGATAAATTCAACTTCATTTCCAACTCACTCACTCACTAGTTCGATCTATAAGAAAAAGTTTGATCTGTAGCTGGGAAAGGCAAAAAGAGGAGATCAAAGGTCTAGAAGAAGCTGGGAGGAAAAAATTTATTGTTTTGGGGCTCTATCTCTCTCACACATGTGAAATTATAGGGATTTTGGGTTGTAGAAATAGGTTGAAGTTGCAGGTCTGATTTACAGTAGGACGAAGTGAAAATTTTGGTAGATGGAAGATGTAAAACCCTTATCTTGACCTCTTTGACCTTGGGAGAGTTTTCTTACTCTAAGTAGGTCTTAGGAGGAGGCTATATTAGGGCTTCCAAGAAGCTGCAAGGATGAATTTGTTGGGTCGAAGTTGTAGGCCAAGTAGTAGTGTTATAACTGCTAGGTAGAAGTTGCAAGGTGTAGTAGTTTGGTGCAAAATAAAGGAAGGACTTGAGAAACGGTCGACTTGGTACTAGGAGAATGAATTGTTCTGGGGATTGGGTCTTTGTATCTCATCTGAATCATATTTTATGGAAGGAAGCTCTTGAATCCTGAAAGAAGAATATTACAAGGAAAGTCTCGTGAAGGGGTCTGGTTAAAGACTCGTTGGTGGAAGACCCTTTTAATTTAGAGTCTCTACATTGAATAATATCAATAATACATCAATATCGCAATGAGGGTGTTGATCTCAGGAAGTATATTTGCAAGGTATCAATCTTGTAAGATGTTGGTGGATGAATCCTAAGGAACATCTTTCCAAGACATCATCAAGAACTCTCTAAAGGTCTTGAAAGAATCAAGAAGGTTGGAGACATCATTAAGGAGAATCTTGTTCATCAAGTAAGTACCATATTATTTCATCATGCTTGAATCTTCAGGTCATATGGGTTCTTTCTGCAAAGAAATCAATAAGCTCATCGGGGCATCAAACTATCTAGCATGGAAGGAAAGAATTGACTTGATACTCATAGAACAAGTAATGGAATATGTCACTGGAGAAATTACTGAACATGAGAAAGATAAGAAACAAGAACTAGCAAAGTACAAGGGGAAGTAAGAGCTCAAAGGATCATAGTTGAATCAATTAAGGATTCTATTGTTCCATTTGTTGCAAATTTGAAGACTTCCAAGGCCATGTATGATAAGCTAGTGAATTTGTATTCAGTAAGTACAATAGGAAAAAAGATGACATAGAGAAACAAGCTATACAAAATGAAGAAATAAAAGGATGGGGATGTGGAATCCTTCCACATGAGAGTCTCTCAACTAAGAGACTAATCTACAAGGACTCAGGGAATTAATCATTGGTTCTGAAGTAACCATCTATGTACTGAATGAACTACCACCAGAATGGAGCATCCTTGCAACAAGCATCTACTCCAAGAAGGGAAAGGATGATACTAGATCTAATGACAAATATCAAGTCTTTCTATCTTGAGTCAAGAAGTTGAAGAAGGGAAAGTTTGGTAAGTCCAGGAAGAAATACATGTCCAAAGTGCAATGTTTTAGATGAAATGAATTTGGACACTTTAAGATGGATTGTCCAAACAATAAAAACAATAAGAGAAAAAAAGGAGCGAAGCTCATGTAGCTGAGGTAGTAGGAGAACCTGAGAAGAAAGAAAATATGGAAGAAGTGAAGGATCTTTACTACTAAAGAAGGTTCATTAACTATCAAGTTCTCTATGAAGTTTAATATTTCTTTAAGGATAGTAGGTTTTGCATAGAATCATAGGAAGAAGCATATAATAGTAGCATGTTTATAATTTATATGATTAAGTTTCTTTATAGAGATCATCTAGATAGATGGATAGATAAACTATTTTTTCATATTGGTCATCCAGGCATTATCTAACTTTATATTAGAGGTGGTCATCTTGCTTAAGTGTATCATCATAATACTGAAAGAACCATCATTATGGACAGTTCTTTGGAAAAATCACTATGAAAAGGTTAGTATGCACTCCATGTAATGTGGAGTCAATACTTTGTTGTGCTATTCAAAAACCCCCCATTTGTTAATAGTAGTAGTCAATATTACATTAATAAATGGGGGCCCATAAAAAAATCTTTCCAAAAATAAGTTTAGCATTTAGGCATTTTCTTTATTAATTTTTGGAATAAAACAAGATATCAATCAAACACCTTTTCAAAAAACTATTAAATGTCTCCCTTTCCCACATATCGCACGATCAAGCGTGATTAAAAGCCTTGCTAATCCACCAAATCTAGCGAAAAGTTATCAAAAGAGGACTTCGCACTTTAATACTTTGAAACTAGTACGTTTCTTATATAAAATAAGTCCTAAAGAATTTTATTAAAACAAAGGCCCACGTCGCATATCGCTATTCTTAGAAGGTGCACCTTAATGAGTTACCTTAAAAATGCGTGAGATGCGAAATTGCAATAACAGCAATTACCTTACCACGTCGCATCTCGGACATTTAAAGGAACACCATAAAATTTACCATCCGTTGAAATTGTGAAATGTGATTGAAACCTGGACCCACTCCTGGATACGTCACAGACACATATTTAGGTTCGCTACTTAATGAAAAGAACTTTACACAAGAAACCCTGACAAATGGGTTATGCCCTAGAAACAGTAGTAAGCGACCTGCATCTTGCATATCGCAAAAACAATAAGTAAAGCATACATACATAACGTGATAATGCGATCTGCGATATTGCTTCGCAAATCACAAAATCACAATTTTCGCAATTTAAAGGCTCATCACCCTAGAAGATTTCTTCCTGACTTATGATGCGGACATTAATGAGAATTAAAGCTAAGAAATAATGAACCATTAGTGGGCATTTAGTAAAAGTTAATGGAATTTATGTGTGAAAATCCATCCAAGGTGATATGATATCTTCTCACTTACATTCAAATAAAACTCCTTTCTTATCACCTTTTCAAGTTATCTGTATTATCCCAGCTTACATTCATTCTTATCTCTGTATATCTGATAGCTACTATTTTTCTCCATTTTCAGGGAAAATCCACAGAAGGAGTCTTTGGGAGTGATGCAAAAGAAGGGAAAAGCAGTTGCATCTGAGAAATCAGAAATGACTCCTTTATTCTCAGATACTACATGTAGTAGAGAAGGAAGGACATCTACGTGGGAAACCATGTATGACTTATTAGAAGAAGAGCAACCAAGACCTCTGGAAACAAAGGTCACAGCTGACAATCATACTTCCTCTGATGCCACCATTTTTTAGACGGCATGCTCATTTCTACATCACATAGCCGCGTGCCCAAAGATAATCTCTTACTCAGATGTGGTCAAGTGGATTATTGATCAGGTCGATATCTTAGACAAATAATTTAAGAATAGAAGCCAAGAGGTTATGGGATCTTTTTTGCCAAACAACCTACAGCTTATGTACCACCTACTAGAGCCACAAGCCATCTACAACAAACAGTTCCTTGAGAAGTTTGCCAAATAGAACGAGCACCCAATAGATGTCACCTGGACCTAGTCAAATAATAAAGGCAAGATCAAAAAAGACAAAACGGGTATGTACTCTACTGCATCTATTCCTCCTCCCCATAGTTCTGTAGCAGCCATGCTATGTAGGATGTTTGGAAAGCCTGATAGCACTAAATTTTCCCCATAATGGCTGCCATTAATAGATGCAGTTGTAAACGCAACCATAATGAATTGGGCCCAAATTTTGTCTAAAAATTTAGCAAAGGAAATAATTGATAATAGGAGGAAAAGGAGTGTCTCAACAAGGGTTTACCCTCCATTTTTTATGATTTCCTATGTGATGGATGCAATTTGTTTTGGTTCAAAATTTCCTATCATGGGATGGAAGTGGACTATGAAAGATCCACTTCCCATTCATATATATCATAAGGACATGTGGGAGTCTCAGTTTCACCCACATTTTTACAAAATTTGTCATGGGGTCATGCTGCCTATCCACAAACAGGTTTACAACTGAGACACCCCTAGATTTTCTAAGGAAGCCGAGGTAGATATCCTCCCAGTGGCCAGATGGTTTAGGGAGGAAACATTCACATATATCAGGGTTTTTGGGGCATCACCTCACCTTATGTCCTCCCATACTATGTTCTAGACAAATTGATGGCTAGAGAGATAGCCTATCAAACAGCTTGTGAGGGTGGGCTAAGTAAAGGATTAAAGGAAGCAAAAAATGCCATTTGGCCTACATTTCCATTATGGTATGGAGCATTTGCACTACATGATCTAGGCCATGCATTCAAAGAGGCAGAGATCATGCAATATCTGAAATTACCTAAATTACCAGGTCGATAGTACGACCCAAATGGAACTTCCAAAGACTTCACTACCATGGTAAAAGTGAAGGTATTCAGTCATGAGGAAGATGGATTTGATGACATCTTCCTACATAAAGAGACATTCACATAAGTGAAGCACATGTCATCACTACTTTTTGACCAAGAAAAGATTGAAGCTTTTCATCAATACATAGAAAGGAGATTGTTAAAGGTCCCATTGGACCAATTATTGATAGAACCAATAAGGGAGCCAACTCCCAGCGTAAGCCTAGAAGGAAGTTCCAAAGTAAATTCTAAAGATTCCCCAGTAGAGTCCCAAGAGAAGTCTACCAGGGAGTCAAGAAATCATAGCAATAGTCCCAGAATGGGGGAAGCAAAAGCAAGGAGTTAGAAAAGGATACAACCCAATCTATAGAAAAGACAGTTGAGCAAACCTCACTATAAAATAGGCTAAAATTCATTCCACCTCCACCAAGTCAACAAAACCCTCGGTGATTGATTTATAGAAAGAATGGGAGCATTTTAATACAAATCTTCATACAGAGAAACAAGCACCTGAGCCACAAACTCCACAACACAAAACAACTAAAGAAATTACATTAGAGAAAACTGTAAGTACTTAAGAGGTAGAGCACACTCCTACCACTCCTACCTTTGAAATTATTTTGAGAATAATTTGAGGCGATTCCTCGTTTAGATGTGTTCTATAGACCAACCCACAAAGTTGTTTTCAAAAGGTAGAGAAAAAAGAGGAAGTTGTATGCTACAACTGCTACTACTTCAGATAATGAACCAGTGATATTGTCTAGAAACACTAACCCATTGACCCATCTGACAACCTTACTAGACTGTCTCATTTTGCAGGAGCCTACGCTACAACAACTATTGACAAAGCAACAAAAATACAAATGTTGCTAAGAGAAGAGGAAAATAAAATTATGTTGTTGGAACAGTAGATAGAGCAAGAAAGATCTACCCAACAAGCAGAATTGCAAATAGCCAATCTCTAGCAAGAGTTCGAGCAGATCCAAATAAAACATCAAGCCAGTTTAGTAGAAAAGGAAGCACAGATACAAGAATTAATAGATAAGTATAAGGACAGCCCAAATATTGATCAGTTTATAATCGAAGCGCTCAGCCTAAACTCCCTACTCATGCATCAAAAAGAAATTCTATGCTAGAAGGTCTCACAGTTGACTCCTTGTTGTGAGACTAGTGACAAATTAACGAGTCAAGTCATTGACATGAGACTCAAATATAATGAAGTATTAAAAAGAGTTTCTGACTTCATCACCTGGAATAATTCAGAGGATGGGAGGAAGGCCTATTTGCCTATACTGTACGAGTCACACAAAGGAATTTTATTTGCAAAATGGGATTCTCGAATTAGGCAAGTAGAAAAGGCAAGAGCGATCGCAGTAGCAGCAACGAACTGTGTTATTGAAAACATCAACGAAAATCTACACAACACAAACCTAGTGGCAAAGTTTGTACTATGTTTTCTTCCGAATGTTAAACAACTCGAACAATAGTGGGGGCAGGAAACAAGAGAAAAAGAGGAAGCAATTAGGAAAATGACCAGGTTAAACCGGGAAGCGTACTGGAAATATTTAGTTAAACCTTAAAGCCGGTGGATGACCCTGCGATGCCTAACCTCTTCGACGCAGAAAATGGTGCCATCACTGACCGGTGTCGTGTTCATTGGGCAGTTGAATTCTTCGATCAGCCGACCAACACATCTCAAAGTCATGACGGACATCTGCAATCTTAAAGATCGAATGCAAAGGAGTTAGTCACCAAATTTTAGTTTCCATTTTTGTTTTGTTTTGCACAATTTGAGGAAGGTCGATTAAACTTCCTCAACTATTTTTGCAATAATCTATTATTAGGATTTATAGTTTAGTATTTAAACCCCTATAATGAATTTAGAGAGGGGTCCAGAAATTTTATCAGAAACAATCTTCAAAACATGCACTTCTATCCTGAGGAAGTTCTGGTGAAATGAATGGAACGGGATTTATTTTTATGTTATCTGGCATCTTCTACTGAAATTGCACTTTTGTACTCTTAGATGGTGTTATATTGATTGGAAGTAGGTCGATATTGTTGAAGCACATGAGCAGAACTTATTAGAAATGGTACTTTTATCTCGTGATTTTGTTTTGTTTATGTATTAAGAGGTAATTTTTCTTCAATTTTTTTATGTATGAAAGTTTAAAGCTTGGTTAGCATTATTGCACTTTTGTATGGTGATGACCTGAATTTTATGCTAAATATATGAATAATTTCTTATGCGATATATCTTTCACAATTGTTTCGGCTAACTATTTATCCGAAACGATTATTGTTAAAATGATTTCACTTCCTATTTCAGTTGAATGATCTTTATTACCCATTGCTTTAGGAAATTATTGTAGATCGCATGTTTCAATTTTATTCCCATGTATAGTCATAGCTAGATAATGTTTAAATTAGGATATATGCATGTGATTATTAGTTTAGATTAGATTACTTTTAGCTTAAACATTCCATCGAACTATCATATATCACCCCATCATAATTATCATAATTTATATTGAGAAACTGGTCCCATTACCCCCAGTCAGAGCCACTACACCAAACGGAAAAGGAGCTGCCAACCAAGGTCTAGACCAGGTGGTTTCCCCCAATGTTGTAAGCAACGATTTTTTAGGCTTCAACATTTTTGGTGCTAGAAGGAGGGTTGACTGTGAATGGCAAGTAAATCCAAATTAACAAGCCATTCTAAGAGTAAAACTCCCTCACCATCACCTCCAACATCTCGATCGCATTCAAAATCTCCTAATCCTAAGTTAGAAGTTGTAAAAACAACAACAAATCCCACTGCTGAAATCCCAAAGAACCCAGATCATTCTTCTTCTACTAAAGCCCCTGAAGTCCAATCTTTGATTCATAAATTACAAGGGATTTCGATATCGCAAGAGGAATTTGAGTTATCCCAAGATAGTGTTACCTTCTAGTTTACCCCACCTCAACGATTAACTAAAGCACAGAGAGAAAAGCTTGGAATCCCACCATTCGAATTCCCTCTACCAAGTCGTAAGAAAGCTAAGAAGACACCATCAGAATCTCACAGCAAGGTTCTCTCATCAACACAATCATCATCTTCATTCATTCCATCCATATCAACACAAGACCAACCATCCACCTCACCACTCTAGATCATGATTCACACAAGTACTGGAACTCCATCTTCCTCTACCCAATCACCTTCAACCACTACCACATCTTCCTCTTCTCCAATACCAACAATTGCTCAACCTCCTCAAATGTCATGGACAAATTCAGGACCTGCTAGGATGGCTGCACATTTACATCTGTTTCCAGCTCATCCAGAGAAATGATTACCAAAGTTCAATCCTGATAGTGGCCTATTGGTTGAGGATCACATAAAAAAAATTATGTTGTTCATTGACTTGAATGAAGTAGTAGAAGAAGATGCAGTTGTAAGATTATTCCCATATACCTTGCAAGAAGCAGCAAAATCATGGTATTTCCCATTACCATCAGGTTCTATTAATAGTTGGGATGCTTTTCAAGAGCAGTTCTTAACTAAATTTGGAGATGATAGATCCACAACTACCCTAATTAATGATCTCTCCAATTTGAAAGCTGAACCTAAAGAACCAATAAAAGACTTCAACTCTCACTTCAATAAATTACTAAATAAGATAACGGTGGCATCTAATCCCAGCGATGAGGTCCAAAATGAGTGGTATATTTCTACTCTCCCTTCAAACATAGTTATCTTCATTGATAGAGCTGCCAAACCAACTTTGGCAGAAAATATGAAAGAAGCAATAGCAGTAGAAAAACGTATTCTAGCTGTAGATAAGAAAAATTCATTAGAAGAACGAAAATCCAAGAAAGTGACTTTTAGGGATGAATCCAAGAAGAAAGCACCAAATGACCCATTTGATCTTGAAGGTCTATAGAAAGTCCTAAAAACCATGTCTAACGAAATGGTTGATATTAAAAAATGGGTACCAGAAACTTCCTCTAAGAAATCTTTTAGACCATTTAAAAGGAATTCCCCTATTGATCCTAAACCTCCAAATGCTATATCGAATGTTGAATCAGATGGAGGGGAAGATGAAGTTTCAAAAAATGAAGAGAAAACAGATGACGAAGAAGTGGCAGAGTTACAAGGAATGTGGGATTTTATAATCCCCAACGAAGAAACATAAGAAGAATTTCCTGTTGCCACATGAAGTAAAAACCCTATTGATTTGCCACAAAAAAATCCAAAGCAGAAGGCTTCAACGCCACCTCCCAAGGACAAAACAACAATTAAGAAATCTTCACCAAAATCCACTCAAACTACTCCTCCTCAATTGAACTCTTCATCTTCAACTAAAACCCTGATAGTATCTGATGAAATGGAATATAATATTATTGATGATATGAAAAAGACTAGGGCAAACATCACCTTTCATGAGCTTAGAAAATTAAAACATCAGCAGAATCTACTCCTTAAAGAGCTCAAAGCAGTACCTACTTCACCCCTTCCTGTTGTTGTGATCTCACAAGCTGCCCAAGAAACAGGAAAACGCCCTAGCGCGTCTTTAAACAAAATTGATCCAACTGACATTGCTCTGATTGGAGGAAGATCTAAATCTCATACTCCTCCATTCCTCCTTAATTTTGAAGTTTTTAATAATAATTTACACAATTGTTTAGTTGATTCAGAAGCTTCATTTAATATTTTACCTAGAATAGTTTGTGCAAAGTTGAATGTTCAGCCTCAAAAATTTGTTGTACACATTGTGCAACTAGATCATCTCAAGTCGAAGTTGTTGGGGAACTTAATCAAGTAACCATCATACTTTCATCAAATCCCAAAGTTTGTCAAGTCATTGACATTCTTGTAGCTGATATTCTCGAGTTCTATGGCTTAATCCTTAGTAGAGACTGGTCAGAAAATCTTCATGGATATTTTGCGACTGACTGGTCTCACATGTGGCTTCCCTATAATGGCAAGCCAAATCAGATAAGGTTTGGCCGTGAAAAACATCAAAAGTACATAGTCACAGATCTAGAAGGAGAAAATGAACCAGTGGCATATAGCAACAATATCATCGGAAACTACTAAGTAGAATCATTTCTAGGAAATTTTAATGCTTATACTTCACCTTTCTTGGAAAACTATGTAGTATCTCAAGTTGAAAATTTTTCCCAAACAGATACTTCTAAGTGTGTGAATTTTGTAGCTAAACCTGTAGTTAGCTCTTTATTTTGGAAATTATTTTTTGATGGATCTAAATCCAATGATGGAGTAGGAGCAAGATGCATATTAGTTAGCCTAGAAGGGGAAAATACTATGTTAGCATGTCAACTTGAATTTGATTGCACAAATAACACTATGGAATATGAAGCATTAGTTCAAGGTTTGTATAAGGCCATTGGCCTTAATATCAAACACCTCCAAGTGTTCGAAGATTCATAAATTGTGATAAAGCAAGTAAGAATACTACACATTGTCTGACAGGACATTTGAAACACTATCAGTCGTTAGACCAAGACCTGAATTCCCACTTTACAGCATTTAATATTTCCCCTATTCTGAGACTCCAAAATGCAAGCGTTGATCTCTTAGCTAATGTGGCTTCCAAGCTTATTCCACCAGGAGACTATAGTCCTGGCCGCTTTTCTATCGAATTAATTTTTAGGCCTTCTATTCTCAACAATATCACCAACTAGAGAGTCTTTAATAGTGATCCAGATATAATAATATTTTTGACATCATAAGGCTCTTATGATGACCATATAGTTAACAAAGACCAACATGACAACCAACTTAAGCAAGAAACATCTAATAATGTTATACCAAAGTCTGTGGTTAAGTTGGAAGATTTATATGACCTTAAGCACAGATTCAGATGACCCATCAATTCAAAACTTCAGAGTTCAACTCTAAATTTTGAATTGATTAATCTTGGAACTAACCTGAAACCAAAAAATATTAATCTAGGCCTCGGATTTACATCAGATAGAAATCAGCCTTTATAAGTTTGTTGAAAAAATATAAGAATGTCTTTGCATGGAACTATGAAGATCTTAAAACATATGACACTTCTATTATTCAACATAATATGCCCATGACGTCTGATGTGAAGCTTTTTCAGCAAAAATTAAGAAAAATCCATCCTAATTTAGAAAATCAAATTAAATCTGAATTAAACAAATTGTTGAAACCCAAGATTATTTTCCCTATCAGACATTCCAGGTGGGTCTCCAATCTTGTCCCGATCAGAAAGGAGTGGCGATATTCGGATATGCATAGACTTCTGCAATCTAAAGAAAGCATGTCAAAATGATAACTTTCCATTTCCTCCTATGGAACAGATATTGCAATCAATTGCAGGCTCAGAACTAATGTCTTTCCTGGATGGATTCTCAGGTTATAATCGGATCCTAGTACATCCAGATGACCAGCTGAAAACTGCATTCAAGAAAAAATGGCACACTTATGCTTATCAGAAGATGCCATTTGGACTAATCAATTTTGGTGCTACTTTCCAAAGATCCATGGACATAGCCTTCAAATTTTTAGTAAACAAATCAGTAGTAATCTACTTGGATGATATAATTGTATATTCAAAAAAGCGCAGTGATCATCTGAGAGATTTAAAACAAATCTTTGAGCGTTGTCAAAGGTATGGAATATCTCTTAATCCTATGAAATATTCATTCGCTTTAAGTGAAGGAAAACTCCTTGGATTCATTGTGTCCAAAGTAGGGATTCACATTGACCCCGATAGAATAAGAGAATCTCATAAATTCCTTTACCTCATAACAAAAAATCAATGCAATATTTCCTAGGTCAGATTAATTTTGTTAAAACATTTGTCCCTGACTTCTCACGGATTGTTTTAACTCTTCAATATATGATAAATAAAAATTCCCTTTTTAATTGGGGATACATAGAACACGAAGCTTTTGATTTTATTAAACAAGTAATCATTAATGCTCCCCCTTTATCAACTCCGAATTTTTCAAATCATTTCATTCCATATACTTTTGCTTCCGAGAAATCATATGCAGCCATATTGACACAAGTCAATGAAGAAAAATTTGAAGCCCCAATATCTTTCTTTAGCTCCAATTTGTAGGGGGTTGAATTGAATTATTCAAATGTTGAAAAACAAGATTTTGTTGTTTTCAAATCAATAAAACACTTCAGACATTTTCTCCTCAAAACCCACACCAAAGTAATAGTTTCGTCTCAGCAATGAGAAATCTATTGATACAAAGGGATGTAGGGGAGAAGAGACCAAATTGGGTGACAGCTCTGCAAGAATATGACATTGAAATCAGACCAGCAAAAATTGTAAAAGATCAAGATTTTTGCAGGATGTTAGTAGGAGCATCTGATTTATTAATGCTACAAGACTCAAGTGATGATGTACAAGTCTATGAGATAAGCCTTAACGACACTGATTCAAGTTATTTTGATATCATATTTTACTTAAGAAATGGATATGCCCCAACACACTTAAACTATAAGAAGAGAAGAGCCTTGAGGGTAAAATCTAGACAATATCAAATCATTGATAATGTGTTGTTTAGAATAAATTATGATTCTGTTTTACTTAGATGTCTTGAAAAATTTGAGACAGAAAAGGTGTTGCAGAACTCCACGATGGACCAGTTGGTGGACATTTTGGAGGAGATACCATTGTGCATAAAATCCTACATGTTGGTTATTACTAGCCAACATTATTCAAGGATGCACAAAGTTATGTGAGGAGATGTAAATTTTGTCAAATAGCTTCTGGGAGATAAAGAAAACCGGAATTACCGTTACAACCAGTCAATATTGAACAACCATTTGAGCAATGGGGATTGAACATAATAGGTGAGATCATTCCTCATTCTTCTAAGCAGCATAGATATATTCTTACAGCAACTGATTACTTCACAAAATGGGTGGAAGCAATTCCACGCAAGGTAGCCAATTCTGAAAACATCATTGAATTCATCGATAAATTTATCATTACCATATTTGGTCTATCATCTACCATGATGTTTGATAATGCATCTTATTTCTTAGGCAATGCTATGACAGAATTCACGCTTAAAAGAGGTTTCAAGCTCAAATACTCTGCTAACTATTATCCACAGGGAAATGGGTTAGTTGAATCTACAAGCAAAAATCTCATAAGGATTATTAAACGAACTATCGACCAAAATCAGAAGAACTGGCATAATTCTTTAATATTTTCTCTATGGGCAGATTGAATAACTCAAAAGGCCTCCATTGGAACTTCTCCTTTTAATTTGGTCTATGGGAAAGAAGTCATCTTACCTACAAATGTTGATATTCCCTCTTTAGCCCTAGTTCAATTCATTGAAGAAACTCCCTCCTCTTCTATGCAAGTTAGACAGTTACAAATCCTTAAGCTCGAAGAGGAAAGGGAAAAATCTAGAATCAGACACGCACATCATCAACAGTTAATCAAAGCTTCCTTTGATTCACATTTTGTAAGTTTAAAATCATTTCAACTCGGAGTAAAAATTCCCACTGTAGATCACCTGGTAATGCAATGTACTAAAGCAAAACACTTGATCTACCTCTACAAACAATTGAGCGGAAGCTTAATCGAACATGAGCAACATCAAGCATGATCAGATATAACTGAGAATGAGAAGTAATCAACCATAACACAAACGATATATCACTGAGGAAAGAACCAGCCTAAAACCCCAACTCTGTACTATCATACAAGTGGAAATCTTGTTCAAGTTACAAAAAGAATTAACTCTCAAGCTATCTTGATCTCTCTGCACTCAAACAATACTACTCACAGACTCAATAGACATAGAATATATCTTCCTCAAGCCCTCCAAGCCTCATATTTACTTGTGAAGTTTTGATTGGGGTCCAATGATATCACATGTATGAATTGGCCTCATCACACTCACTGTAACCTCGGGTCCGACTGCGCAATCCATAAGGAATAATATTCCTTTTGCATGCAAGGAATATCCTAGCAACTAATAGTACATTGTCCCTCCATCTGATCTCAACTAGGTCTCTGACTGAACTGACATGCATGAGTTATCCATGAGTGAATACTCAGTTATCTGAATTACAGTAGTTACATGCATGCAAGCATTAACTAACTGAACTCCCATTAATTTAACAAACTGCTAAATTAATATAACTGGACTTGACTAAGTTAAACTAAGTCAACTATTACAACTCAATATTAAAACTCGTCCTTATCTCTTTAACTGAAGGTTAAATTCCTAAATTAATGGAGAAATTGTTGCATGTGCTCACATAAACTTCAAGTTTGATTTTCCTTAACTAATTAACTCGAGATGAATTAATTAATTAATTTCCAAGCTGTTGTTGATATCAAATTCGAATTTTACTTCCTATGTTTAGTCCAGGGACTGACTAAAATAAGAATCCAACCTGAACTGCTAAAAATAGAACTTCTATCTTTATCACTTCCATTTTTCATTCCCTGTTTCTCAATCCAGCACTGGTACCCAAACTGCTATTTTTAGCACTTCTATTTTTAGCATTTCTTGTTGCACATTTTTCAACACTCGGAGACCTAGTATTGAAATGGGATAAAGACCATGAGGAAAAAGGTAAGCATACCAAGTTCCAACAAATGTGGCTTGGCCCATTTCAGATTGTGGAACGAATGGGCCCATCAAATTTTTTATTGCAGGATTTATCAAGCAAGAGAGAATCTCCACCTGTTAATGGGAAGATCTTAAAGATTTTCCATAGAAGATGATCTCTTCTATTCAATGTATATTATTGCCTTTATTTTATTTTTCTAGAAAGAATAATACAAGTTGAAGAACATTTACTTTTGGCTTTACAAATAATAGTCTCTTTTTATTTTTTACTTTTCACTTGTATAAGTAAAGATTATTATGAAAATAACTTTCACACATAAAACATAGGGTTAAGTCATGTTACTCTCAAATTTCTTGTTCTCTGCCAAAATTATTTGATCTTTGATAAAACTTAACTTTAGAAAGGAACCTTGCCTCTACATCAGTCAAGAAAAGTATCAATAACAAAACAGAGTCTCTCTACAGAAAAGCATCTTTAAAACTCTACAATTGTCATCCAAAAGCTCTTAGCGAGCCAATGATTCTCCCCATCAATTCAGTTTACATTTTTTAGAGTGTAATTCTAAAATATACTTAAAACTTAAAGGATAAGAGGTCTCATCAAGAGCCGGCTTACCATGATCATAAGGTTGTAACTAGCTGACATTACCAATACTGCATATCAAAACAGGGTAATGGCTTGAGATTGTATTAATCAAAAGACAAGGGGTCTCATTAAGAGCCAGCTTGTTCAGTTAAAGTTATAATCAAGTGAATGGAATTGTCAATTTTGGCCACCAAACCAAGACATTGTCCTTTAAGGGATAAAAAATGAAATTTTGAAGAAAAAAGAATTATTTCAGAAAATAAATGGAAATAAGTGTACAATTTGAGCTTATCTTTAAAATTTATATTCTGACCTTGGTGGGATACTGAATCATTGTTGGTTAAAAGGTAACCCTGTCGAGGCTATGAATGCCTGCTAGCAGTAGACGCTCTACTTATGACAACTGAGTATACCAAAAACTAATCTAAGAGGAGCCTCTCTATTTTTATCTTTAAAACCAAGTAATGACTGATGTAGACAAATCAACTTTATTATGAGGAGAGGATAATCAAAAGGATGATAGTTAAGTGGATGTTGTTTAAATATTCAAAGAGCAGTATGACTTATCTTATATTTCATGTAAATTTTATTTTCTAAATCATCTTTATTTTGGAACTTTTAGAAATTTAAAAAACTCTCAGAGATAATGGGTTCTTCCAAGTGAATCGCCAATTTTTGTGCTATTTAACAAACCCCCATTTGTTAATAGTAGTAGCCAATATTACATTAATAAATGGGGACCCTTTAAAAAATCTTTCCAAAAATAAGTTTAGCATTTAGGCATTTTCTTTATTAATTTTTGGAATAAAACAAGATATCAATCAAACACCTTTTCAAAAAACTATTAAATGTCTCCCTTTCCCACATATCGCATGATCAAGCATGATTGAAAGCCTTGCTAATCCACCAAATCTAGCGAAAAGCGATCAAAAGAGGACTCTGCGCTTTAATACTTTGAAACTAGTATGTTTCTTATATAAACTAAGTCCTAAGACGTTTTATTAAAAGCAAGGCTCACATTGCATATCGCTATTCTTAGAAGGCACACCTTAATGAGTTACCTTAAAAATGTGCGAGATGCGAAATTGCGATAACAACAATTCCCTTACCACATCGCATTTCAGACATTTAAAGGAACACCGTAAAATTACCATCCATCGAAATTGTGAAATGTGGTTAAAACCTGGACCTACTCCCGAAGATGTCACAAACAGATATTTAGGTTCGTTTCTTAATGAAAATCACTTTACACAAGAAAACCTAAAGAATGGGTTATGCCCTGGAAATAGTAGTAAGAGGCCTGCATCTCACATCACATAAACAATAAGGAAATCATACATACATAGCGCAATAATGTGATATGCAAGATTGCTTCGCAAATCACAAAATCACCATTTTCGCAATTTCAAGGCTCGTCACCCTAGAAGCTTTCTTCCTGACTTACGATGCAGACATTAGTGAGCTTTAAAGCTAAGAAATAACAAACCATTAGTGGGCATTTAGTAAAAGTTAATGGCATTTATGTGTGAAAAGCCATCCAATGTGATATGATATCTTCTCACTTGCATTCAAATAAAACTCCTTTCTTATCACCTTTTCAAGCTATCTGTATTGTCCCAGCTTATATTCATTCTTATCTCTGTATATCTGATAGTTGTTGTTTTTCTCCATTTTCAGGGAAAATCCATGGAAGGAGCCTTTGGAAGTGATGGAAAAGAAGGGTAAGGCAGTTGCGTCTGAGAAATCAAAAATGACTCCTTTATTCTTAGATACTACATGTAGCAAAGAAGGAGGGACCTCTACGTGGGGAACCATGTATGATTTATTAGAAGAAGAGCAACTAAGACCTCTGGAAACAAAGGTCACAACTGATGGTCGTACTTCCTCAGATGCCACCATTTTTTAGATGGCGTGCTCATTTCTGCATCGCATAGCCACGTGCCCAAAGATAATCCCTTACACAGATATGGTAAAGTGGATTATTGATCAAGTTGATATCTAAGACAGAGAATTTAAGAATATAAGCCAAGAGGTTATGGGATATTTTTCCAGAGACAACCTATGGCTTATGTACCACCTACCAGAGCCACAATCCATCTACAACAAACAGTTACTTGAGAAGTTTGCTAAAGAGAACGAGGACCCAGTAGATGTCAACTAGACCTGGTCGAATAATGAGGGAAAGATCAAAAAGGACAAAGTGGGTATGTACTCTACTGCATCTATTTCTCCTCTCCATAGTTTTATAGCAGCCATGCTATGTAGGATGTTTGGCAAGCCCGATAGCACTAAATTTTCCCTAGAATGGTTGTCATTAATAGATGCAATCGTAAACGCAACCATAATGAACTGAGCCCAAATTTTGTTTGATAATTTAGCAAAGGCAATAATTGATTATAGGATGAAAAAGAGTGTCTCAATGAGGGTTTACCCTCCATTTTTTATAAGTGCCCATGTGATGGATGCAATTTGTTTTGGTTCAAAATTTCCTATCATGGGATGGAAGTGGACTGTGAAAGATCCACTTCCCATTCATATATATCATAAGGACATGTGGGAGTCTCAGTTTCACCCGCATTTTTACAAAATTTGTCATGGGGTCATGTTGCCTATCCACAAACATGTTTACAACTGAGATGCCCCTAGATTTTCTAAGGAAGCTGAGGTAGATATCCTCCCAATGGCCAGATGGTTTGGGGAGGAAACATTCACATATATCAGGGTTTTTGGGAGCATCACCTCACCTCATGTCCTCCCATACTATGTTCCAAACAAATTGATGGCTAGAGAGATAGCCTATCAAACATCTAGTGAGGGTGGGCTAAGCAAAGGATTAGAGGAAGTGAAAAATTCCATTTGGCATACATTTCCATTACAATGTGGAGAATTTCCACTGTAGAATCTGGGCCATGCATTCAAAGAGGCAGAGATCATGCAATCTCTGAAATTACCTAAATTCTCAGGTCACCAGTATGACCCAAATGGCACTACCAAAGACTTCACTACCATTTTAAAAGTGAAGGTATTCAATCATGAGGAATATGCATTTGATGACATCTTCCTATAGAAAGAGACATTCACAGAAGTGAAGCACATGCCATCACTACTTTTTGACCAAGAAAAGCTTGAAGCCTTTCATCAATACAGAGAAAGGAGATTGTTAAAGTTCCCATTGGACCAATTATTGATAGAACCAATAAGGAAGCCAACTCCCAACATAAGCCTATAAGGAAGTTCCAGAGGAAATTATAAAGATGATTCCCAAGCAGAGTCCCAAGAGAAGTCTACCAGGGAGTCATAGAAATCAGAGCAACAGTCACAGAATGGGGGAAGCAAAAGCAAGAAGTTAGAAAAGGATACAACCCAATCCACAAAAAAGACAGCTGAGCAAACCTTACCTAGAAAAAAGGCTGAAATTCATTCCACCTACACTAAGTCAACGAAACCCCCGATGATTGATTTAGAGAAAGAATGGGAGCATTTTAATACAAATATCCATACAGAGAAACAAGCACCTGAGCCACAAACTCCGCAACACAAGACAAATCAAGAAATTATAGTATAGAAAACTATAAGTGTTCAAGAGGTAGAGCACATTCCTGCCGCTCCTACCTCTGAAATTGTTTTTAGAATTGAGGAGGTTCCTCCTTTAGATGTGTTCTATAGCCCAACCCACAAAGTTGTTGTCAAAAGGTAGCGAAAAAAGAGGAAGTTGGATGCTACAACTACTACTACTCCTGGTAATGAACCAATGGATATTGTCTGGAAAGACTCACCCATCGACCCATCTGAAAACCTTACTAGACAGTCTCAGTTTGTAGGAGCCTACGCTACAACAACTATTGACAAAGAAACTGAAGTACAAATGTTTCTCAAAGAAAAGGAAAATAAAATTATGTTGTTGGAACATCAATTAGAGCAAGAAAAATCTAACCAACAAGCGGAATTACAAATAGCCAAGCTCCAGCAAGAATTCAAGCAGACGCAAATAAAACATCAAGCCAGTTTAGCAGAAAAGGAAGCACATATACAAGCATTAACAGGTAAGTATAAGGAGAACCCAAATATTGATCATTTTATAATCGAAGCGCTCAGCCTAATCTCCTAGCTAACGCATCAAAAGGAAATTCTATGCCAGAAGGTATCGTTGTTGACTCCTTATTTTGAGACTAGTGACAAATTAACGAGTCAAGCCATTGACATGAGACTCAAATATGATGACGCCTTGAAAAGAGCTTCCGACTTCATCACCTGACAGAATTCAAAGGAAGGGAGGAAGGCCAATTTTCCTATACTAGAGGAGTCACACAAAGAAATTTTATTTGCAAACTGGGATTCTCAAATTATGCAAGCAGAAAAAGCAATGGCGGTCACAGCAGCAACAGCAAACTGTGTTATTGAAAACATCAACAAAAATCTACATAGCGTAAACCTAGTGGCAGATTCTATACCAGGTTTTCTTCCGAATGTCAAACATTTCGAACAACAGTGGAGGCAGGCAACAGGAGAAAAAGAGGAAGCAATTAGAAAAAGGACCAGGTTAAACTCGTAAGCGTACTAGAAACATTTAGTTAAACCTTACAGCCAGTGGATGACCCTGCGATGCCTAACCTCTTCCACAAAAAAATGGTGTCAACATTGACCGATATCATGTTCACTGAGCATTTGAAATCTATGATCATCCGACCAACATAGCTCAAACTCATGACGAACATCTGCGATCTTAAAGATTGAACGCAAAGGAGTTAGTCACCGTATTTTAATTTCCATTTTTTTTTCACAATTTGAGGAAGGTCATTTAAACCTTCTCAAATATTTTTGTAATAATCTATTATTAGGATTTATAGTTTAGTATTTAAACCCCTCTCATGCATTTAGAGAGGGGTCTAGAAATTTTATCAGAAACAATCTTCAAAACATGCACTTTTGTCCCTTTGAGGAAGTTCTGGTGAAATGAATGGAACAATATTTATTTTTATCTTGTCTGGCATATTCTACTGAAATTGCACTTTTATACTCTTAGATGGTGTTGGATTGATTGGAAGTAGGTCGATATTGTTGAAACACATGAGAAGAACTTATTACAAATGGTACTTTTATCTCATGATTTTGTTTTGTTCATGTATTAAGCAGTAATTTTTCTTCAAATTGTTTATGTATGAAAGTTTAAAGCTTGGTTAGCATTATTGCACTTTTGTATGGTGATGACCTAAATTTTATGCTAAATATATGAATAATTTCTTATGCGATATATCTTTCACAATCATTTCGGCTAACTATTTATCCGAAACAATTATTGTTAAAATGATTTCACTTCTTATTGCAGTTGAATGATCTTTATTACCAATTGCTTTAGGACATTATTGTAGATTGCATGTTTCAATTTTATTCCCGGGTATAGTCATAGCTAGATAATGTTTAAATTAGGATATATGCATGTGATTATTAGTTTAGATTAGATTACTTTTAGCTTAAACATTCCACCGAACTATCATATATCACCCCATCAACATTATCATAATTTATATTGGGAAACTGGTCCCATTACTCCCAGTCCAAGCCACTACACCAAACGGAAAAGGAGTTGCCAACCAAAGTCCAGACCTGGTGGTTTTCCCCCAATGTTGTAAGCAATGATTTTCGAGGCTTAAACATACTGGTAAAGGGATGAAAGAATGCAATGGGTGAAGGTGCATACTCTTTGTTAGATATATGAATAAATAGATGATTGAATGAAATCATAGGAATGCATGTTGGATATAAAAATTTGGAAGATTCATATGTGTAGAATCTTGTGGAAAGCAAGTTGGTCATAAAATATGCTTAAAAATATGGATATATGATGGTTGAAAAGAATAATATTTGACTTACTTTAGGATTTAAGGCTTTCTCTAGAATATAATATATATATATATATATATATATATATTATAATGACTAACATCTAACGTAGTCTCTGGAAGAAAAAATTGTAACTTGGTAATCAAGTTTGATCCTTGGGCACTATGATGCATGAAGGAAAAAACATGCAGAGATGAGGATGTTGAGGGAGCAAGAAATTCATCGTGATGAGGTAAGTATAACTTGTTTATGATTTAGTTATTTGGTTAAAATATTATTTTGCTACCTGGAAAAATGTTGTAGGATTATATGATGATAGTTGAGGTAAGTTCAATTGTATGGATGGAGAATATTGAGTGAAGCTTGGTATATAGTACCTAGAACTATGAAGTCAATATATGTACATCTTGGGATTAAAAGGGAGCAGTGCGAGAATATAACCTAGAGGTCAAAGGAAGATCAATTTCAAGAAGAAACTATGATTAGCTTGAAGTTTGGGAAGGCTCAGTGTAATGCCTTCGTATCAAAGAAGAAATAGATGAGCAAGAATATTGTCTTGGAATTGTAGATTTTAACCTCATACAAAAATTACCTACATACGAATTCTAAAAACAAAAAATAGACAATGGTGAGAGCATAAAACATAAAACAGATATACACAGATATTTTCCCCTGGATCCAAAAACCAGGACTACTAGATTGATTTTTCATTATATTCCTTTCAATGTTACAATACATATATATACATGTTGAAGCATCCATTAACCCTGGATTAGAAAATAATTATAGTTCCCTTGACCAGATCTACAAAATACCATGGACAAAAAACCATCATGCCCAAAATGTGTGAAATCCATGCACAAAATCATAGGTAGTTCCACCCACCTAATATAGGATGCAGGGAGGCTACCGCTCACCTTCTTACCCCCCGACAAGGGGGGCAGTCACCCCCCCTATGACCCCCCTGTTGCGCCCAGCACAACATACAGGGGGAGCTACCACCCCCCAATCCCCATGAAAAAATATTGTCTTCACATCCATCTGTTCTACCTCAAAATCAAAAGCAGCAACAACAAATAAAATTAATCTAATAGAAGCTACCTTGGAAATAGGAGAATAAATATCACCAAAATCAATTTCTAGCACCTGGGAATAAGCTTTTTCTACCAACCTAGCTTTGTATTTCTCCACCTTACCTTCTGCATTCATCTTCTTCTTAAACACCCATTTTCTGCCAATGGGTTTCCTTCTAGCCGGTAACTCCATGAGATCCCAAGCCTCACTTTTGTGCAAAGATGACATTTCATCAACCATGGCCACTTTTCAGAGTTTGTCATCTTCTGAAAATATACTACTTCCCTCATAGTTATGGGATCATCATTAGTAATAGATAAATAAAAAATTGAATAGAAAGTAGTTGAACTATACCTTTCTGACTTCCTTCTTTCTCGAACTGATCTTCTCACAACTGGAGTTTGTGGCACTTCATCTTCTGATTCCTCTTTTGTTGTGGAGTTTGATTCTTCCTCCTTTAGCTCGAAATCTATCTTCTCAAGTTCCTTTGGTAGGACTTCATGTTTAATAATATCTTTCACTTCTCTAAACACCACATCTCAATTGTACACAACCTTCCTTGTTTCTCGGTTCCAAATCTTATAACCTTTTAAATCATCCTTATACCCAATAAAGATGCACCTTTCAGATTTACTATCTAACTTTATTATTTTCTCCTTTGAAACATGTACATATGCATCACATCAAAATACCCTCAAATGTGAAAGAGAAGGTTTCTTACCGGTCCATACCTCTTGTGGAGTCCTATCCTCCAACGCTGATAAAGGTGATCTGTTGACTAGGTAACATGCAGTCTCCACCACCTCTGCCTAGAACTCCTGTCCTAACCCAACACCACTAACAATGCTTCTTACCTTTTCCATCAATGTCCTATTCATTCTTTCTGAAACCCCATTTTTTTGAAGAATGTATGGAGTAGTATTCTACCGTGCTATACCACACTTCTTACAGAACTCTTCAAATTCCTTCTTGCAAAAATCTCCACCATTATCTATCCTCAACACCTTTATCTTCTTCTATGTATGGTTTTCCACTAGAGAATTAAATTCTTTAAACCTGTCAAAGACTTCAGATTTCTTCTTGAGGAAGTATATCCATGTATTCCTTGAGAAGTCATCTATAAACGATACATAGTACACAGACTTACCCCTTGATGGAACCGACACAAGTCCAAACAAATCACTGTGCGCAAGATCTAATATTTGTTTCGCCCTCTTAGCACCTAATCTATTTTTGTATGGTTATTTTTGTTGTGCTAATCACAATGACCAATTTATAAACATGTGCTTGCTTCTTGCTTTTTGAGCTAAGGTTTCCTTAGTTGTTGTTCCTAACAAACAGGGAAATTTCCTTAGTTTCAACAAGACATTCATGAGAAAAATAGCTTCAAAAATTAATAATGAACAACAAACATGTACATTACAACAAACCATCAAAGAAACACATTAACATAGTGTTATGATGAAGGAGTTCACCCCTCCTGGGCTACATCCCCTTGGTCCAGCTTCCATGGCTTGGGCCTCTGTATTAGCTCAATGTGGAAAAAATGTTGCTTACAAAGCTCTATGTCTCTCTATACCTACACCAATGTATTCAAAAGGTCCAAATTAGCTAATAACAATTCTTTATGATATTAATTTTGTTGAAAATTGAGTAAGTTATGCCTCTTTCAATATTTCCTAGGAAACATCCGCTAAATCTAGAGAGACTCCAATTAAGTCTGCCAAAACTAGCAGTTTCTGCCTAAATTGGCGGGTCTCCAAAATTTTTGCCATCTTAAAATCGTGTTAATTAAGGCTAAATAGGATTAATGGCGCTAATTGCACTTAATAGTTGGCGTTGGCCCTTGGTTTTTAAAAAGTGGTCGTATGGAGAGGGGGTTGGCCTTGCGGGGCTTCCTCCCTCCTCTCCATCGTCATTCAATAGGTATGGTTTAAAATAAATGCGCATGCCCTTCTTTCAAATCTGGTGCTCATGGCTCATTGGTAAATCTTTGGAGTGGGGCGAGGGAGGTCGTAGGTTCCATTCCCCCTCCCTCTGCTCCTCATATAATTTTTCCATATTAATAGATTTTGAACCCATAGTTTGACTTTGGAACTATATGATATGTGATTTAATTTAATATGCCATTCAAACTTTGGTTTAGTTAATATTTAAAATATATAATTTATATATTAATTATATTATAATATATAATTTGAAAATTATATAATATAACATAATAGTTTTATATATATATATATATATATATATATATATATATATATATATATATATATATATATATATATATATATATATATATATAATTAAATAAAAAAATCAAATTCCACCTTAGAGGCCAATTAGGCAATTTCCCTTGCACACAACCACACTGGCGAATCCGGAGGTGACACTTGTCATAGCCCATTAGGCGAAAAATGAAGAAGATTCCCCTTGCTGACTGGACTGCCATGTCATTATTCTGTCCCATTCTATAATTTTTTTAGTTGTTTGGGAAAACGAACAGCAGGCCTTTTCTCCTTCATCCGGACTCCGTTTTTTGTGAAATAGATTTTGTTACGATCGTCTTGACGAGACAACTGCATCCATGTAGTTTTTGATCCAATATGACAACTTTGAATTTTGAGCTAAATACTGAGCACCTGATCATTCCTCCCCACCAGAAGGACCCCAAAAGATACTATTATCTGACAAGTAAATGAGGGTACATACCCCTCACCTTCCCAAGCTCAATCTAGTTGGCTTTTGGCGAATTTGTTTCCTTGAGCTCCTCTCTAAGGAAATCAGCATTCACTTGCCTTGAGGACCCCATTCTTTTGTCATGGATGGTGTCTTGTTGAAAATGATTCAGAAATTTTGTAGGAATGCATTCAGAATGTGAAATTTGAATATTCTCTCCTTGTTCAACAACTTGAAGCCTCTTTTTGCAAAACTGACACCAGCTTTCACCGTCGACTTGAACCCTGTGATTGACATAATACATGTACTTGTCTTTGCCCCTTTCAAGTTGATCTTGCACTGTTTGTTGCACCATTTTCAGTCATCCATAAAAACTTATGGTTTTTTCCATGTCGCCATCAAAAGAAACATCCTTCTTACCAATATGACATAACAAAATGTAATGCAAATTGATAACAAATTTCACTACTTGTTTTACATGACTCAAGCCCAGTTGTACATCTTGAAAGTATGGAATTTTCTGAACATAACTTTCATGTAAAACATAATGAAGCTTGAATATAATAGTTACATAACAAATAGGCCCGAAAGGCATAACAATGAACTTGTTTCTTATACCTCTTTTGTACCTTTGAACCAAGTGAAATTTTGGACAAGTATCCATCCAATGAAAGTGCATGGATCGCTACAACTTAATCTTTACACCATGGAAATCTTCTGAATGAAATAATATGGTAAAGTTGCTTGCATAAACCTAAAACTCAAATGAACCTTCCAAGTTTGAAAGAGCATAAAAAATATTTTAACTAATATTTTGGTTTGAAGCAACACATGCTCTTGTTGTTTGCCTCCCCACTGGAAGACTTTGCACATACATGACAATGCATGCTAAGGAGCTTTGAAAGAAAAAATGTCAACAACAACTCTCCTCCAACATTGAGCTGCGCCCAACAAAATTCTTATCAAAATGACGATCTTGGGCATTGACCAATCAACAATGACATCCAACTTGGAGAGGCTTTCCTTCAACTTACATCCTCCAATATCATGGCCCAAATGCATCAAAGAAGTGAAACCCAACTTGTAATTTGATATCTTCAAAACATCAAACAATTTTGCTTCATAGATGACATGTGCATAAGAAAACTTTCTAAACATGTGTATTTCACCCATGTGGACAATTTCTTCAATAAAGGACTCTTTTTTCCCATAATTCAAATACATGTATGTAATAGAAGTGCTACAAAGAATATACAACTTTAAAATCCATACAAACCATTCTTGTTTGGTGTTATGTATATTCCTACACCGACCTATTTTTACAACTTTTCTTTGGCGAAAACTACTCCTTTTGTCCTCTTTCTTGAAATACTTTCCATTCGTCTTTGGCAGCATAACCATCGATGCACAACATGGCGTAAGGGATGATTGAATGAGCCCATTGTTCAACAAATTTTTGCATTGCATTGGTATCTCTACACTTTGTACTTTTTGTTAACCCTTGCATGCTAACATGACAAAGAGAAACATCTTGTTGCAAAGATATTTCATGTGAAGTTTCTTTCTCAATGAAGGACGTTTCTTTCATAACCTGAAATACTTCATCACTCTGATGAATTGAACCAAGTAAATTAGAATTGAAACTTGCATTACATGCAACAACATTTTCATAAACAATATCATCATTTGGCTTGAACATGAGAAGTACTAAAATTTTACTTGAATTCACTAGTCTTTTTGCCTCCCCTGCATTAACCAAAGAAATGTTCAGCTTTTTGTAATGGGATCTCACTATGTACTCCACACCATCCTTGAACAAGTGATACTTGTTTTCATGTTGGTAAAAGAATGCTTTGTGGTCATATAAATATGGACTACCCAATGCCACACTTGAAGTACCACATCTAACTCTACTTCGTCAACAAAATTTGCAGTGATTGCAAACTTAAAAAAACATTTTCTTGTAACCTGTAAACTTTTGTCTCTTGTATCCATCCCAAGGGGTATGGTTTATGGTGATATACAGTTTCAAGATTCAATCTGTTGACTAAGTCTTCAGAGGTTAGATTCTCTTGTGACCCACTATCGAATAGTGTGTCAATCTTGGTTTGTTTAGATCTGACCCTAACATGAAATAACTCAACACGTCTCTTTTCATTTCAAGTAGTAGTAGTGTTACAATTTTGTGAACTAGTGCTTGCAATATCTTGTTTTCCTTTGATTCCCATGACAATGATTTTGTTTTCATCACCTGATTCAGAACCTAAATATTCTTGAGTGATAGTAGTGGTTTTTTGTTTCCCTTTATTTTTGAACTTATTTGGTCTCATTTCTGGATGCAATTTCCAGCAGTGGGCTTCATCATGCCCCTCTTTGGAACAGTGTTTGCATGTGATTTTATCCCCTTATTTCTTCACACTTGCATTCTTCTTTCCCTTCCATTTTCCTCCTTTCTCTTTCTCCTTACCCTTAGGTGGATTTTTATTACTATCCTCTTCATAAGTGTTCTTTCCTCTAGATTCAAGATGTGTGGCTTGCACACATACTTCATCTAAATTAGTTGGATTGAACATAAGAATAGTATGTTTTAGATAGGAATGTAAACCCCCTATATATTTCAGTAATGTATCATGGGAATTCAAATTCACTCCTAATAACAAAGCTCTTTTCCTAAACTCTTGTGTATAATCTTGGAGTGTTTGACCTTTAAGCTGCCTAAAATTCTGACAACTCATAATGGCTTTTCGCATATAGGCTAAAGGATAAACTATCTTTTAATTTTAGAAACAAATTCAACCCAAGTGATGGATATCTTACCATGGATTCTCATTTCCTCTTGAGTGTTTGCCTCCCACCAAACTAGTGCAACTCCTTCTAGCCTCAGTGAAGCCAACTGGATCTTTATGTCATCTTCTTGAAGGTTCTGAATTCTGCAATATACCTCCAACTTTCGAATCCAAATGTCTACCTTTTCTGCATTCACTTTTCCATTATACATGGGAAGTTCAAATTTTATGTCCAATTTCAGTAATGAAGTTTTTCCTTTTGGAGTTTTGGAATGAGTATGGCCAATTACAGTGGTGGTAGTGGAAGATGATGTTGTGTGAGATGATGAGGATGGTGGAGATGGAGGTGGCTTTCCACCATTCCCTTTGGAATCCTTCTTCTCATCTTTTTTTTCCTCTAAGCTTCCTTCTCCATGTGGAGGTTTAGAAATCTCTCCAACCATTCTAGTGTTCCTCTCTTCATAGAGAACTTTAACCATCTCAGTCAAAGTATAGAAAGCTTTCTTGAATTCTTCCTCTTATAAAGAGGGACATTCAGGCTCTCTTTCTCCAGACATAATGGCTATGGATTCACCCTCATAAACTTGTACTAATTGTACCTCTTCAATCTCAATTGAAGGCAAAACTTGAGGAGCTTCAAGTGCAGCTAGAATTAGAAATTTGGGTGGTGGAGTTTGTGGCCTTGTGGCTCTCCTTCTTTTGGGAATTACCTTAGGAGTTGCAACCAATATCTTCCCTTCTCCTCTCTGCAACTTTAACCTTGTTTGCAACCATTAAAATCCTAATTGCACAAACTCAAGCAAGCAAGCAATTCAACCTTGTGCTCTAATACCAACTTGATCTATTTTTGTATGATTAGTTTTGATGTGCTAATAAAAATTACAGATTTATAAACATGTGCTTGCTTCTTGCTTTTTGAGCTGAGGTTTCCTTAGTTATTGATGCTTACAAACAGGTAAATTTCCTTAAGTTAAATAAGACAATCATGAAAAAAATAGCTTCAAAAATGAATAATTAACAACAAACATGTATAGTACATCAAACCATCAAAGAGACACATTAACATAGTTTTTGATGAAGGATTTCACCCCTCCTAGGCTATATCTCCTTGGTCCAGCTTCCATGGCTTGGGCCTTTGTATTAGCTCAATGTGGAAAACTATTGTTTATGAAGATCTATGTCTCTTTATACCTACACCAATGTGTTCAGAAGGTCCTAATTAACTAAGAACACTTCTTTCTGATCTCAATTTGGTCGAAAATTGAGTAAGTTATGCCTCTTTCAATTTTTCCTAGGAAACCTCTGCTAAATCTGGAGAGACTCCAGTTAAGTCCGCCAAAATTGGCAGTTTCCGCCTAATTTGGCAGATCTCCAAAACTGCTGCCATCTTAAACTCATGTTAATTAAGGTTAAATGGGGTTAATGGCTCTATTTCTCTTAACGGTTAGTGCTGGCCCTTGGTTTTTAAAATGTGGTCGTATGGAGAGGGAGCTAGCCCCACGAGGCTGGCTCCCTCCTCTCCGCCGTCAGTCAACAGGTATGGTTTAAAACAAATGTGCGCGCCCTCCTTTCAAACATGGTGTCCATGGCTCATTGGTAAAGCTTTGGAGTGGGGTGGGGGAGGTTGTGGATTCCATTCCCCCTCCCTCTGCTCCTCATATAATTTTTCCATATTAATATATTTTGAACCCATAATTTGACTTTGGAACTATATGATATGCGGTTTAATTTAATATGCCATTCGAACTTTGGTTTAGTTAATATTTAATTAATATTTCAAATATAATATATATATATATATATATATATATATATATAGAGAGAGAGAGAGAGAGATTAATTATATTATAATATATAATTTGAAAATTATATAAGATAACATTATATATATATATATATAATAAAATTCCACCTTAGAGCCAATTAGGAAATTTCCCTTGCACACAACCACACTGGCGAATCTGGAGGTGACACTTGTCACAGCCCCATTGGGTGAAAACTAAAGAAGATTCCCCTTGCTCACTGGACTGTTGACTGGACTGCCATGTCATCATTCTATCCCATTCTACAATTTTTTTCGTTGTTTAGGAAAATGAACAACAAGCCTTTTCTCCTTCATCCGGACTCCGTTTTTAGTGAAACAAATTGTGTTGTGATCGTATTGATGAGAAAAACACAACCATATAGTTTTTGAGCCAATCTAAGAATTTTTAATTTTGAGCTAAATACTGAGCACCTGATCAGCGCCAGAGAGGAAACTCACCCGATTTTGCTTCCCATATACATATTTTTCATAGAAATCAAAATCCAACAAGAAATTAGAAGTACCTTATACCATACCATTACCGTGAATTATCTGAAGGCCCTTCTCTCCAATATGTCCAAGCCTTTGATGCCATAGCATGGTCTTTTCTCCAGAGACCGTTAGATTTCTGCTCCACTTTCAGGAACCACATAACTGTTGCACCCATCAATAATAGTGCTACCCTGAAGCTTGTACATAGTTTAAATCCAAACTCCCTGCATCAATACCAGTGCTCCCCAAATGATCTTGCAGGTATATTTCTCGAACACTATTTTTACACCTACATCATCCAGCCTACTTACAGAAAGCAGATTTTTGGCCAATGCAGGAATATGCAGAACACCCAGAAGTGTTCTAATCCTTCCACCTTGCAACTTCAACTTGACATTTCCATGAATATCGATTCTATCCTTCCTTTCATCCCCTAAGAATACATCACCACCATCATAGTTCTCATACTCACAAAATCACTCTCTATAGTGAGTGAAGTGAAAGGATGCACCTGAGTCAATCAACCATGCCTCATGATCTACATGTGTGCTTGAAGAAGAAGTCAATTACACATCCCCACCTTCATTTGAGGTGGTTTTCGCCTCTGTATAAGGAGCATCATCAAATCCTTCCTTTCTCAAGAGCTTTAGATTTACAGTCCCTTTTGAAGTGCCCTTCATTTCCGCATTTCTAGCACACCTTTACAAGTTTTCCTGGAGATTTAGATCTCCCTCTAGATTTAGATATCCCACTCGATGACTTATTTTTGCTTATTTTTTGGGACCGTCCTCGTACAGACAAGGCATCACCATTTTGACCCTCCATATTTTTCTGTCACATCTCCTCCGACAACAAGGATGAGACTATTTCATCAAACTGCAAGCAATTGCATTGCTACCTATTGCAACAATGAGACTATCCCACACATCTAGTAGAGAACACAAAAAACTAATGCACTTATCTTCATCTGAAATTTTAATATCAACAAATAATAATTGGCTTACCACAATATTAAAGGTGTTCAGATGCTCTATCATTGAGTCTCCATATTTCATCCTCAAGTTATAAAAAACTTTCTGTAGGAACAATTTAGTCACCAAAGACTTAGATTTGTACAAAGACCCTAGCTTGTCTCACAAAGCCTTCGCCGAAGCTTCCCCTGATACATTCAGCAATACTGAATCTGAGACACATAATCGTATTGTGCTCTTTTCCTTCTGATCCAACTTCACCCAGTCTTCGTCTGACATTGTTGTTGGTTTAGTACCGTGATCTACCACGATCCATTGATATTTATCCACCAGTAAATCCTCCATCTTGAGTTTCCACAACTCAAAACTCTAACCATTAAATTTCTTGGTCTCTATCTTTCCACTTCTCACCATCTTCTTTCACCACAAGAAGCGATCTTGTAGATCTCCCACTTAACTGGGTCTACCACAGGCCCAAGAAAAACCCCTCAGCTATAAAGGCATCCCCTTGAAGCCAAAATAACTATGATACCAAATGTAGGTTTTAAACCTGTACAGAAATTACCTACATACGAATTCTGAAAACAAAAAATAAACAATGGCGAGAGAATAAAACATAAAACAGATATATACAAAGATTTTCCCTTGGATCCCAAAACTGGGACTACCAAATTGATTTTTCATTATATTCCTTTCAATGTTATAATATATATATATATATATATACATGTCAAAGCATCCATAAACCTCAATCCATTAACCCTAGATTGGAACATAACCATAGTTCCCTTGACCGAATCTACAAAATACCATGGACAGAAAACCATCATGCCCAAAAACATGTGTGAAATCCATGCACAAAAACATTGGTAGGTCTGCCCACCTAATATAGGCTCCACAAGAAATTTCCTAGGGCATTGTCCCAGACACCGTGCAGGGGGGCTGCTACCCCCCTCCATTCCCCCCAACAAGGGGGACAGCTGCCCCCCTGTGACCCCCTCTCCCCCACAACCCCCCCCCCCCGCCCCAAACCACATGTGGTGTAGTCGTGGAAAGAATATAACACACACCCAACCAGAACCTGTCACAAGATCGAAGAGATAAGGTAGCTCCATGATACCTTGAAAGAAATAAAGCTCGATGATGTGTAGGAAAGAAGGAGCTAGACAACTATGAAGAATTTGTAGCTAATACTCTTATGGGGACAATATTTAAGGCTTGTGATGATGACTTCCCAAATAAAAAGGAAGTCTAGATCTCCTCTTATTTTGAGAGGGAGTAAAGGCATCTCCTTGTATAGGAGCAAGATTCTATTCTCAATATTAAAGAAGAATAGGGATGCCATCTATGGTTGAGAGGGAGTGATGTTGCACATCACATTTTCATTCTCCTCTTCAGATGATGAAGAGATAATGGTGAAGGATTGGATAAGAATATGTGGTTTCCTTGAGGATATAACATCCAAGAAAGGAAAGGGACCGACACTCTTTGAGGATGTGACAGGTATCCAAGAGAAGAGTGGTCGAAGAGGACCGATATTCTTTGAGGACTCAAATTGGAGATCCAAGACAAGAATAGTCCTAAAATGGCATACCTTGTAGACATACAGATGGGGTATGTGCCTTGTAGAGGTAATGCGATGGTGGCCTAGGTGCAGGTGTAATGGAAAATCGTTCAAATCCGGAAACGATTTCTGCAAGTTCAAGTGGAATTCCTTCTTGGACTTCCTTTGGAGTATCAACCATCTACCTCCAAACTTGGCTATTCTGCTAAATTAGCATAACTGCTTAATTTTAGCCGCAATGACAAGTTCTTTACAAGTCCTCTAAGCATTGCACATCACAAATCGCATTTTCTTAAGGCCAAATTTCATTCACTCATGAAATATTGCGATGCAAAACTGATCGGCGATCATCGCAAATCACATTTCTTAAGGCCAGGGTTCATTCACTCATCAATTATTGCGATGCGAAACTAATCAGTGGTCCTCCACCATTTGATCAAGACACATTTGATGCAACGGTCAGCAACAATATCGGAAATCTTGCGTGACGTTCACCCGCCCCTACGAAGCCAATAAGGAATATAAGTCCTCGATCTATAAAAGTTTGGGTCCTTTTGTGGAATTAAAGCTCAATCACTTGATGACCCAATATCTGTTAGATAACAGAGGCCATCAAATCCTACAGCTTGCGGGTCTTCAACTAGCATGCGGATTAAAAAACAGCTTAACCCCCACAGTTGATTGTGACGTAAGACATTGAATATGAGATCGGCGGCTAAGAATGAGTGTGGGGCTTCAACCATGATCAAGAAATCCGTACACTTCCACCCCCGCAGTTGCTGATCACCCAGATCTTATACACGGTGAAAGAGAAATTAAACGCGATCACACCAGATCATACAGAACTCTAAAATTTCAGGCCAAACTGGAAATGCAATAATACACAGAGATACTTCAGAGGGATGCAACACCTCTGGGATTGACCAATTATACACAAAAATACACAGAGATATAATTTCTACAACTTAATATTATATGGCCAAAACAAGCCAAATCAGTCAAAATCCCCTTACAATCATTCAGAACTTACATAAATACCATTCATTCTAACATTCAGATCCTTAAACATTGGATCGAATTTGCCTAATCTTAAACAATATCTAATCTGGTTGATATTCTCCTCGAGAATCTCAACTAAATCTAAACTGCATGAATTAATTACAAAATCACTCAATCCCTAAATCCAGCTCAAATCCTATCTAGAGAACTTGTAAATTGACAACTAAAGGATCCCACTCCTTTGCTTGTAAACTTTTTTTGTATTTTGTGAATAAATTTGAAGCCTTTTGCCTTAAATCCTCATGCTCCTACATCAGGCTCCTGAGGACAAAATTCTTCATGGGCTCCTGTCCATGAGTTCTTCTACAGAACTGCCCAACTTCTGTAGCATGGAATCTGTCATCCAAGTAGCTTCAGTAATTGGTTGATCCTTCCATTTGACCAAATACTGAAAATACTCTTGTCCTCTTGTCTTCTTCAACAATTTCTTGTCCAAAATCCTCTTTGGCTTCAATTCCTTTGCTATAGGTAACTATTTTACCCAATCAATCTCTTGTTCTTCTTGATCCTCTACTATGTTATCTGCATTTTCACTTTCATACCTATACAAATCAACAACATTGAAAATTGGAGATATTCCAATATCAGGGGGTAATTCAATTTCATATGCATTTGCAGAAAATTTCCTCAAGACTCTGCATGGTCCAATTTTCTTAAACTTTAGCTTATTATACTCCCTTTTTGGAAATCTTTCCTTCCTCAAGTGTGCTAAAACCGAATCTCCAACCTTAAAACTAACTTATCTGTTCTTCAAATCTGCTCTGCTCTTGTATTTTATGTTGTTGTCCTGTAGTTGTTGTTTTACCTATTCATGTATTGCTTGAACTTCTGTAGCAAAATCTTCTCCTTTAGCACTTCTCCTTTCAGCTTTTCCCAAGTCTCTCAATTCAGACACTCCTCTTGGGTGCATTCCATAGATTATATGGAATGGACTCTACCCTATACTCCTATTAGGAGAATCATTATATGCATATTCTACCTGTGCCAATACTTGATCCCATTGTTTTGGATGTTCACCTGCAAGACTTCTCAGAAGATTACCTAAGCTTCTATTTACAACTTCAGTATGTCCATCAGTCTGACGATGATAAGCAAAACTGAAACTCAGTTTAGTTCCAAGATTCTTCCACAATGTCCTCCAGAAATGTCCAACAAATCTGGTGTCTCTGTCTGAAACAATGCTCTTAGGTAACCCATGTAATCTTACAATCTCCTTAAAAAATAGATTAGTAATGTGAGTAGCATCATTGGTTTTATAACATGGAATAAGATGTGCCATTTTTTAAAATATGTCAACTACTACATAAATTGAATCATTTCCTCTTTGAGTTTTTGATAAACCCAAAACAAAGTCCATACTTACCATATCCCAAGCCCTATTTGGAATAGGTAATGACTCCTGTGTTATGACTCCTTCCCTTTGCATACTGACAGACTTTACAATTTTTTACATACTTTTCCACTTCAGACCTCATCTTTGGCGAAAAATAAACCCGGTTCAACTGCTCATAAGTATTGTCTACACCAAAATTCCCTCCAAGTCCTCCACTATGTTTCTCCTTGATCAAATTCTCCCTCATATAACAACTTGGTATGCACAATTGATTTCTTTTAAACAACAATCCCTCTTGCAAGAAATAATCCAACCACTTGCTTCTGTCTCTCAAAACATGATTTGTACAAGCTTCAAATTCCTCTTTAAAATCTAGGTCTTTCTCATATAACTCTAAGAGAAAATCAAAACCTAACACTTGAATTTGACTTTCTTGAACAAAAATGCTTTTTCTACTTAAGGCATCTACTACTTTGTTTGATTGACTAGTTATGTTTTAACACAAAATTAAAAATTTGCGGGTATTCTACCCATTTTGCATGCTTCTGGTTAAGCCTTGGTTTTTGCATAATGTACTGTAATTCATGGTTATCTTAATATAGTATGAACTCCTTGGACATCAAGTAATGTCTCCACTTCTTTAAAGACTGCACCACTGCATAAAACTCCTTGTCATAAGAAGAATATTTATTCTTTGTCTCATTTAGCTTTTCACTAAAATAAGCTACAGGCCTGTCCTCTTGACTCAAAATAACTCCAATGGTTTGTCCATTGGCATCACACTTCACTTGAAAAGGTTTATTAAAATCAGGCAAAATCAAAATAGGTTTCTCAGTAATCTTTTTCTTCAACAGTTGGAAGTTCTTTTCTGCTTCAGCAATCCATTTAAATGGTTGTCTGTCCTTCTTTATTGTGTCAATAATTGAAGCATTAATCTTACTGAAATTCCTTATGAATTTCCTATAAAAACTAGCAAGACCGTGAAAACTTCTTACCTCAAAGACACTTTTTGGTGAAGGCCACTCCATGATAGCCTTGATCTTCTCTGGATCCATCTTTAACCCCTCAACAGAAACAACAAAGCCTAAATACACCAACTCCTCCTTCATGAATGAACATTTCTTTAAATTTAACAATAACTTTTCTTTTTGTAGTCTCTGTAAGACATAATTCAGATGTCTCACATGTTCCTCCTTAGATCTATTGTAAACTAATATATCGTCCAGATATACTATTACAAATTTACCAATAAATTCCTTCAGAACTTCATTCATAAGTCTCATAAATGTACTAGGAGCATTTGATAACCCAAAAGGCATTACCATCCATTCATACAATCCTTCATTGGTCTTAAAAGCAGTTTTCCACTCATCTCCCTCTCTAATTTTGATTTGATGATAACCACTTTTTAAATCTAACTTTGTAAAATATCTAACTCCACTCAAAAAATCCATCAAATCTTCGATTCTAGGTAAAGGAAATCTGTACCTGATTGTTATCTTATTGATTGCTCTTGAATCAGTGCACATTCTCTAGCCTCCATCTTTCTTTGGGTTCAACACTGTTGGCACTACACAAGGATTCAAACTCTCTCTAACCAGTCCCTTGTCTAACAGTTCCTGAACCTGTTTCCTAATCTTTTCATTCTCTATGGGAGTCATCCTATAAGCTTCTTTATTAGGTAAATTTGCTCTTGGAATCAAATCTATGTGATGACTGATTTTTCTAATGGGTGGTAACTCATCAGGAAAATCATCTACAATGATATCACAATAACTGTCCAGCATCTCTTGAATTTCAATTGGTAAATCAGAAAATTTTGTGGAAGTAATTATTACCTTGGGTTTTCAAACCAACGCAAAACTTACCTCATCTTCTTCCATCTGCTGCAAGTACTCATTTCCACTCAGAAAAAGGGTCTTTGGATCAAGTTTCCTTGATGTATCCTCTTCTTCTATTGGCAGCAATGTATGATTGACACCATCTTTGCTGAATTTGTATGTGTTCTTCTTTCCATCATGCATAGCTCCTTTGTCATACTGCCAAGGTCTACCCAACAATATATGACACACATCCATAGGCATCACATCGCACAGAATTTTGTCTCTGTATTTTCCCAACTGCAACTCCACTTCACATTGCTCATTCACTACCAACTGATATCCCTTTTGAAGCCATGACACCTTGTAAGGTGTTGGATGTTTCTTTGTTTTCAATTTCAACTTCTCCACCACTTCTGTGGAGACCAAATTATCTATACTACCACTATCTATTATCATCTGACAACACTTCCCTTGAACCTTACACACAGTCCTGAACAAGGTTTTCCTTTGTGCTGGTTCAACAATTTCCTTAGCTGGTTTTAACAAAAAAAAATTGACTACCAAAGATTCCCCTTTCTCTGGTACATTCTCTTTGTCTATTACCTTTGTTTCTTCCTCTTCAGTTTTTGCAACAATTGCATTCCTCTGATTCGTTCCTATATTTTCTAGGCACTCATAAGCTCTGTGTCCCAGCTTGTTACATCTATAACATCTAACTTCTCTTCCTCTACCTCTGCCTCCTCTTCCTTTGGAAAAACTCCCTCTGCCACTTGCATCACCTCCTGTGGGTGCATGCTGACTTGAGCTGTTGCTAGCTCCATCTCTAGGTGTTGTAGATCTTCCTCTACCACCTTGACTTCCCCTTCCTCGAAAAGTACCTCTATTTCTGGCAGACTGCTTCCTCATGAGTTTTTCTTCAACCTTCAGTACCATCTAATAAGCCTCTTCTACTATTTTAGGAGACAGTACACTTATCTCATCTTGAATGTCCATTCTAAGACCATTCACATATCTGGCAACCTTCTCATCTATATCTTGGATTTGTCCTGCTCTTATACTCACTTTGTAGAATTCCTCTATGTATTCCTTTACTATCATAGACCTCTGTCTAAGATTCTGCATCTGTCTAAATAATGTTTGCTGATAATCACTTGGAAAAAACTTACTTTTCAGTTTTGCCACCATCCTATTCCAATTCTTAATTGGTTGTTTGCCAAGTCTTCTTCTTTCTACCTACACTCCATCCCACCAAAGTGTTGCATGTCCTTTCAGTTTTGTGACAGCAAACTTCACCTTCTTTCCTTCATCTGTTTCTTCATAATCGAAGAATTTCTCCATGTCATTTATCCAGTCTATCAATTCCTTAGGGCTTAAGCTTCCTATTGTAGATTGAGACTTCAAGTCTAGGCTTGCATGTGGATCTCAACACTGACTTAAAGAATCTCATTTCAGGAGTTACATCCGTAGGTTCTTCTTCTGCAGCCCCAACTCCAGGTTCACTGACATCCCCAGCATCTACATCTCTTCCCATTTCCACTGCTTCCAATCTAGCTTGCATTTGTTGCATAGCTTCCAACACTTCAGCATTTACAACTTGTCATCCTCTTCTTCGACCACCACCTCTTCCTCTAACTCTAAAAGCCATGTTGGATTTCTTTCTCTGATCCTTGAGATCATGTTCAGTATCAGTAGGCTGCTCTGATACCACAAATGGTGGCCTGGGTGCAGGTGTAATGGACAATCGTTCAAATCCGGAAACGATTTCTGCAAGTTCAGGTGGAATTTCTTCTTGGACTTCCTTTGGAGTATCAGTCATCTACCTCCAAACTTGGATATTCTGCTAAATTAGCATAACTACTTAGTTTTAGCCGCAATGACAAGTTCTTTACAAGTCCTCTAAGCATCACACATCGCAAATCGCATTTTCTTGAGGCTAAAGTTCATTCACTCATGAAATATTACAATGCCAAAATGATCGGTGATCATCGCACATCGCAAATTGCATTTCTTAAGGCCAAGGTTCATTCACTCATGAATGATTACAATGCAAAACTAATCGGCAATCCTCCATTGTTTGATTAAGACACACTTGATCCAACGGTTAGCAACAATATCACACGGAATATTGCACGACGTTCACCCACCCTTATGGAGCCGATAAGGAATATAAGTCCTCGATCTATAAAAGTTCAGGTCCGTTTTTGGAATTAAAACCCAATCACTTGATGACCTGATATCCGTTAGATAACAGAGGTCATCAAATCCTATGGATTACGGGTCTTCAACTAGCACGCGGATTAAAAAACAGCTTAACCCCCGCAGTTGACTATGACGTAAGACATTGAATATGAGATTGATGGCTAAGAATGAGTGTGGGGCTTCAACCATGATCAAGAAATCCATACACTTCCACCCTCGCAGTTGCTGATCACCCAAATCTTATACACGGTGAAAGAGAAATTAAACGCGATCACACTAGATCATATAGAACTCTAAATTTCATGCAAAACTGGAAATGCAATAATACACAGTGATACTTTGGAGGGATGCAACACCTCTAGGATTGACCACTTATGCACAAAAATACACAGAGATATAATTTCTGCAACTTAATCTTATATGGCCAAAACAAGCCAAATCAGTCAAAATCCCCTTACAATCATTCAGAACTTACATAAATACCATTCATTCTAACAATCACATTCTTAAACACTGGATCAAAACTGCCTAATCTTAAACAATATCTAATCTGGTTGATATTCTCCTCAAGAATCTCAACTGAATCTACACTCCATGAGTTAACTATAAAATCACTCAATCCCTAAATCCTAGCTCAAATCCTATCTAGAAAACTTGTAAATTGACAGCTAAATGATCCCACTCCTTTGCTTGTAAACTTTTTTTGTATTTTGGGAATAAATTCGAATCCTTTTGCCTTCAAGCCTCATGCTCCTGCATCATGCGGTATCGCACGTAAATCCTCCCAGCATAATTCTCTTGATTAAAGTAGAGCTTTTTTAGTTAGGCCTCAGGGACAATGTTGGTCATGATGATGATGCTTACAGTATGGATTGTCAATCTGACTCTTCTTGAGAACTCTTTAATTTGAGATATGATGTTGAACTAGTTGTATAATTATGAATACCTCCCTAGTTAAGAGATAATGTTGAGAAATGTAACTAGTTTTGGTCTTTATAATTATTGTACCCATTTCAATATGTATCCTATGTAACAAACGAGAAAAGGAGAAATAAAATTTATTATTATTAAAGCATGGATTTCATGTGCATGATTGATGGTCTTCTAGGTAAAAGCATGTTCTTCGTGCATTAGGGAAATTTTGAGGTCTAAATTGGGCCTCAAAACAAAAATTTACAACCAAAATCAACTTTATAAGAACCAATAAGATTCAAGATGATGTTTTCAACCATCGGGGATGATTCACCATTTTTTGAGTAAAAAATTAAAAAGACCAAAAAAGGAAAAAGGAAAAAATACTTTTCAACTCATATTTTCAATTTATCTCCCTACGGTTTTACTCAAGTTTTGAGTAGGAGCACTCATTGGATGTAGAATTTAATTCCTCATCCAAAGAGTACCGATGTTGTATACTTTCAATGAACTCTACTCCACAAAAAATGAGAAATACATTAAAAACGTGATTGCAATCACATTTTTTTCATGTATTTCTCATTTTTCATGTAGGAGGGTCCATCGAAACTATGAAAACATGGGTACTCCTTGGATGAGAAATTAAGTTTAGCATCCAACGAGTGATCCCACTTGAAATTTGAGTAAAAATGTAGGGATATAAGTTAAGAATATGAGTTGAATTTTTTTTTTTTTCCTTTTTCCCTCTAAAATTTGATGATGTAATCTAATCTTATTTTATTATTCCACTATTATTTTATAATCTTCCTTAGTTGGCCCATTTTAGACTGCAAAATTTCTCTAATTCTTCTAGGATTTGTTAAGTCTTAGGATTTATTGTCTTGTGTCAATAAATTCAACATCATGTTTATAAGACTCTTCTGGGCAATTTGTAATTGTAAAAAGAATTTAGAAAGCCTTGGAATATGCAAGAGTACAAGGTGGCCCTAGGATCATCAAGTCAGCCTAAAGGAGGGAATTTGACCTCTTGAGAAGGCTATATAAAGGAGCAATTCAACTTCATTTGCAACTCACTCACTCATAAGTTCGATCTACAAGAAAGAGTGCGATCTGTAGCTGGGAAAGGTAGAAAAAGGAGATGAAGGTTTATAAGAAGCTAGGATGATGAAATTTCTTGTATTTGGGCTCTATCTCTCTCACACGTGCGAAATTATAGAGTTTTGGGGTTGTAGAAACAATCTAAATTTTCAGGTATGAGTTGCAGTAGGACGAAGTGCAAAATATGGTAACTGAAAGAGGGAAAAACATTATCTTAACCTTGTTGACCTTGGGAGAAAAGTGTTTCTCTAAGTAATTTTTAGGAGTTTATATTAGGGTTTCCAAGAAGTCGCAAGGATGAAGTTGATGGGTCGAATTTGCAGGTTGAGCAAAAGTGTTGTAGATGGTAGGTCGAAGTTGCAAGGTGTAGCAGTTTAGTGCAGAATAAAGAAAGGACTTGTCTAGGTATTTGGGCTTTGTATCTCATATAAAGCAGATTGTAAGAAGAGAAGAGCTTTTGGGTTTTCCCCTTGGAGGGGTTTTTCCCTAGCTAAGAGCATATATATGTTTCCTCTTTTTGTTACTATTATTTTTCTTGATATTGTTTGATGAAATATCTAATAAAGAAGGTAAAGAAGATAACTAAAGATTCACAAGTATTATCAAGGTTAAGGAAAATAAGATATCATAGTTGTCACTTTACATTTTCTAACAGATTATAGACATAAGAAGGGATGGGTAAGGAAAGGACACCACCACCTCCCCATGGAGAGAAGATGATTTCTCTCCCTCCCAATCTACAAGAAGCAAAACAATTTTATTACAAAGCATGTAGATTAATGGTTTCTGATGGATTTACATGGTTGAAGTGATGGACCATTTGGTTGTGATGATCGGTGCATGCATAACATCGCTCCTCTCTGCAATCCATCTCGTAGCCACCATGGAATTTTGCCCCTCAAGTATAGTGACAAGTAGTCCCAATATTATAGCTAATAATTGGGCTTCTAAGGCTGCTACCTAGATGCAAAATTCCCTTACTTGCAATTTCTTTCCTTTGTTTATGTAATGAATTCTCAGCGGTCACCCAACTTTATTGGAAAGATTCCATTCTCTTTCTTGGTTTTTTTGTGGATGGCTTTTCTTTGGTTTACACCCTTTGCTTTTATTATGTGCAATCCACTTTCCCCCTTGGTGGTCTTTTGAATTTCTCTGGTCTTGCTGCATTCTGGTGAAATGATATCCATGGTCTAAGAAAGAGTTCGCAGTTGTCGAGGGGGTGGGCGTTATGGCTTTCTAGGGGGTTTTCATGCATGTATGCGAGTAAAACATCAGAGAAATTTTGAGGTCTAAAATGGGCCTCAAAACAAAAAAGCACAAAAAAATCAACTTTATAAAACCAATAGGATTCAAGATTATGATGTCAACCATGGGGTATGATTCACCTTTTTGGAGTAAAAAAGTAAAAATATTTTAAAAAAAAGGACTACTTTTTCAACTCATATTTTGAATTTATATGCTTAGGATTTCACTCAAATTTCGATTCAGAGCACTCGTTGGATGCATAATTTAATTCCTCATCCAAGGAGTACCCATGTTGCATACGTTCTATTAACTCTGCTACAAAAAAAAATACAAGAAAAAAAGTGTGATTGCAATCACATTTTTTTGTTTATTTCTCATTTTTCATAGCAGGGTCCATCAAAATTATGCAACATGGGTACTCCTTGGATGAGGAATTAAATTATGCATCCAATGAGTGCTCCCACTTGAAATTTGAGTAACATTGTAGGGATATAAGTTGAAAATACGAGTTGAAAGAGCAGTTTTTCTTCTTTTCCTCTAAAATTTGATGATGTAATCTAATCTTATTTTATTATTCCCACTATTGTCTTATAATATTCCTTAGGGGGGCCATTTTAGATCTCAAAATTTCTCTAATGACCTTGGTTTGCATCTATTGTGAGCACATTCCTTAGCGAAACATGGAACAACTAGGCAAAGTGGAATCTAACGTAAGGGGGGAGTGAAAATGTTTAATTGACTCTAAAGTGGTGGATTTTGTGGCTTCAAGGTTACCATATGCAAGCTACACCAATGGTAGGAAAGATTAATATATGCATACCGTTGATCTATATTGGCATATGAAGGCTCTCCTTGGCATGGAATGCAAGTGGAGACCTTAACCTTGGCTTGCATCTACCAAGAGCACATTCCTCAACAAATCAAGGAGCAATTGGGTGAGGTAAAATCTGACTTAAGGGGGAAGTGAAATTGTTTATCTGACTCCAAAGTGTTGGATGATGTGGTTGTTTGGATACTAAATTCCAGGCACACCCATGGCAGGAAAGGTCAATATATGCATACTATTGATCCATATCAATGTATGAAGGCTCTCCTTGGTAGGGTCTTGTTGGACAAGAATGATGCCAATGATGAAATTATCTTGATTCTAGATGATGTTGTGCTACAACTAAAGGAAATGAATGCCCAATTGATGCATATCAAGGAGGTTGTTTCACTAGGCACTAATCCAAGCGTCCCAGTCTAAATACTCCAAAGCCAATTAAGGTTGATGCCTCTACTCCTACCTAGTCCTCTTATGATTAGCTACTTGCTATTAATTATGGTTTTCAGAAGCACACTTGATGATCCAAGATCTTTTGCTTATAGATGTATTAAAGAATTACATGGATAAATTGCAGCCTAGCCATAGAAATTTAATGCGCACATGAAAGAAGAGGAGAAACACATAAAAGCATGAAAAGAAGACAAGAGACTTGATAACGGAGTTTGTCCAATTTGAACTACGTCTACGGGCCCTGCTCGATCAATGGGGAGGCCTTTACTCATTAAGTTGCATGAGAAAGAAGAAGTACAATAAACATTTGCAAAAGGAGTATTATACCTCCAATCTGGAAAAAGGCTGGAAAATGGAGAGCTCTATTGTAGAAACTGGCATCACTATTGAGTTCTTATCGCTGAGAAGTGAAAAATTGATATAAAACTTGCCCAATTATGACACTGGACCAAAACTGACCCCCTGGAAAATGTGCTCAGGTAAGGTTCCACCCCCTGTCATAGGTCTTCTCAAGGTTCTGCTTCCTCTGTCTCAAAATCTGTGCCACACTCCCCTGAATGCACTGTGCATAAGTGTTTAAATAATATTTGAGTGGGTGGATGTCCCAAGGGAATTCGTTGGCACACTAGCTAAAATAGTCGGATGGTTGAGGAGGGGTTAGGGGATCAAATCCTGCACCTTCCTTTTTTTATTATATAGTAGTTAAAACGTTGTGATGGGAGACGGTTCTGCTGGTCCGATGGCCCGCTCCCCCAAATCTCCGCCAGAATTTATGTGGTAAGGTAATGTGGAGGGGCAGTGGGATTGACTGCCCGCCCCCCATAAGTTAATACATGGTGGATCCCGGGGGCAGTGGGGGTTATGGCCTACCGCCCCATTTGAAAAATTTCTCAAACCTTAGAGAATATTAGGCAAATTAGCAAATCCACAATTTCACCCAGAAAACTGGCCGGATTTCGGTGTCGGATTACTACCAAATTGCACCCTCCTTAACCCTACCACATGGGAAAGTCAACCCCGGACTTTGACTCCTATATTCTTCATACAAACTCGGATTGGAGTGTCATTTGCCCCGTTGGAATCAGGGTGACGAGCACTTCGATCTAATGTCAAGTTAATTGACTTCCTGCCACTTTGAATTTTGAGCCTTTTTCATGCCCCTAGTGTCTAGAGATCCACTTGGATCAATCCTCCCCATTAAGAGATTTTGGACCACCAAAAGCATTAACACTATTCAACATACGACCTGTGTCCTTGCCAAACCACACTTTCAATCATTTGCACACAAAACTAGTGCATCTTCTGCACTTTCTCATGACTCAACAATCCCTCACTTGCCAAGAGTTTATAGCACACACTCTTTGGTCAAGGATTACACAATAACAATCAATACTTCAACTACTCATAAGAAGGCCTAAAAACATCATCGTTGCATTTTGAAGTGATGGAAACACATCATCACTTTTACATTTACTTGCAACGCATGATTTACAAACTGAGGCCATACAAACTACTATTAAAAAAAACATCATTTTCTTAATAAAGCGGACCACCATGAATGTGTTTGAGCGTTGTCACCGGTTGGCTTCTCTATTTTTGTTTTCTAGTTGTGGAGCATTTGGCATGTTCTTTCCTGATGTCCCTCTTCGTTGTAGCGACTACAACGATTTTTCTTTCTCCAAACCTTCTGAGTCCTCTTGAAGTGCTTCCCTTTGGTGTTCCTCTAGTAAGGGTTCATGGAGCCCTTACTATCACTGGAATAGGAGGAGGAAGTCTCATCATCCATCATTGACTGATCACTAACTGCTTTGGAGCTTTCCCCAATGTCCTTCCTGACATAACCGAGTCCTACATGACGAGGCATTTCCTCTACTTTGATGGGGTTCATGATGCCATGGCCATTAATGTCGAGTCCCTCTCCCAGGTAGCACATCTTCCTCAACAGCTTGGACCCGATACCTGTAGTATACTTTTCAAAAGAAGTGAAATCATCATCAGGAAAAGTACATGGAATCAAAGAACTATTTTTGACCTCAACGGGGTTAGGTTGCAATCTTCCCAAGGCCTCGTTCTTAGCTTGCAACTGATGTAGCAACCTTTGTTTCTCCTCCTCTGCTTCCCGTAGGAGCCTCCTTAACTTAGCATTTTCTGCTTGAAGGTTTTGGTTGGTCTCCTTAAGTTCCTAAAGCCCTACCACATTGGGTGCCCTTTCCATCTTTGGTATAGTATCTATTGAAATTTTTTCTTCATCACCTAAATCAAAACCCAGATCGATGGGTCTGTCTGATGCTATTCCAAGAGCTGCAATACTCCTTTCGTCACCGGAATTTGATCCCAAGTCAGTGGGTCTACTTCATGCATAACTAGTAGCTGTGACCTTCTCGTCTTCTTCTAACTCAGAAGTTTGATCTTGTTGTATGGTGGAAGTGGTTTTCTACTTCTCCTTTCTGTCATTTCTCTTAGGTCTCAACTCAAGGTGAAGTTTCCAACAATTCTCTTCATCATGTCCCTCTTTCTCACAATGCGTACAAGAGGGCTTTGTCCCTCTCCTCTTGGTTGTTGCATCTCTTTTTTGGTGGTCATCTAGCGTGTGCATTCCACTGCTTTCAAGATGCATGGCTTTCACACTAGCCTCATCGATAGTAACATGTTCAAATAATAATAATGTATTACCTTATGTAACTATGTAAAGAACCGATATACTTCATTACAATCTCTTGTGAATCTATGGAAATGCTTAAATTCAATACTTGTCTTCTAAATTCCTCAGTAAAGTTTTGCACATTTTTACCTTTGCTTTACCTTAGGTGTTTCCATTCTATTAATGCCTTCTGCCTATAGCCCAAGGGGTTAAAAAACATTTTCAATGCAGACACAAAATTTGACCATGAGGAGAGGAGGTTACCTAGATTCGTGTTGCCCTGCAATTTTATCTCCCACCAAACGAGAGCGGTGCCACTTAGTTGAAGGGATGCCAACTGGATCCTCGTCTCGTCCTCTTCGATCTGTTGAATTCTGCAGTAGACTTCAATATGCCTAATCCAATTGTTAAACCTTTCGGCATTACTTTCCCCATTATACATGGGAAGATCAATTTTGACATCTAATTTAAGGAAAGGTTTCTTAGATGCATTTCTTGAATTCCTATATGACGATGCTGAGAAGAAGAAGAGGAAATTTCACTCGTGGAAGGAGAAGGAGGGGGTTCTTCTCCACCATTTCCATTCATCGAACCTTATTCTTCTGGCTTTTTCTCTTCTACTTTCTCCAGCCTTGAAAGCAACTAATCGACCTTTTCTGCCATTGTATAGAAGGTTTTGTGGTAGTTGCGCTCCTCTTCATAATAAGCCTCTTCATCTGCCATGTTTCTCCTTCGATGTGCATGCCCCACCTCGAGATCGAAAGACTTTAGTTTCCCTTCGCCTCTTCGAAGCCTATTTCTTGTTAGCATACAAACATGCAATTCACATCTACAAATACCTGCTCTGATACCACTTGATCCAAGATCTTTTGCTTATAGATATATTAAAGAATGACATGGTTAAATTGCAGCTTAACCATAGAATTTTAATGTGCACATGAAAGAAGAGGAGAAACACATAAAAGCATGAAAAGAAGACAACATACTTGATAACGGAGTTCGTCCAATTTGGACTACGCCTCTGGGCCCTTTTCGATCAATGGGGAGGCCTTCATTCATTAAGTGGCATGAGAAGAAGAGGTACAATCAACATTTACAAGAGTATTATACATCCAAACTGGAAAAAGGCCGAAAAATGGAGAGCTTGGTTGTAGAAACTAGCATCACCATTGAGTAACTTTCGCCGAGAGGTGCAAAATAGATATGACTACAGAAACCTTGATTTATCGCTTTATCTCAGTGATTCTTACCTATTGAACCAAAAAATTAATTTGCACAACATTCTCACAGTTTTTCTCGAACGGTGAACTGATAGAGACATGTGCACAACATCATGGTTTGGATGTCAATAACGAGTCAGAAATACTAATCATGCTAAATTTACAGGCTACAATGCAAAATTGTGTTAAAGATCATAATTAAAGCATATTTATATTTTTTAATATAGTGAAAACTTATTATCGTTTAATAAATTTATATAGGTAATGTGCGTTTAGTTGAATTTTGTGTGTTTATTAAATATTAGTATAGATTTACGTTGACAGGGATTAAATTTTTTCACGTACAATTTTTTTTTAAAGTGCAAAATTTTATTATTTAAATTGTATTTTAAATTAAGAAGAGTCTTTTCGGTAGAAATCACATGGGAGAAAATTTTGTCGACATGTTTTGAACCAGCTAGTGTGGTTCATCATCCAGACTAGATGAAGATGCAGATCATGGCACAAGCTTAAATAAAGGGTGATGCAGAGACCAAAGGATCATATAACGACTAGTTTATGAAAATTAATATTTTAATAATGATTATTAAAATCAAATAATATTCCTATAACAACTAATATAACAACGAGTTTAAGAATAATAATATTATAATTTATAATAATAATTAAGAGAAAAAATAATAATAATAATTAAGAATAAACATTAATAAGAAACAAACAATCCAAGGAAACCAAATGCAGGGAACAGAGTAAAAAATAAATAAATAAATAAATAGGAGTCAAGACCTTATTAATTAGTCAAGATCCTATAAAAATAATAGTTAAAGGAGACTAAAATTAAAACAAAGCAATAAAAAATGAGGGTAAAATTATTATTATTATTTATTTATTTATATATTTATATATTTATTTAAATTTATTTATTTTAACGACAAGTTTATGAAAAATAATATTTTAATACTGATTATTAAGATCAAAAAATATTCCTATAACAACTAGTTTACGAATAATAATATTATAATTTATAATAATTATTATTAAAATATATATATAATTTTCATAAGAAACAAACAATCCAAGTCAACCAAAGATAGGGAACAGAGTATATATATATATATATATATATATATATATATATATATATATATATATATATATATATATATATATATAGATATAGATATAGATATAGATATAGATATAGATATAGATATAGATATAGATATAGATATAGATATAGATATAGATATAGATATAGATATAGATATAGATATTTCTTTCTTTCTTTCTTTCTTTCTTTCTTTTTTTAAATGTGAGAATTTGATGAATATTAACATTAAATGCAAATACCTATATAGAAACAAAAAAATCATAAATAGAAACGTCAAACTTTAAAAAAATTAATTAATAAATAAATAAATAATCCGCAAACAAAAACGAACTAGGAGGACAGGATAGGGACCCAACTTCTGCTAATATTCCAACCATCGTCTCTATTTAAATTATTGGGCCAATTTTCTATTTCCAAAGCCTCCCTAAATTTACGATGATGGAAATGGCTAACCTTGGCAATGACATGGGCTTCCTCAATGTAGATGTGATGCCTAGATTTTTCTGCATATTTTGCCAAAGTAGAGGAGCGGGTCCTGCCATGCCTGATGTCAGTTGCATGCTCACGGATATTTTGATTAATAGAGCGACCAGTCTCATGTAGGGAGTTCCACAAGAGAAAAGGATAACATAAACACATTTCATATTTTTGGGGTCCACAAGGTCTTTAACGGATCTTAGGGAGCTTTAGATGGTATTTAGAGGCCTAAAGGTTGAAGGAATCTTATGCTTTTTTAGGATCCTCGCAATCTTTTCTATAGTTCCTTGGAGAAAAGGGAGATGAACCCCATAAAAATGATCCTTGGTTTCTTTCTTAGCCTTAGGACCTTTTTTAGCATTAAGCAAAGCTTTAGTACACTAGTGTCTACTATACCCATTATTAAAGAAAAAACTCAAGAGGCATCTTTTCTCCTCATTGAGATGGTTATCATTATAAACCCTTAAAGCTCTAGTCATTAAAGTATTGAGAACACCAAGCTTTTGAGCTCGGAAATGATCAGAATTAGCATGAAGGTATTGCTCTATGTGATTTTTCTTCTGAAAGACTCGATGATAAATAGATCCATCTTCATTCCTTGAAAGGAGGATGTCAAGGAAGGGCGGACCATTATTACTTTCAAATTCCATGGTGAAATTTATGGAATTAGACTAATTATTAAGATGAAGGAAAACAAGGTCCAACTCTTCCTTGCCATGGGACCAAACGACACAACTGTCATCCACAAACCTCTTCCACATCCTAGGCATAAGACAAGAAGAGGCCGAGGCCCTTTATTCAAAATCCTCCATGAATATATTAGCCATCATAGGGAGGGGGGGTGTCACGCCCCTACACCTGCGGTAGTCTTTCAACCGCTTATAGCGAGGTGCGGCACTACCAACCATTTTCTTTTCACCAATACTTATGATTGTAGTCTACGCCTAACATTCCATACATAGTTTATTTTTCGTTACCAAGTATTATTCTTTTATCCTTTATACAAGTGAAAGCCCATAACATTCACATAAACACCATTATACAAGAGAAATGCACAACAGTATAAAGGGAGGGGAAACTCCCTGCAATATGAGTCTGCCTGAATCAATATATATAATCTTCACTTTTACAAAGTACAAGTTGAAATTTGGGAAACCCCAAATTTACACTTAGCCAATTTTCCAACTTTGGCAAACTCGGTTGCCCAACTCGTCAGCACCTCCGCACAGTCGCCGCACGACTCACCAACCCTTCGTTCACCTCGTCGCACGATCGTGTTGTTTGCCCAACTTGGGCGTGCCTCGTCATAACCAATTCGCCACACACGGGTGCCTCCACACGAGTCACACCTCCGTTCACAACCTCAACACTTCACCGTTTCCATTGTTTCATTGTGCACGGCAGGCCTTACCCAAGTCGCCCGTTCGCATGATTCTTAGTTTCGGCGTGCACTACGCGCCCTCGCATGGCCACCCATCTGCACGTCCACCCGTTCACCCAACTCGTTCACCCGTTCAACTTCTCCCAAGTCGCCACACGACTTCACCTAGTTCGCCCGAACAACCTCACCCGGGTCGCCACACGACTTCGCCCAGGGCGCCCGAATGACCTCACCTGAGTCCTGTCTGAACGACCTCGCCCGAGTTCTGCCTGAACGACCTCCTGAACGACTTTCCCGAACGACTTTTTTGAACGACTTCTTGAACGAATTTTCGAACGACCTCCTCGAATGACTTCTCGAACGACCTCCTCGAACGATTTCTCGAACGACCTCCTTGAACGAATTCTCAAACGACCTCCTCGAATGAATTTTTCGAACGATCTCCTCAAACGATTTCTCGAACGACCTCCTCGAACTACTTTTCTGAACGACTTTTCCACCCGAGTTCCGCCCGTCGTGCGGGCTCATCCACGCACTGCAGAAATCCTTATTCGAACTCGTGTTGATTGAATGATGGTCGTTTGCCTCCAAACACCCTCCAATATATACGGGTGGGTGGCAGGGTATGTCACCCGGCCGACCCACACCAAACACCCAAGCCAACTCGTTTACAATGTGTTGTCTCGCCCAGGAGGAGGGTCGGCTCGCCCAACTCACCCAACACCTTATAAACTTGTTTCTTGGCTCATTTCATTTCATATTTCACACGTCCTTTGCACAGTGGAGTCGCCCTGCCTGTCGCATGGACCGCAGGTACTAACATCCTCCCCCACTTGAAGTCATTTTCTTCCTTGACAATATCTCATCCCGGCAACCACCTATCACCAAGATCACCATACCGAGGTATACACCCCATCGGTATGTCATACATCGGAAATCATCTCAATCCATGACCATCGACCATCTCGTCACAATATCCACATATTTCTCCCCATCGTGGAAGGCTAGTCCCTCCATCTCAAGCTACATGCTTCCTGCAACATATCGTGTCGACCTCATCATGTATCATCCTTGTGTGAACTGCTGCCATGATACTCCAACACAATGCTAACATATCTCTGTACACTATCGACCCCCATGTCTGAACTAGTCGGGTGATCAGTCCAACTGTCATGCTCAAACCATGAGAATGCACATCCTCATACCACCACCAATTGTTTCTCAGAACATCCCGTCACGTCCTCAACTCAATCAAGAATCCATCTCCATACAAGTGTAAGCCATGCTCAGGTCCATGAAGTAGTCCTCATCTCATCTGTAACATGTTGTCCATGATGTCTGGTACTAATGTGCTGCATGGAATCAGCCACATCTACCCCAACATCATCATCCATCTGCAAAACATCCATCTCTTCAAAGTGAAGAGATCATCTCATCAAACTCCGACTCTCGATGTGCCACATCCAGGTCCATGAAACAACCTCCATCATATCTGCAATGTGTCATCTCTCAAGTCTGCCATAGAAACAAGTATACACCTGTCTCATGTATCCATGTGCTACCCATGATCATAGATCAATCAGCCCCCATGTGTTAAAAGTGGTTAAGTCTCGGCTCAGCCCATGCCCAAGTGTTGCCACCAAGGTATCATCATCGTTGTAACTCCATCACTCCAAAGTGTCTCATATCGATCATCCACATCAAGTCACTCTTTCAAGCCATTCCCATACATGTACTTGAAAGTATGCACCCCATCCTGCATCAAAGTCTCTGACCTCAGCTCCTCAATGCATCAGATCCTCCAAGTCCACCATATATGAAGTCTCCCTAGAAGTCACAACCTCATGTCATCATGAGCTCCATGAGTCATCTCCAACCAACATCTCAGCAAGCATACAAGTCTCGGCCCAAAGGTCTCTGCAAGATGCCTCAGCTCTCCATGTAGTAGGAATGCTCCATAGTCTGCTCACAACTCCATCCAAGTCCATGGCCTTGTTGTACTCAAGTGCACAACCTCTCCATTGGCTCATAAGTAAAACATCTCCATGTCACATCAGCAAATCTACCTGCACAACATCCCTACCTTGGCACTCCTCATTGGATGCCCATAAGTGACACCTCTACAAGTGCTCTTGCACAATGTCCCTGCATAGACTGCCATGCTCCATGTCTCCAACCTGATGTCCATGACTAAGTTGCCCATGTAGTCCAACCAAGTAGACCCATCACAACAATCGGTCATCCTCATCCAAGTCTGCAATATTTGGTCTAGTGAACTTGGTCACCCAACCATATCATCATCACATGAGTCTCTCCATCATAGCTCCCCCACTGAAGGTTCCACCAAGACTTGCTCTTGGTCTCGGCCATGAGAAGTCCACCCAAGTATCATCATCATACCTCAAGTGTGTGCCCTTCAATCTGTCCATGAGTCATGCCGGGCACTTAGCCAATTCTCCATGTGGCTAAAGCATGACCCAATCCTCTGTAACGATCATCATGTTCCTCCCTTGTCACGGGCCTTTGCACCTTCTACCATAAGGTCACAAACAACCCCAACAAGTCCTGCAACAATCAACAATCCTTGCTTCTCCATACAAGGTCTCATTGTAGACATCCATGGTAAGATCCTCCCCAACATCAGCAAACTGATTTTTCTCTTCCCTGCATATGGTCCATCTACCAAATGCTCGAATGAAACACAAGTATCAATAGTACTTACATCATCATCATGATCATGAGGCTCCTCCATGTGAGTATCCTCATCCATCCATGTCTGCAAACTGCACGATCCTGGTCCAACTTGATCAATCTCAAGTTCATCCTCCATCGTTGTCACATCTGCAACATCCTCGATCATCACGGCTTCCTCTTCCTTGTTAGCACAATCTGCAACTTCATCTTGCTCCATTGTCCAACCAAGTTGAAGAAGTTCGTCTTCAACATTCTTTTCCAAGACTTCAAGTTCCTTTCGAATCCGGGGATTCTCTTCTTTCATCCGCTTCAACCTGTATAAGGTAAGCAAGAGCTTCCCTTCGCATTCTTCCAAACCTGCCATGCCTTGTCGTTCAGCTTGGTCCAAGCACTAAGCTTCACCTCTGCTAAACCTGTTTCACCATTCACCTGAATCACCCTGATATTCCACCTGTCACCTGCAAAACTTGAACTTCCTTTCAAGTCTTCGGTCTTCGTAGAATCAGCTCCTTGATTCAGTTCACCAGCTCCAACCATGACCTCTGATACCACCTGTCACGAAGTGCAGGTGTGTATCAGCTTCAACGCTTCAACACCAACACCAGCTCCCCGGCACTAGCTCTGATATCCCCTGTCATGCCCCTACACCTGCGGTAGTCTTTCAACCGCTTATAGCGAGGTGCGGCACTACCAACCGTTTTCTTTTCACCAATACTTACGATTGTAGACTACGCCTAAAATTCCATACATAGTTTATTTTTCGTTACCAAATATTATTCTTTTATCCTTTATACAAGTGAAATCCCATAACATTCACATAAACACCATTATACAAGAGAAATGCACAACAGTATAAAGGGAGGGGCAACTCCCTGCAATATGAGTCTGCCCGAATCAATATATATAATCTTCACTTTTACAAAGTACAAGTTAAATCTTGGGAAACCCCAAATTTACACTTAGCCAATTTTCCAACTTCGGCAAACTTGGTTGCCCAACTCGTCGGCACCTCCGCATGGTCGCCACATGACTCACCAACCCTTCGTTCACTTCGTCGCACGATTGTGTTGTTTGCCCAACTTGGGCGCGCCTCGTCGTAACCAAGTCGCCACACACAGGCGCCTCTGCACGAGTCACACCTCTGTTCACAACCTCAACACTTCACAGTTTCCACCGTTTCATCATGCACGGCACGCCTTACCCAAGTTAACCATCTGCACGATTCTTCATTTCGGCGTGCACAGCGCGCCCTCGCCCAGCTGCCTATCTGCACGTCCACCCATTCACCCAACTCGTTCACCCGTTCAACTTCGCCCAAGTCGCCACACGACTTCACCCGAGTCACCACACGACTTCACCTGGTTCGCCCAAACGACTTCACCCGGGTCCTGCCAAAACGACCTCACCCGAGTTCTGCCTGAACGACCTCCTGAACGACTTTCCTGAACAACTTTTCTGAACGAATTTTCGAACGACCTCCTCGAACAAATTCTCGAACGACCTCCTTGAACGATTTCTCCAACAACCTCCTCGAACGAATTCTCAGACAACCTCCTCAAAAGATTTCTCGAACGACCTCCTCGAATGAATTTTCCAAATGAACTCCTCGAACGATTTCTCGAACGACTTTTCTGAACAATTTTTCCACCCAAGTTGCGCCCATCGTGCGGGCTCATCCACACACTACAGAACTCCTTATTCGAACTCGTGTTGATTGAATGATGGTCGTTTGCCTCCAAACGCCCTCCAATATATACGGGCGGGTGGCGGGTTATGTCACCCGGCCGACCCACACCAAACACCCAAGCCGACTCGTTTACAATGTGTTGTCTCACCCAGGAGGAGGGTCGGCCCACCCAACTCGCCCAACACATTATAAACTCGTTTGTTGGCTCGTTTCGTTTCATATTTCGCACATCCTTCGCACGGTGGAGTCGCCCTGCCCGTTGCATGGACCGCAGGTCCTAACAGGGGGAACCTATGGTGACACCACAAGTTTGTTCATAGAATTCCCCATCGAAGGAAAAGAAAGTACAAGTAAGACAAAGATCAATTAACTTAGCAGTATCAGGATCCGTAATATGCTTGATGACCTTGATGGCCTCAATGATAGGGATATTAGTGTAGAGGGAGACCACATCAAAACTCACAAGCTTGTCATCAGGATCAAGCCTGAAATCCTTCAACTCATTGACAAACGAATCAAAGTCCTTGACAAAGGAATATGTATTACCTACAAGGGGCTTAAGATTCATTTCTAAATATTTAGAAAGAAGATAATTCGGTCCTCCTATTGTGTTGACAATGGGTCTCAAAGGAGCCCCCTCCTTATGGATCTTATGAAGTCCATAGATTCTAGGGATAAGAGGGCTACTCTCAATGAGCTTATGACTGAATGAGTTGATCGAGCTACTGGTCTTTATAGCAAGAGCCACACTTTTGGAAATCTTCTTCAAGGGGTCCTTACTAAGTTTCCTATAGCTCCCTGCTATTCAAGAGATGATCCAACATCTTCCTCTTGTAATCCTCTTTATCAAGAATAACTACAGCACCACCAAGCTTGTTGGCTTTGAGAATAGAAATATCCTTGTTATTGTTTAAGGACTTGAGAGCGTCAATTTCAAGCTTACTAATGTTGTTCTTGGGGGGCCTTGCCTTTCTAAAGACAACCGCACAGTCTTGTCTAATGATATCCGTAGTGACTTCCACTAAGTTTCTAATACCATATTCGATGTCACAGATGATATTGTCGATCGAAATGTTTCTAGGAGCAAGGGAAAAAATCAAACCCTTCTCTAAAAGACTAAAGACTCGGGGGTCAAAAGAAAAACTAGAGAGATTAACAACCTTGTCGTGAGAGAAAGGAAGAAAATTAGAACTAACAATTTTATTCAAATCTAAAATTCTAAAATTATTCCTAATATTATTATTATTAGAATTAAAAAGATAATCATTAACTCCATTATTATTATTATTAATTCTATTATTTTATTATTATTATTACTGTTGTTATCATTATTATTATTGTCAACTCTATTATTATTATTCTTATCAAGAGATGTAGCTTCATCACCTTCAATCGCTCCATGGGGAAATTTTAAATAGAGTATATATAGGACAAAAAAATTGTTTTAACTATAAAAACTTAATTTTTCATGATATATAAATATTTTTTTTTAAATGATATATAATATTTACATAGTTGATATTAAAATATTTAACATAACATGTACATCCAAATTAAGACGGTTTTATTATTATTAATGTATTTTTGAGTATATGTCAATATTAATATGTATTTTAAAATATTTTATTGGTAACCCACATTGAATATTATTTTTAAATACAACATTAAAATATTTGATTTTAACAATTTTTTTTCTATATATAGATATATATGAAGTTGATGTCCGCATAAATTAGTTAACGTCGATCTCCAAATAGTTTATTTAAATCTCCTGTTGAAATATTTTGAAAAGTATAAGATTTAAACATCTTACAGACAAATTTTTTTATTATACCTGACATTATTTTTCTATGTTAGATCTAGGACTTTAGTGATCCATAATGTAGATGAATGTCTTTCAGATTAATCACATTATTAGGATTTGGTGGTCGAACCAACTAATGTGGTCCATCCCCAGAACAAGGTGAAAAAACAATAGATCTTTAGGAATAAATAGCATGGATGATCACATTTATCAATATTATTTTACTATATAGAACACAACTTTTATTTTTTATTTTTATTTTTATTTTAAAGGGAACTAATGGAATGATAGACTTATATATATATATATATATATATATATATATATATATGAAGTTGATATTTTTATTACAGCATATTCATTTTTTTATTATTATAGGGGACATTATTTTTCTATTTAGAACATAATTTTATTTTTATTTTCATTTTTAAAAAAAACCGGACATACATACAAACTTACACATCTCTCATACTTTGATGTAGAATGAGCCTTTCCATTCAATAATAAAATAAAAATGTTATTATAAAAAAATTATTACAATTAAAATCAAATATATATAATTAATTATAATTTTGTTCTATATCAACCTACCTCATAGCTAATTGACATAAAATATTATTTTTTCCCAACTATAAAATTATAAATTGAAAATTATTTTTAGACATACATTATATAAATCACATTTAAACAATAAATTCCTATCTAGCTTTCTTGAAAATAAAATAATAACAAAAAGGCTTTTGTTATTCATGCCTTTTGAATATATTTTTCAAATAACATATAAACGAGCTCTTGTTATTATTTTTAATTATTTAAAAAAAAATTATATAATTTTTTTCCAAATTAATATTTTTTTAAATTAATATTTTTTTAAATAGTTAATATATAATCAGTATAGATTTATTACACACCAAAATTTTCAAAATGTTAATTTTTTATATAATATATTGAAATTCTTGTAAAATATATATACATGGAGAACATTTTTTGGCATATTTTATGGTTTTAAATTTAATATACATAACATATCTTATATATTTAAGATTATTTATATATTTAAGATTAAAGAAAAGAATAACATATTTTATGGTTTTAAATTTAATATGCATAATCTACCTTTTATATATATATAAGATTAAAAAAGAGAAATTATGGTAAGAATTTAATTTTTATGTTTTTATTCACTCATTCTAAATATAAAGTTAAGAAATAATATGGTTCTATGGAATTTACTGTAACTATCATATTTTTATATGTTTATTAACTAAATTTAAATATGAATTGCACTTGAAAATCTATCCTAATTTATCATGGATTTCCGAGCAAGGCACATTGTCTCTAAAATTCCTACCACCAAAATTCAGGTCGAGATTAGCAACAAGGATTCTCAAGGAAAGTTGCAGGTCTAGATTAGCAACAAGGGTTCTCAAGGAAAGCTTCAACCATTTGGAGACCTACAGGAAGTTGCCTTCCAAAAACTGCCATAAATCTAAAGTTTGAGGTACATTCCAATCAAAATGGGGATTACATTCAATACATGAGAGATCACGCTTTAATCAACAAAGTTTTGGGCATATGGTCCTAAAAAACCCTTACCTACTGAACTCAACACAAGTGAAAGCCAAAGAAATAGATCAAATTGGAGCTATGGAAAAAGATTTTGTAATATACTCAATTTAGTAATCTATTTTGGTTTTTTTGTATCTCATTATAAATATAGAAAATTCTTTACATAACAGTAATATTATTTTTATCTTAATTACGATAATTTCTGTTTTCAATTACTTCCGGCATAAAAACCAACGAGTACTAAGCAACAACCCTGCCTACTACAATAATTAAATTAAATTTACAAACTTTAACTATTAAAAACCCGCGACAACATGCTTTGTTTTGTTGAATTATAAAGTCCTAGTGGTCCCGAATTTTATTGGGATAGAGAATTAAGAGTTTTATTGGGATAGAGAATTAAGGAATTGTTTTTGTTTCGAAAAATCCTATCGTGCTCCCGAGCTTTATTGGGATGTAGAATTAAGAAATGGTTGTTTCTCGCTTTAACCAGGGTTGAAGTCTTGAAAGTTTGATAGTCCGTTTTATTGATTGTTTACTTATTTTTTATTTTTTTTTTAATAAAGAGACAAAAGGTGGCGCAAAGTTTAATACTCAGTTTTATTAATTGTATAATAAACAGTAAAGATACAATGTATACAATGTCATTGTTTGGGAATCTCAACATAAGGGAAAAAAATTAATTATTGTATAATAAACAGTAAAGATACAATGTATACAATGTCATTGTCTGGGAATCTCAACATAAAGTAAAAAGAACAAATTCTTCGCAACAGAAATTATTCTTTAATTTTGTATATTCCCTATCTCTAATTAGTTTCATTCAATTTTATAAATTACTTTTGTTAAGCCTTTATTTTCCTAATTATGTCTATATCTTATATTATTTTTTTGTTCTGCATGTGTGATGTTTATGTTTCAAATGAGAAGTAAAAGTTTATAATAAAATTATCTTTTATTATTTGTGTGTTGAATTTGATATTTTGTTGAATTTAAGTTGCTGTGATTTATATTGAGTTTATAGAGGAGTTTTCTGTAAAAATCATATTATAATTTATTTGTCTATAAATTTCTAATCCACAAATGTAATTTATCTTCAATTTTACAATATGATTTTCACCAAAAATTCTTCTCTATAAATTTGATATTTTATTTTTTAATTTTTTAAATTGTTAATTTTTTATATTTAATTTTTTAAAATAAAAATATACTTTCCTGAAAATATCATGCCCGTATCCAGGCGGAAAAAAATATATATTGATACAGATGGAAATAATATTTATATAAAGTAATTTTAGAAAATAACATAAAAAATATTTTAGAAAATGATGAATAAGAAAATATTCAAAGAAAATAAATTTAGAATATAGAAGATCTAAATCCATGAAAAACGGAAACAATTTAAGATACCACTGCTTCCCACATCTCATTAAAAAGAGTATACAAATCCAAAACATCCAAAAACATGACGGAAATTGATACTGACCAAATTCCGGGTTCAATATATAAGCTGGCTATTTCATGCTGCTACCATACGATATAAAAAGGTGTTACAGGGTTGCACTTAGAATGTAAAAATGAAGGTATGAATGAGACATATACATTTCCATATACAGAATGACTTCAAATTTCCTCCTAATCCTGCTATTCGATTGGAATTTAATACCAGGAATAGCAACATGTTTTTACTTAAATATTTTAGTCCTTGCTGGACTTCTGCAACTCATTAAGAGTCAAAAGCTAGATTTACTAAAAGACAGCAGCACAGTGTCCCACAGCTATGTGCGCATATTCTACTGGTGTGAATGATACCCGAAACGTTACAGAAAGCAAGCTTCTATTCTGCGCATTAGTATCAGGTTTAGATTCTAAAGACTATACATGAACAAGCACTAAGTAAACTTGGAAGCTACAAAAAGGCAGTAAATTCAGGGGCCCTGCAAAGAAGAAAAGTCTATGCCAAATGCAACTACCATCATGCCTATTCATTGCATGTTGTAGATTCCTCGTAATAATAAGGAGACATTTTTCCATCCTAGGCAATTGGCTTGGCCTTTTGTTGCGGAGTGGCCTTATGCAACATATCTACCACCCTCCTCATTGATGGCCTGTTGATGGGCAGGGAGCTCGTGCATAGGAGTCCTACTTCCAGAACCATCATCATCTCTTCCTTGAAGCAACCCAGAAGCTTGGGATCCAGCACTTCATGCCATCCATTCTTTTTCTCTATTACCCACTTCACAAGATCTTTGTTCTCTCCAAATTCTGAATCTACTGGCCTCCTGCCGGTCATGAGCTCCAAGATCACCACTCCAAAGCTATAGATGTCACTTTTTTCATTCACCTTAAGTGTGTAGGCGTACTCTGCACAATACCATATGTAAAGTTCTCAAATGGGACTTTCGTAGAAAACTATTCAAAAGCTAAAGAAAAGCAATGGTGATATAAGATTGTAAATCTAAAGAAATGAAAGATTGATATAAGACTGATTCCTACTTAATTTATAAAAAGTTCTCTACAAAACTAATGCAGATTAACATTAAAAAACATCAATATCAAGTTCAGAGTGAAGCAATTAGTGCAGAGTTTAATTTCAGGGAAAACAAGCATGACAAGAGCTCACAATTCCATTTAATGGAGAAAGGAGCACAAGAAGAGCAAGGTGGGGTATAAATGGCCATCCTTGTAAACAGCTTAACTGGATAAAGTAGGCAAAACAAGAAATCCGAATTCAGGAATAAAATGAGAACACAAGCAACCAAACAATTCGCAAGCACAAAATCAAATTATATTGGTCACTTGACCAAGGTCCAGATCAACCTCAAATAAATGGACTAAACACAACAATATGAACCTTAAAGTTAGAAAGAAATCTAGAAAAATTTGGAGAAACACCAAATAGAATTTTCTTAAAGTATGGAACAGAACCAACCTGGAGCTATATAGCCATAAGACCCAGCAATTGCAGACATATAATCAACCCCCATGCCACAGCTCTGCAGAATTTTCGCGAGACCGAAATCTGCAACATGAGCGTCATAATCCTCATCCAGCAGAATATTATTGGATTTAATGTCTCTGTGGACAATGGATGGCTCGCAATCATGATGAAGATATGCCAAACCCTGAGCAGCTCCAAGGACAATCTTGTATCTTATGGGCCAGTCAAGAACACTAGACTTAGGCCCATGAAGTAGATCCCCCAGACTCCCGTTAGGCATGTACTCATAGACCAACAGATTGGATTCCCGATTACTACAACAGCACCATAGCTTCACGATGTTCTTATGCCTGATCTTTCCAAGTATGTCCACCTCTGCCTTGAAACCGTTATCATTGGAAGCATCGCCTTTACTACTGCTCCAAAACCTCTTAATGGCCACCGTCTCCCCATTGCTCAGCGTGGCCTTGTAAACCTTACCAGCTCCGCCGCTCCCAATAATATTATCTTCATCGAAGCAATCCAGAATCTCATTTTTACTGAAACTCAACCTGTGAAATGAAGTCAGCATCCAGGAGGATTTGTCAGCGGACTTTTTCCTCTTTGTATTTGCAAAGCTCCGGTACCTTCTGTAAAACAAGGCAAGTCCAAGGACAAAAATAATGGGAGACAAAGCAAACAAACAACGAAGCAGCCACCACCATTTCTGCTGCTTAGCTTTTTCACTGCTTTCTTCAGAACATGACTTCGTGCCATTAAAGATCTCGCGGCTACACAACTCGGGATTTCCCAAAAAACTCTCTGCATACACCAGATTCTCAAACGCCGAAGGAACTGCGCCGGACAAACGGTTGTCCGAGACATTAAAATAATTCAGCTTCAGATTCCCGAGCTCGGAAGGAATCGGTCCCGTGAGAAGATTTTCCGACAGGTCCAGATAATTAAGCACTGTCAAAGTACCAAGACTTGCAGGAATCGAGCCGGAAAACTGGTTTTTTGCAAGATTGATATCGGACAGTTGCTTGCACGAACTGATTTCAGCAAGAAGCTTTCCACTTAGCTTGTTATTACAAAGGTCCAGCTTTTCGAGCTGTTGCAGCTGCCCCAAGCTGGAAGGCAAAGCGCCGGAGAGTAAATTATCGTTGGCGGTTATCTCGCTGAGGTTCGGCAGCTCGCCGATTTCTGTAGGCAGGCTGCCTGTAAATGCATTGCCGTTAATGCGGAGCTGTGAGAGATTTTTGCCTTTGGCGATTTCGGGAGAAATATGGCCTTCAAAATTATTGTTCTTGAGCTCCAGAAGTGAGGTGTGAGGAAGTCCCCAGAATGAACTTGGCACCGTGCCATTAAAATTATTGTTTCCTAGCCTAACTCTATTTAAACTCGTGCAGGTTCCCAAGGTTTCAGGTAAATTACCAGTGAACGTGTTGTTGAAAATGTTGAGCATTTCGAGCCTTTTCTTCTTGCACAGGTCCGCAGGAAGGTTTCCGGAAAGCTGGTTATTTGCAATATCCAGTACTTGAAGTTCCGAATTTCTGCCCAGATTCTCTGGTAAAGTACCTGTTAGTCTATTCGTGAAGAGCTTTAACTGGGTGAGGCTCGTAGAGAAACCCAAGCCTGGAGGTATTTCACCAACCAGTTTGTTTCGATACAGATTCAAGGATTCCAGATTCAGTCTGCCCAGCCCAGCAGGAATCGAACCGGTGAGCATATTCATGGAAGCATCGAACCTCTTTAAGGATTTCAAGCCGCCAATGCCCACCGGAATGGGACCTGATAAATTGTTCTGGTAAAGCTCGATCTGTACAACATTTTCCAGCTTAGTGAAGCTCTCGGGAATCAAACCTGAGAACTGGTTAGCCGAAAAATCCAAATTTGTTAGCTCGGCGAGATTGCCTATCGTCTCTGGAATTTCTCCGACGAGGCTGCAGTTCTTCAGCCATAGATTTTGCAGCTTCGTCAGTTTCCCGAGCTCGGGAGGTAGAGCTCCGGTGAGAGAAGGATTGTAGGCCAAATAAAGCTGCAAAAGATTTGAGAGATTGCCTAAAAATGGCGGAATCGTAGTGTTGAGAAGATTGTTGATGAGATTTAAGACTTGCAGCTCTGGCAGCTGGCCGAACGAAGGGGGAATCGGACCGCTTAAGTTATTTCCTGAAAGATCCAGATACTTTAGCCTCGAGAGCTCGGAGATGAACTCCGGGAGTCGGCCGACGATGAGATTCTGCGATAAATCCAAATACTGGAGTTTAGAGCATCTTCTCAAGTCCGCAGGAATCGAACTGTTGACGGAATTATTCGCCAAGGAGAGGTTCTTGAGACCACGGATTCTGCAGACGACGATCGGGAACGGTCCCGCGATGTTCGTGTTTGAAAGATCGAGTCCTTCCACGAATTTTTCACCGGCAGCGCACGTAATTCCCGTCCAATTACACGGAGAATTGTCATTCTCATTCCAGTTCTTGAACGCGCCTGACGGATCGTCGAATCCGCGTTTCAATTCCTGCAAAATAAGTACTTCTTGCGAACCGCCAATAGCAAAGCAGCATAATATTATCAGAACCAAAGAGAAAAACACAAAATGCAGAGAGCTTTCCCGTGACATTTTCTGGTCCATGGCTTCAAATTTTCCCCGGCAATGCACAGAAACAAAACTTATACTTCCTTTCCCTTCCTCGTACCTCTTTCCTCCTCGTGTCTTCTTTCAGTTTCAAAGCTCAAAGCGCAAGCTTCCACGTTCTGGAAGAGCCAAACTCCATTTTAAGGCCGAAAAGCTCTGCCGTAAAGTTCAAAATAAGGCCGTAACAGTGCATATCTTTCCGACAGTGAATCCCCGTGTTTCGTTGCGACTCTAACCGCAACTTGCGGGCGCCCGGATGAATTCCTCCGTGTAGAATTATTCGGTGACGTAATTGTGCGGGACCTTATGCTGACATGTTCGTGAAGGCTGCGCTGGAATGAAGTGGTTTCCCTGTCAACATTGCTGACTTCAGTGATGAAGAGACACGCTTTACTCTTCCTCAAATTTTAAATATAAATGCCCCTTTCACTCTGGTATTACATTCTCACTTAAATCTCATCGCTTCAATTAAAGTATTTCAAGAAGCATCTTACTTGTCTATATTTTTAATTATTTTTATGATGATTTACTGCTAAAGCCATAATAGGTTTTGCAAACCAAAAAAAATTGATGAAAAAAAAAAAAAAAAACTAGCACTATTGAATATGATAAGAGTCGAAGGCTTTAAAATATGTGGTAAGAGTTAATTTTTCTTTCTAATAGATCATTAATGAATTATTTTAGGTGGCATAGTTTAGTACATAAGTGAATACATTTCCAATGATAAAATAATTAAAATATAGGGTAAGAGTTAAATTTTCTTTTTTATGGATCACTCATAAGTTATTTTAGGTGGCATAGTTTTTTGTGAGTACATATTTGAGTCAACACGCATTTCCAATGATAAATTAAAAATATGATAACAGTTTACAATATTTTGCAAGAGCTAAGTTCTCCTCCTTATGCACTACCAATAAAAATAAGTTATTTAAAGTGACATGATTTTCTTTGAATAAAGATATGAGTCAACATTCATTATGGTCCTCACTCTAATTTGATTATTAAATTATGATACTTTTTGCCACATTTAAAAAATAAATATTATATAAATGAGAAATTAAAATAAAAACACAAATCACATTGAAGAAGAGTCCTACTTCATTGACGTTAATATTAACTTTTGTGATCCTCACAATGCACATACCACCACATGCAATAATGGGCATATGACACTTAGCCCAACTTGTACTAACTTTATAGCCTTTGATGGGATTTATACGAGTGATAGGTTACTAATTTAGGTGTATGTAGTATTTTTTGATGTTTACTCTTGCACATTGTTATTATTATAGCTCAGCTTCGGTGCTTCAACCAGCCATGATGGAAGCAACCTTGTTTTCACGACTAATAGGCTTTAAAAGCTCATAGATTCCAAAGGCGCACCCTACTCTATGTTGTTAGGGTAAGTTTCTTTGGGCCTAACTTGTATGTTATTTCATCTCCTATTTCTATGTGAATTTTTTCTCTATTGAGGAGACACATTGGCCTCCATTTTTCCATCTTTATTTTTTTTTCCGAACTCCCTTCTTCGGATTTAGTTGCCTTATTGTTTTTTCTAGGGCCCTGTTTTTCTTTTGAGGTCTCTCTATATCCTCCCCTTTTATGGTGTCAATTGTCTCTATATCCTCCCCTTTTATGGTGTCAATTGTGCTTAGTGAACATTGTAATTTCATGGGGAGGCGCAACTCATAGTATATTCTCATCTTAATTGTTGCCTCAGAAATCTTGACCCAAATTTATAATATAATACAATGAATATCATTGTTTGTATTTTTAAATTTAACATTTATTTATTTACTTAAATTTTAATATTGTAATGAATTTTATATACTTAAATCTTAATATTATGATGAATTTTATATGTGTGTGAGAGTGATGATTTAATTTTATATGTGTGAGAGAGTGATAGTAAAACAAATATATATATATATATAAAAATTGGTTTAAATTGTTAATAATAGTAACTAATTAGCTTATGTTTTATTTTAATTATATTTTGTGAATTTTTTCTAGAAAAAATATAAATTTTTTATATAAAATTAGTAAACTTGATTGAAATAGACTTTAATTGTAAATTATCTAGGCCAACCAAACTTTGACATGATTGGATAGCATTTGATAGGAAAATGTATATCTAATTTAAATAAAGTAAAGTGGATATGGGTATCACTACAACCTTGAAAATAATGTTGGAGACTAAAAGTTACAAAAGAATGTCTAGGCCAACCATACTAGTTTTTTCTTTTTACCTAGGGTTATTTGGGGTATGTGTACATTTTGTTCATAGGAAATTAAATAATATAAATTGACCATGTTTTAAATAATCAATTCAATATCATAAACCTTTTAAACTAATTAATAACTAAAAAGTGCTTTGAAATAAAACTTTTTATATAATTAATAATTAAATGGTGCTTTTAGATAAAAGCATTTTTAAAAGATAAACACTTTATTCTACATCATAAATACAACCACTAAATCCATTATCTATATAATAATATTAATATAAATGTTTTATTGGTAGTAAGAAATTATTCTCTAATCATAATTCAAAATGCACTGATCTCTTTAATTATTATGATATGCATTTTTGTTTTTAGAATAATATTTTTCGTATAATATGATTAGTAAATATCACTAAATTTTAACTTTTAAATTTAAAAGAAGCAAAAGCTAGCCAATTAAATGTCATCATTCTCAGGATGGACTTAAAGATACAAAATAGTAATATGACACACTTGTGTATGAGGGAATTACCATTACACTCCAAAGTGTTAATGTAAGTTGGTTATGTTATTTTAGTAAATATATATTAATTATAGAAAAATAGTTATATATATATATATATATATATATATATATATATATATATGAAAGTTTAATTGTATGTTGAGATTTCACTATCTTTAATTTGTAAAAAAATATTACTTGAAAGTTATATAAGTGTATTTAGCAATAGTATTATAATAAATATTTTGGAAAATAAAAAAATATGTTGTGTATTAATAATAAAGGCAAGGCGTAAAAGAGTTGTTGAAATTCAAAATAATCACAAAAAGTTATAAAATATTATGGAGAAAACAAGCTTATTAAGAAGATAGTTCACTTTTGATGGAATTGAAGCCCATTAGCAAAAAATGATATATGGTTAACAAACTTTATGCAACATAGAAGCATTTTGTACAGTTGTCCACCATATAATGTAAGGAGAAGCTTTTGGAACAAATTAATGAGGTGCTCCTTCCCCATTGTGTAACTTGTGTAATACCAAAAAGTTCCAAATACAATTATGAAAGAAATATGCCAAAGAAGGATGTTGTTGAATAAGATATCTAATGTTAAAATCAATGATGCATGTTAGTGTTTTCACTACGTTCCTAGTATTCTACCAAGAAATTTGTTGTTGCAAAGATGATGGTGTTGTTGTGTTGAGGAGACCAATATGCACGAAAGGAAGCCTAATCATACATTTCCAAGCCACCCAATGGGATATGATTGTGTGGTTGAAATGCCATGTTTTTTAGGGTTTGGATATGCAAAAGAATATTGGTTTTTGGATTAACACTATCAAGAGTCATTTGTCAAACCTAAAGTTGAGACAAATCCATTTCTAGAAGCTTCAACCATTTGATAATAGAGCTTGCAAAATGGATGGAAATGGTTGAAATTCATATGTAAGGAACTAGAATTTGTAAAGTAAAATGGGTAGTGATCAAACGTTGTAATACAACCACTAGAGGAAGAGATACACACACATCATATTCATAGAGCAGATCAACCCATCCAAGGTTAGAAACTCCCTTAAAACCTATTTGATTTTGCAATGATAAATAACAAAGCTATTTGACTAACTAATGAGGTGCACTCATCTCCCCACCTCCAAGTGAAGCAAAAGGGAAAATACCTCAACCATGAGGAAAAGGAAACTAAAAGAGAGATACTTAAAATGTCTTTGAGAAGTGTAAAGAGGTAAAACAAAAGTATGATCTACATAATGTTAAAACCATGAGAATGAACTACATTGCTATCTAAACCCCTTGAACTAAGAGAATATGTGGGAATGAATAACCAACATGTGATAAGAAACAATGATAATCCATGGTAGATAGCCTTCCCTTCAAATACAAGATGCACTAACAATAAAATGCAAACCAACCCCTCCACCCATAAACCGCCCATCAAAACCCACATATTTAAACCAAAAAATAAAGAAACATGCACCAACAAATGGCATAGGAAAACCTAGGAGGGAATTAAATAAAACATGGAAACAAGAAAATACAAAGTGACTTGGGTAAAATAATGTTCCTAACTCGACCATGAGAAGGAGAAAGAGATCACACTTATCACTGCCAAGAATAACCACTAAAAGCCTTAGGAATCATATCAAGATTTGAAGATAAATTAAGAAAATGAAAGAAAAATAGTAAAGGAGAATGTTATTTTATAGCCCACAACAATGTTTGACCATGGAACTTTGTCTCGTTTTTTGTAAGCAGGCCATGAGAACAATTACCCTACCTCTATGTTTTGACTAAGTGTACTAGTCAAAGTAGAGAGACACAGTTGAGGTGGCAATGGATGGATTGCCACATTCTCATGACTTGTAGAGATGGCATTCACCTTGACATCATTTAGCCAAATTTTTGAATAGTGAATAAAAGGAATTAGATTGCCCTTAGAAGTTCCAAAGAGAGAACATGGGGCATTTTTGTATTGCTAATGTCCTAGTGATGGGACCTTAATGGTTTGCATGTAAGGAGAAAATCCATGAAGTTGGGTAAATATTTTTGGCAAAGTGGTGAGAAAAATGGTTTTTTTTAACCCTTAATTGAGGTAGTTTTAAGCGTTTGCTTCAAATATTAGGAGCTCAACCAAGTTCTTAAATAATCCCTCGATCGATGAGTTTTATAGACATAGAAAATTGCTTATGAAGGTGCCAAATTGGGTTAAACAAACTATAGATTTAAATATGAAGCTCAAACAAGTTCTATATCATAATCAAGCACCCCTTTTTCATGAAAGTAGTGAACAAATCCATGAACCAACATTTATTTGGTGTGTTTCGTTGCAATAACTCAATCAAATTATTTATTAAACTCAAAAAGACCTTGATTGATCTTTTAATTAACCCTGAATTGAAGTATTTGAAAATCCCCATCCCTTGATTGAAAATTTTAAAATCCCTCAATTGAGCTATATTACTTGATTGAGGGTTTAAAATCCAAAAAAATATCACCTTCTTGTAGGATTTTCTGCAATATAAATTTCAAGGGATGAAACCCCTTTATCTCTTCCTCTTTGGCAATGTTATGTATCTAGTAGATTTGTCAGTAAATCATCTATCCAATAACATATAATTTCACACTTTCAACTTCATATTACATTTTTTATTTTATTTTATAACTTATGCTAAAAAAATTTAATAGTGCAAAAAACTCTTGGAAATAAATAAATAGCATAAAAAATACACAAGGAAAAAAAAACATATATCGTATTTCCATAGTTGTTTCCTCTTCAAAAAAAATGGTTTTTCATTTTATGTAAGCAATTAGAAAATAAATTTACAAGAACAAGAAAAACTGTAGAAAATGATATATATATATATATATATATATATATATATATATATATATCTATATATATATATATATATATATATATATATATATATATATATATATCTTCTTTGGTTTGCCACTAGGGAAACTAGACCAGTAGCACAAATTCAAATTTTTTATTAATAGTGCCATGGATAATCATACTTTCTTTCAAAACATAAACTAATAGAAAATATAAACTAATAAGCATAAGCATTAACATTTCAACTCCTTGAGTTGTGCTCTTCTTGAGTTGACATGCTTACTTCATCATATTTCAAGAGGGGGATCCACCCGAAAAGGTGGTTGTCGTTCACTTTCACCAGAGGAGGAGGAGGAATTAGCATAATTTCCCAAATCATTTTCCATCCTTTTGATTTTCTTGTTTAGGTTATCTACCTTCTCCACTATTTTAGCCATACAAATTATCAGCTCTTGTTTTGTTTCAGTATTCCCAGTGAGCACCCTCCCGTTAGAGTTTTCATGTGCCAGTATAGGTTAACTTTGTATATATAGGATGAGGTATTAAACCTATGATGGGCCTCATTAATATGTATATAACAAGGTGTAACAACCCTAGTTAAAACTCCATGTAAAAATATATAAGACCATGGTTGACGGGACACATATTCCAAGCTAAATGGTGGGAAAAACATCCTAATGGGTGTTCATTTCGGTTATTATGGCTAAGGAAATTGGAAAATTCAATGAAAAAAGCTTTGGAAAGGCAAAATGGCATTTTGGCATGTTTATTTATGAAAATAATGGAAATTAGGAGAAAAGGAAGGTGAAAGGTCACAGGTTGCATCTGAGGAGGAAATTGAAGGAAACTAATGGAAAATGAAGAAAATAGAGGCCAATTTGATAAAAAGGATTTTGAGGATTAGTTGGAAAGCTTTTGCTCAGGTTTTTCATTGGATCAAGAAAGGTAAAGAAGGCAAGAGGAAGGAAGGAGCAAGAAGGGAAGAGTGGGATTAGACAGCTATAACAGGATTCTTTGCAAGTATTGATTTACATGTGTGTTTTGCTTGCTAGATTTGGCATGCATGGTATTTCATGTGGTTCATTGCTGTTATGGCATGGGTTTTGTCAGGTGTGACATGTTTTCATCCTAGCCTTGCCATTTCCAGATAGCCATGGTGTGATGGGGATCTCATGTTTTGGTTGAATTGGATTTCCAGGTGGATTTAAAGCTGAGTGAGGTGGATCTTGGAAAGAAAGAAAACATGGCCCAGTGATCCCTAAACCAGACCGTGGATTGCGGTAAAGCCACTGGCCTAGTCACCCTTGAACCAGACTGTGGGTTGTGGTAAAGATAGATTTTGTGTTGCCTCAGTGGGCGTAGGAATCCTTGACCGGTGAATGGAAAGATATACAGTAAAACCTAGAGGTGGTTTCCTTTTATTAGGTATAGGAATCCTTGTCGATGAATGGCGAGATATAAAGTAAATCTTAGAGGGTGGTGTCTCAGTTTAGGGCCTAGTGATCCCTGGATCAAACTGTGAATTTTGGTAAAGCCTAAGAGACTTTCCTCATGGTGTAGGTGGAGAAATATGGTGGCATCCAAGCTTGTTTTGGCCTAGTGATCTGGTGGAGATCATGGTAAAGCCTGTTATTACATGTTTATTGTGTTGGCCTAGTTATCTAGGATGGATTACAGTAAATCCTAGTTTCTATTTATGAGGGTGAAGTGGTTTAGCCTCGAGATGCCCTGGTTGGTTATTTTGGTTTGAGTCCCATATTCATGCTTGGAATATGGCACAAGGGTGAATGGATGAAGAGAGAATTGGCTCAGCCATTCTATGGTCGGGTGGAAAGTGGTAATCCCATCTCGGGTTGGATTTTGCATTCATTAATAAAAGGTTATCTCCTCGATATCTTATGTATAAATGTATTATTTTATATGTGGATTTTATGGCTGATGCATCCTTGATATTTCTGTTGTTATTATGTTGGTTATAAACATGTATTATGACAGAGATTGTGTATGGCTTTCCTCATGTTTTGATTTGTAAATGAATGAATAATGTATCGTGACCTAATAGATGATAATGCAGCTAATGATATAAAGGAACAATGATCCTTAGTGATTCTCAGATAAGTATGAGACCTCTATGCTTAAATCTATTGTTTACATCAGTAGATTACATATTTGTGATATGTTTGACGAAATTCTTGCCATGGCTAGTAGGGGTCCAATCAAGCCCTTGTTCAAGTAATTGAATTTGTATCATCACATTACCATGTTATCTTTGTGTTTTGAAGGTGTCATTTAATTTTGGGTCGTCACCTGGGATCTGGGCCTGAACAAGTGGCTCAGATCTCGGGGACTCTAGCACAACACTGAGAAAAATAGTCCCTGGACGTTGGCATGCCATGTTGTGGGAGCATCCAGAGCCCTCTGGACGTTGGCATGCCCATAGCATGGGAGAGTCCAAGGGTTAATTGGTCTAAAAACTCAGTAGGACCCAGGGGCTAGTTTCCGGAAATGTTGGAATGGTTCTTGGGAGTCCTTTTGTTGATGTGGAAGGTATGTATGTTGTGTTCTCATCGATTCCACTTCCTTAAGGTCATGTAGGAGGTTGAATCGCATCATAGTAGCCTCTCCTCACATATTTACCCTGGTTGGCTGGTTACTTGGGTAGATGTGGGAGGAGGGTGTTACATAAGGTGTTGATGGTGTTGGATGCCACCAACATTGTAAGAGTTCTCCTCGATGTGAAGTCCCAGTTATACCTCACACCATTTAGTGTAGGAGTCCCATCTAGTCAAATGGTTTGGCCACTCTTGGAAAGGTTTCAAAGATATGCCTTGGTTATGACAACGCACAAGAGAACGCAACACCTCTTTGGGGCAGCAATTATGTGAGCTTTGCGAGACACCCAATCTAAGGTGCATGAGGGAACATCCATTACTGGTAGGGAAAATGAGCCATAAGTTAGAAAAGTAATAGTACTATCCTAAAGGGATACCCAAGAAGGAAGATAAATACTTGTTGAATACCTGTAGATTAGTCCATGTGATAAATAAATTTCACTAAAACATAATAGCACTTATCCAATAACAACCATAGATAAGAAAAAAATTATTTCATTCACTTAGTATGTAATTAAAGCAACATATACCATAAACATAACCAGAATAGTCCAACTATATCTATGATACATATATGAATAAGTATTGGTTCATCGATTTTCTGATTAAGAGTGAAAGGTCCCAAGTACATTGTTATATGAATGAAACACTATATCTAATAGTGGAACATGAAGCCACAACTTGTTTCTCCAACGAATGATCTATCCCCTATGTGATACAAGAGAAGCCAAGGAAAGACTCCAAGAATCCAAGCCCTTTCTTTGAGTGATGAGGAGTTATTTATAACAAATAACAATGACCTTTGAACTTCCTCATGACTCTTTGACTTCTATGACTATTTATATTCTATTTATGACTTATTGCATTCCATATGTGACTATTCACATTCCACATGTGTCCCTTGGACTTCATTACATACCATTTATTACATAAGACAAATTACATATGATATCGTTGAATAATAAGACAAAATTGATAATGGGACAAATGCTCATCAAATGGATAAATCATTTGCTTCCTCATGGAGCTCATTTGTAATGTAAGTGTGCCATGCCCTGAACTTCATTGAGATGGATTTGACCCGAATTGAAAAGTCCCTTATATACCACATCTTCACCTCCAGTGCCTTCATTAGTATGGTCTTGGAGCTTGACTGTACATTATTCCAGAGCCATGATAGTTTCATATGAGCTTTGACTGGTGTAAAAGAATTCTGTAGAATAACATCTTTGGTAAACCTCCAAGCTTTCATGTTCTGTTGCATGTTTGATCTGTTCAATATATTGCCTGATCTCTTGGAAGATGACTTCTCTGCCTCTGATCGCTTCAAGTGTTCCTATTGCGGGCATCCCATGCTTATGTGTTAGAGACTTAAAACCATTATGCAATCGAGTATAGGCAGTAATAGTACTAACTGAATGTCCTCTAAGATGAGAGTTGTTTTGTAGGTGGAGTCTCAACTAAACTTTGTCCATCTCTACGACAATCTTGTCTTTCTTTTCCAAATGTTGTGGAGCATCCAGATACTTGGCAACCCACTCCTAAATTTGGTTAACTGTTATGTTTGCTACTTTTAGGAATTTTACCACTTCCTGTGTTTTCTTCTGAATGCCAACGAGAGGGTCTACCACCTTTTGTATAAGTATCATCTCATCATATAGCCATGCCATGGTGTCCTCCATTGGCCCTAGTTCTTCCTGCATGGATGAATTCCATTTGACAGTGCTAAAACTCTATGATGATAATCGTTGGTTCTCCATCGCAACATGTTCCACTTGTTGCTTCACTGTGGTAAGTTCATTCCTAAATCTAACATTCTCACTCAGTAGATATTTAGAGTTATCATGCGTTGTTGTGGCAAAATAAAAAATTTCTACCATGACTTCCTTAGGATTCCTTCTGATGTTGGAAGTTATCACCTTCTTTGTAGCAACTAAGACTGGATTTTGAGGATCATTAAGAAAGTATCTATGCCTTTGCTGCATAATCCTCTTCTTAAGTTTATCGAACGTTACATTTCATACTTCCATGACTCTATCTATAGGTGGAGATGTGATCTCCATCTCTCCAAATGGAATAGGACCACCTATGAGGGGAGGTTCGCTTGGAGTACCTGCCTCATCATCCATTAGTTGAATGGTATCTTCTTGCTCCAACTATTCCTCTTCTATCTCTTAAGTCAATTGTTCTTATTCTAATCTATGTGCTGCTTCTTCCTCCGGGAACTACCTTTGCTGCTCTTATTCTATCATTTTTCTCTCCTCCTCTTCTTCCTCATGCTTCTGAAGCAACTCATCTTGTTGCCTCTCCTCCTCTTATTCTTATGCTTCTCTCCTCTCATGTTCTTCTTGAATAGCTCCTATGTTCAAAGGATTAGCTTTCCACTTTTTGTTGCTCTCATCTGTCAAATCATATGTGATCCTCTTCTTAGGAGCTACTTTCTTTACTTGAGGGGCTATCTATTCTTCATACTGTGCTTGCAAGTGTTGAGATGGTGAATCTTGGGGTGAACTAGTTTCCAACATTGGATGTGCTTAAAAAAAACATTGTACTAGTTCTTTATATTCTCTTCTTCTACTATAGATATTAAAGAATACCCCATACTGTGACTGATCCTTTCACAATGTTTCCTACATATTATCCTGGGATCATATCCATGAAAATCCTTAGTGGCAAAGTGCAAGTGATCTAGCTCTTGTATCTCCAATGTTTCTTCCTTGTTTCTCTTCAAATCATATAATTCGATCCTCAATGGGAAGGTAGGACAAGGGGCTTTCTTCCTCCTGTGAAGAATTCCTGAACATCCCTTATCCAACTGATTTTCCACTTCCTGCATGACCACCTTATTGGTCACACATCATGGCATGAGATAAGGGGATATATAACAACGAAAACATCTTATGTATGTCCCCTCAGGCATTGAAAATCAATCCATGATATCCCATAGTGAATCCTTCACCTGATTAGTCATGCAAGGATGATCGATCTCAAATATCATATGAAAGATAATGATCTGGAAATTTGGGCAAACTTATTAATGATATGCAAGCTCCCTCATCAGTATAAAAAAATTGTGTTTAGGATCATCTCAAATTAACCAAAATGTGAGGAATTATGTGTCAAGTAATGAGTGTCTTTTATGAGAAATTTATGAGGTTAATTAGTTGTTTAAAACACATATGCAGCAAGTAAATTGCAGAGAAGTAATACACAACAAACTCATAAACACAAAGTTGATAAAGGAGTTCACCCCAAATTGGGCTACATCTCCTTAGACTTGCTTCAATGGCTAGGCCCTTTTTGGATTAATGGTCAATTCTCTGATTACATGCACATGCAGTACTACAATGGCTTTGCAACCCGATCCATTGGATTAAAAATACCCAAAAACCACAAAAATGACTTTCCAAGCTCTGCAATTAGACATCAGTTGATCTAGGCTTGACCTCCTCTCCTGGTGGCCCTAGGCTTCCTTAAAGTTCAACGTATAAAAATCACGTATATAAGTGCCTTTCTGCCTCTGCAACCTATTCCGTTGTTTTCAAAGCATCCAAATCATCTAGGAATGACTATTCTTGAGCCAAAATTGGTTGAAAACTGCCAAAGTTATTGCTTCTTCAGTTTTTCCTAAGAAATCTCCACTAAATCTGGAAAACCTCTAGTTAACTCGACCAAATTTGGAGTTAGCTCCGGATTTGTCGGCACCGCCAAAATTACCGTCAACCTAAATCGAAATTAATTAACAGTTAATTAGTGTATTAATTAATGTTAACTACACTTAGCGCTTTATCCGCGCAGTTAACAACTAATGCTAATGGTTAAGCGTTAGCGTTGGTCACATGCGACGGTTAGCCTTACCTCCCAAACACCATCGACATAAAATTTAAATATTAAATGCGCCCAGAGTGTATTAAGATCGGCAATGGTGGTATAGCGGTAGAGCACTACACTTGTTTGGGTGAGGTCATGGGTTCGACTCCCCAGCCTGCCATAAACTTTTGATTGACCTTTGAGAGGGCACATGGCGGCCTCAGTGCTTGCCACGTGTCACCCTCTCATTGGTCCACCTCAATGCCCCTTGACAAATACCATGCAGACACTTGTCACAATGCAATTGGATCAACTATGGGAATATTCCCTAGAATATTCTTTTTGCTTACTGGGTTGTACGGATGCCTAGTCAGCGTCCGAGTTAGCCAAATTTTGCATGTTTGATGAAACGGGACAACAGGCTCTAACTTTCTCATACGAACTCTGTTTTGAGTGAAATAAGTTGCATTGGGATCGTATCGCTGATACGGATGTTGTCGTTTAGGTTTTGATTGATTCCGAGCACTTTTATTTTTGAGCAAATTATTGCCCCTAATCCAGATTCCGATCACTCCTTCCCACTGACAAGATTTTGTACCCACAAAAGCTGGTTATTTGATGAGAGATGAATACTCTTATCCTTCCCAAGTTCTATCAATTGATTCTACTTGAAAAAATCTCCATAACAACCACTTGGGTTCACTGGCATGCCTTGCCTTGCAAATGGCTTGGCATTTCAACCATTGTTCTCCTTTTGTTGCTGATTAGAAAAATATTATATATGACAGAGAAATGCAAGACATATAATATGCGAAAAAACACAAACACATAAAACCAGAGAGACACAAATATATGTGGTTCACCCAGTTTGGGCTATGTCCACCTCGAACAGCCAGTCCTTCCTTTCTATTATCCAGCAAAATGAAGAGACACAACCTACAACAGATCCGCTGTAATATCCTCTGTTTTCTCTCACAGTCTCACCTCTTTGTTTCTCGCTCTAAGAATACACATATATTCCACAACCTCAATACAATACCCTCATACAAAGAGAGGGGTTTCCTTCTAGGGAAAAAAACCCTAAACTAAACATAAATTCTACCATCAGATCATCTACCTAATGAATGGCCCAGATTGACTAGAAATTACTATACTTTTACAAGGCAATTTTACATCTGTTTTTAGCTTTAGGGGCGTTGCCCCCGGAAGCCGGGGGGGATGGCCTCCCCCCCCTGAACCCTCGCGTGGGGGACAAGTCCCCCCCCACCACAACCCCCCACATGGAGGGGCGTACAATCTTCCTGGGGTATACATCCAGCTAAAACAAAGACCTCCAAATTAGGATGATAATCATGCTCCACACCCAACAACTGACCCAGTCCAACACTTGCTGGTTGCTTGCTGATTAAACAGCCTGTTGTACCAAAGCAATCCCTCGATGCTTGGAAAGCTGAATGATGGCCTTCCCACTGAGCATCATGTTCCTCCTTTGCAACACATGCATTCGATGTAAGCTTCTCCTTGGAAACTACTTTCCCAAATTAAGCCCATCTGAGTGAACTAGAACAATGAGTTCCAATATCAGTAATAACAAGAAAATAAATTACCATTATTTTACCTCCACAGTTCCAAATTCCACATCTGGAAGAATGCATTCGCCATCTCTTTCGCTTCTTGGTGTCAACACATCAAATCACATTGTAGACCATTTGATATTTTACAAGGGTTGCAAATTTTTTTGGCATTTTTGTCCACTTTCTCTTCTTGATTCCATCATCCTCCAGTATTAACATGTTTCTCATGTCATGATTTGAGAATGAAGGCTAATCATGAGCCTCTTTCTCAAGCATGGACCTTCCAAAATCCCGTGACATCTTGTCATAAGAAACACCATTAACCTTGAAAAACACTCATGCAAGAATATAACTTGACGACCTCTTCCTTTTGCTTCTTCAAAGCAACAAATGTCACATCATGTGAACATCACCATGTACTCTTACATCTTGGTGTATAAACCATCTTGGTGTTTAGTCGATGGTTTACTAAACACAAGTCGACAAAACATGCTTCTTCAAACAACTGACTTTCAAATCAAGCAAAAGCATGTACAACAACTTGATGATTTACAACAAGAATTCCACATTCTCATGAAACAATTCGTCACATCTCCCTTTCATATTTGGAGACAAAATCAACTCTTCCAAGTCGATATAACATACATGTAACAATCAATCGACCACACAAGCTGACACTCATGCATGTGAAAATGATCAACATTCTCAAGTTGACAACATACATGTTAACAAAGCAATCAACCAACACAAGTCAATCACTCATGCATGTTCAAGCACAATGAAACTATTAAAAATCCCATTGTTCACACACAAACTCTCATGCATGTATAACAATTCTCAACTCTCTCACAAGTACAAGAATCCCATTGGTATGTACGAGTAATTAAAGAGTTGAAATGACCAAATTTGTTGGAATAAAGTGAGTCAACACACTCCACTTTCAAACACCTTCCTGACATAAACATGCAAGTTCAAGAATGCAACATGCATGCAAATTTGTAGTTGCAAATTGCCATCTTTGTTGTATCTAAGTGAGTCAACATAACTATACTTTTCCAACATCTTGCTTCATGCAATATGAAACATACTTTTAGGAGAAAAGAAATGCATCCAAATAACAAGGAAAAATATCAATAAGGCAAGATTTGCATCAATTATCAAAAGAAATGCAAGGTCTTAATTGGTTAAGAAATCTAACCATCTCTTTCCAAACCATTTCAATGGCGCTTATTTCAGCTGCACTTCATCATGTGTATCATCCTAACCCACGTCAATTATGGAATCCTCTTTTCCGTTCTTGCCAAAATCTCTCTCCACCTTCTTCAAATGTCGTGGATGACTTGTTGGATGCAAAGTCCAACACTTATCTAAAATATGACCCTGCTTATGGAAATGAGTGCAAAATAATTGCATCTTCTTTTCAACATGGTTTCCATTATCCAATGGAACTTTGGCTTTCTGTCTCTTTTGTTTTAAAATTTTCTTGTGTATGGTTATCATCTTCCAACACCTCGAAACAGTATGTTTATTCAAACCACAAAAGGACCATGTAAATTTTCTCCAAATCTTATGTGAATATTTACCATGTTTATCATAATCAAAAGAAACTTGATTAAAGGTAGATTTATACCTTGCACATCCACCTTTGTCACCTTCTTGAGGAGGTGAATTTGATGAGGTAGTGGCTCTCTTTGGAATACCAACCATGGTTTAATGACCTTAGAGCTTTCAACATCCTCTTGTTTGACATTTCCACTAGTTGCATGCTTGTGAGCATCTTCTTGCAAAGTGGGTATGAAATTTTTGCATTCCTCATGAACACAAACTTCACAAGCTTGGGGTAATGAACATGTAATGAAAATACTTCTTGGAACACCTTCATGTCCCTCCTTGGCTTTGGATCATTCTCCATCATGTTGTCCATAACCAAGAGCCAAATACCTAGGCCTCTCCTCAACAACAATTGGCTCAACTATGCCTTGTGCATGGTTTCCTAAACCTTTACCTTCATAGCCCATCTTCATCAATAATTTGGACCCTATTCCTCTAGTGTGTCTTTCAAAAGCACCAAAACATTCATTTTGAGAGAAAATTGAAGATAAACTTGAATTTCATACCTCATTTTCATACACATAATTGGCTAGGGTTTCCTTGACATCATGGAGTTGAATCTCCATCTCATGCATCTCTTCAAGAAGCGCTTGCTTCTCCTCCTTCATTGCCATCAGCTCCTCTTGAATTATAGTGTTCTCCTTCCTATCTTCCTTCAACTCTTGCACCATATCTCTCATGATGATAAACTTTTGCAACATATCTTCATTAAAGAGTCTTTCTAAGGAATATGGATTAGAAACATCACTTGTTGAATCTGGCATCACATAAACTTGCACACAATTAAATTCTCCTTGCATAAACACAAAACCAATAGCTAATTTTCTAGCTAACATTGGCAAACCATCTGAGGGTTAAAATGAGCTAACAGTGCTCTAATTCCAACTTGATCTGATATGTTGGGAAAACTTGTAATGCTATGCAAGACCCCTCATCAGTTTTACAAAAATTGTGTTTAGGATTGTCTCAAATTAACCAAAATGTGAGGAATTATGTGTCAAGTAATGAGTGCCTTTTATGAGAAATTTATGAGGTCAATTAGTTGTTTAAAACACATGTGCAACAAGTAAATTTTTGATAAGTAATACACAAAAAATTTATAAACACAAAGCTGATAAAGGAATTCACCCCAAACTGGGCTACATCTCCTTGGACCTACTTCAATGGCTATGCCCTCTTTGGATTAGTGGTCAATTATCTGATTACATGCACCTGAAGTACTCCAATGGCTTTGCAACCTGCTCCGTTGGATTCAAAAGACCCAAAAACCCAAAAAATGACTCTCCAAGCTCTACAATTCGACTTCAGCTGATCTAGGCTTGACCTCCTCCTATGGTGGCCCTACGCTTCCTTAACCTTCAACATAGAAAAATAATGTACATGAGTGACTTTCTGCTTTAGCAACCTATTCCATTGTGTTCAAAGCATCCAAATCATCTAGGAATGACTCTTCTTGAGCCAAAATTGGTCGAAAACTGCCAAAGTTATGGCTTCTTCAGTTTTTCCTAGGAAATCTCCACTAAATCTAGAAAAACTCTAGTTAACTCCGCCAAATTTGGAGTTAGCTCCAGATTTGTCGGCTTCGCCAAAATTACTGCCAACATAAACCAAAATTAATTAATTTTTAATTAGTGGATTAATTAATGTTAACTCCACTTAGCACTTAATCCGCGCGGTTAGCAAGTAATGCTAACGGTTAAGGGTTAGCATTGGTCACATGCGGTAGTTAGCCTTACCTCCCAAACACCGTCGTCATAAACTTTAAATATTAAATGTGCCCATAGTCTATTAAGACCGACAGTGGTGGTATAGTAGTAGAGCACTACGCTTGTTCAAGTGAGGTCATGAGTTCAACTCCCCGGCCTACCATAAACATTTGATTGACCTTTGACAAGGCACGTGGTGGCCTAAGGGCTTGCCACGTGTCACCCTCTTATTAATCCACCTTAATGCCCCTTGAAAAATATTGTGCAGGCGCTTGTCACATGCAATTGGGCCACCTATGGGAATATTCTGGAATATTCTTTTTCTGACTGGGCTGTATGGATGCCTAATCAGCATCCCAGTGAACCAAATTTTGCATGTTTGATGGAATGGACAATAGGCTCTAACTTTCTCATCCAAACTCTATTTTGAGTGAAATGAATTACGTTGGGATTGTATTGCCGAGATGGATGGTGTCATTTAGGTTTTTATTGATTCTGAGAACTTTTATTTTTGAGCAAATTTTTGTCCCTAATCCAGATTTCGATCAGATAACTACAAAGAAGTGCTCAACAATATTTCATATGCACTTCCGAAGCTTGATTCTTATAATAGTATGTAGTGAAAGTAAATTGGGAACTTGTTCTCATCTGTCCACTTCTAGTACATTCCTACAAACGCATACCGTGCACATATTCCATTTAGAAGAAATGCAGACATATACAATTTATGGGCTTGATTCACCCTCAAAGATGATTTCGCCTGCCCCACATAATGCTACAACTCAAATGACAATATATTTTCCCAATTTAAAAATTTACCATAGGTTACCATAATATGGAGCATATATATCCAATTTTCTTCAAGCACCTTAGTATTCTTGCGCCCATGCAATCGGAAACACATGGCTATCAAATACTTATATACACCTTTGAGGATCTTTGTCAAATAGACTTTGGATGGACGATGGTGAAACTTAGCAAGCTCTCAACACAAAGATTTGATAATGTCACTTGTGTCAAGGTCAACCCATCTGGTGTAGAAGTTATTATTTGCATATTCCGTAGGTCTAAGCATCTTGTAGTACATATGCATGTCCTCTCCATAATCAGTGGTGAGCTTACCACCACTCTCACTGCGAAGCACAAGATAAGAGTCATCCATGTTTGTAATGATCCACTCAATCACTTCTACACAAGGGATTACGGGGAATCTGTATGTGATATTATGCATTCTGGACCTCTTGATATTGATGTATATGTGCACATCTTCTAAGTTCTTAGCTAAATTCTCTTGCATGAATGTGTTGTATATCTTGCTCCATGTCACCTTTGTAGTCTTATCAATAAAGCACTATGTATCTGCATATATTAGAATGGTTAGCTTGGTAACTTCAACAGTTTCCTCAGTGCTTTCTTCTGAGACTTATTTGGAGGTCACTTCAGGGAGGATGGCTCCAACAAATGATGAAAGGGTGAGAATACTTGTAGCACGAACACTTGTTTGTGGAAACACACTCATAATGACAAGATTAGCTTAAAGTAACCTAACTATGTAGCAATACCTATAAATCGTGTACAAAGAGCTATGACATGTAATTGCACATGAAAATATATTAACAACAGTACAAAATCACTTACATGTGTGAGAAAATAGGCATGCAAAATAGGAGGGCGCACTTTCAAAGCATAAAGGAGGGTCAATGGTCATTCAGGGCTATGCAATGCACTCATTCACTCAAGCAAGTGAATAAAACCATATAGGGCACACTAGTGCACTCCGAAGGGTTGAAGGGATGGGTTGTTGGGCTTTCAGGCCTTAAATGTGCACTCCTGCACTCAAGGAGATAGGGAGGGTGCACTAGTGCATTTCGAAGGGATGAAGGAACATGCTTCCAACCCTTCAGGCCTTCGTGGTGCACTCATGCACTCAAAGGCAAGGAGGGTGCACTGGCTCATGTGTAGGGATGAAGGGCAGTGCTTCAAGTCTTTGTAGTGTGCTCATGCACTCAAGGGAGGGTGTATTTCTTCGTGGTGAAGAAGTGCACTCAAGAGGAAAACTTAGTTGTTTTGGGCATAGTTTTCGAGGTTGATGAGGCTTAAAGTTCCATAAGTGTGCTCTGCCTGTTGAAAGCTCAGAAACATGTTTAATAGGAAGATTTCATGATAAGAATGAGGTGAAGAAGGATTTATAATCTTATATAGATGTTGTCACATTCACAATGGAATAAGAAGGGTTGAAGAATATGAAGAGTTTCTACATACCTATTGATATACATATCAACCATGCCACGTGTTAGACATGAAAAATTTCACCACGTCATGGGTTTTCATTAGATTCTAAAGTTATGGTGTGGCAAGCCAAGTTGGCCACTGGCCTATCAACTTATCAGTATTTTGTGATGATTTTCAGTTATAAAGAAATCACTAATAACCTAGTTATTCATGCGAGTATATCAACATATCAGCCATATCGACCATATCAATAAACAAATACACTATAATATCATAAGGTCCACACCCATTGTGGCATATTGATGATTCAGACCCACTAGAGTATTGACATACTAGAACACCGGGAAATTGGAAAAAAGACAATGTATTGGAAAACACCAATATGGCGAGGTTATGATATGACATGTGGGCTAGGGACATGGAGCAATATGGGGGTGACACATGGCCAAGGGCTACCATGTCTTATCCATGTGGACATGTATGGATGGTGATGTGGCCCTGAGGGGAAAAACTTCAAAATGACATAATTTTGTGCGCGAAGCTCGGAATGAGATGAATTTTACATCATTGGAAAGATTTCGATGATCATAAAATGATGGTGGTATTAGAATTGTGATTTGAGGTAATTGAAGAAGGAGGAAATTTGATGAACCCATTTTCATAATAAACCTTAAAGGTCGAGTTAATTATGCCTGACAACCTTGATAAGGCATCAGGGGGTTTGGTGTGTTACAGTAAGTAAAGGCGCCCTAAATGGAATTTTAAAATTTGATTTGTAATTTTTTCAAGTAGTGCAAGTCAATAATTTATATAGTTTAATCAATATTGAAATTTGATGGATAGATTGTTTGGTATTGGTATTTTGGTTTTTAAATATGGTTAAAATTTTAATCCATCATATTTAGTGATGGATGCCTTAATTTCCAAAATGTATGTTTAACTTATTTAGAAAAAATCAAAATGATGCTACACTCGTAAAGACATAACATTAATATTATTTTCATTGTTTTGAGGTACATTGCATTGACCAATCATTGTAGTCTAGTGAGCTTGAAATTAAAAAATTTGAAATTATGAGGGGAATAAAACATAACACAAAATTATCTACAGGGGTTCTTCCTAAGTGTAAACAAATTCCTCTATCTCCAAATTTCCAAAACGTGTTTCTCTTATTATTTAATATCCCCTTATTCACCCCCTGCATGGGGTGATTATGTTGAGAAATGTAACTAGTTTCAGTATTCATAATTGTTGTACTCATTTCAATATGTATCCTACGTAAAAAATAAGAATAGAAGAAAGAAAATTTATTATTATTAAAGCATGAGTTTCATGCTCATTATTGATAGCCTTCTAGGTAAAATCATGTTCTTTGTGCTTCTAGGGTTTGTTAGGTCTTAGGATTTATGGTCATGAGTCAGTGGAGTCAACATCATGTTTATAAGACCCTTCCAGGAAATTTGTAATTATAAAAAGAATTATTTTTTAGTCTAGAAAGCCCTGGAATCTCTAGGAGTACAATTTGGCCTTGGGATCATCAAGTTGGCCTAAAGGATGGAATTTGACCCCTTGAGAAGGCTATAGAAAGGAGCAATTCGACTTCATTTGCAACCCACTCACTCACAAGTTCGATCTACAAGAAAGAGTTTGATATGTAGCTGGGAAAGGCAAAAAAAGGAGAGTGAAGGTCTAGAAGAAGTTGGGAGGACGAAATTTCTTGTTTTTGTGCTCTATCCCTTTCACGCATGTAAAATTATAGGGATTCTCAGTTGTAGAAATAGGCCAAAGTTGTAGGTCCGAGTTACAGTAGGATGAAGTGTGTAATCTGATAGTTGGAAGAGGGAAAACCCTTATCTTCACCTCGTTGACCTTGAGAGGGTTGTCTTACTCTAAGTAGGTCTCAGAAGGAGGCTATATTAGGGGTTCCAAGAAGTTACAAGGACAAAGTTGTTGGGTCAAAGTTGCAGTTCAAGTAGCATTGTTGTAGCTAGCAAGTCGAAGTTGCAAGGTGTAGCAGTTTGGTGCAGAATAAAGGAAGGACTTGAGAAATAGTTGACTTGGTACTAGGAGAAGGACTTGGTTTAGGGATTAGGCCTTTGTATCTCATCTAAATTATATTCTATAGAAGGAAGCTCTCGAAGCCTGAAAGAAGAAGATTACAAGGAGAATTGTCTCTTGAAGTGATATGGTTAAGGACTCGTTGGTAGAAGACCCTTCTAATCTAGGGTCTCTACATTGAAGAAGATCAATAATACATCAATATCACAAGGAAGGTGTTGATATCAGGAAGTATATTTTCAAGGCATCAATCTTGGAATTTGTTAGTGGATGAATCCTAGGGAACATCATTCAAGGACAACATCAAGAACTCTCCAAAGGTATTGAAAGAATCAAGAAGATTGGAGACATCATCAAGGAGAATATTTGTAATCAAGTAAGTAACATATTATTTCATTATGCTTGAATATTCAAGTCATATGGGTTCTTGCTGCAAAGAAAGAAATAAGCTCATTGGGGCATCAAACTATCTAGAATGGAAGAAAAGAATTGACTTGATACTCACAAAACAAGAAGTAATGGAATATATTACTGGAGAAATTACTAAACCTAATAAAGATAAGAAACAAGAACTAGAAAATTACAAGAAAGGGGAAATAATAGCTCAAAGCATCATATTTGAATCAATTAAGGATTCTCTTGTTCCATTTATTGCAAATTTGAAGGCTTCCAAAGCCATGTATGACAAGCTAGTGAATTTGTATTCGATAAGTAAAACAGGAAAAAAAAATGTTATTGAGAAACAAGATATACAGAATGAAGAAATCAAAGGATGAGGATGTGGCATCCTTCCTCATGAGAGTCTCTCAACTAAGAGACCATCTGCAAGGAATTGGGGAACCAATCACTGATTCTAAAGTAACCATCTATGTACTGAATGCGTTGCCATCATAATGGAGCATCTCTACAACAAGAATCTACTCCAAGAAGGATTCAACTCCCTTTGATGAGTTGTGGGCGCAATTCATATTATAAGAATAAAGGGTCAAGGTCAAGGATGATACTGGATCTTATGATCAATCTCAAGCCTTTCTAGCATGAGTCAAGAATTTGAAGAAGGGAAAGTTTGGTAAGCCCAGGAAGAAACACATGTCCAAAGTGCAATGTTTTGGATGTAATGAATTTGGACACTTTAAGAGGGATTGTCCGAACAGGAAAAACAACAAGAGAAAATAAAGGAGTGAAGATCATGTAGCTGAGGTAGTAGGAGAACCTAAGAAGAATGAAAATAAGGAAGAAGTGAAGGATCTTTACTACTAAATAAGTTTCACTAACTCTCGGGTTCTATATGAAGTTTAATCTTTCTTTTAGGATAGTATGTTTCACATAGCGTCATAGGAAGAAACATATGATAGCAACATGTTTAGAATTTGCATGGTTAATTTGCTTTGTAGAGATCATCTAGATAGTTGGATTGATAGACCATTTTTGCATATTGACCATCCAAGCATTATCTAACATTATGTTAGAGGTAGTCATCTTGCTTAAGTGAATCATCATGATCCTGGAAGAACCATCATTATGGAAAGTTATTGCGTAAAAGAACTATGACAAGGTTAGTATGCATTCCCTGTAACGTGGAGTCAATAATGGTAAAGGGATGAAAGAATGCAATGGGTCAATGTGCAGGATCTTTGTGATATATATGAATAGATAGATGATTGAATGAAAGCTAAAAATGCATGTTGGACATAAAAATTTGGATAAGATTCATATGCATAGAATCTTGTGGAAAGAAATTTGGTAATAAAATATACTTAGAAATATGGATATATAATGGTTGAAAAGAGTAATATTTGGCTTACTTTATGATTTAAGAATTTCTCTAGTGTGTGTGTGTGTGTCTATATATATATATATATATATATATATATATATATATATATATATATATATATGATTAACATCTAACATAGTCTCCGGAAGAAAAAGTTGTAACTTGGTAATCAAGTTCGGTCCTTGGGCACTCTGATGCTTGAAGGAAAAGACATGTGGAGATGGGGATGTTGATGGAGCAAGAAAGTCACCATGATGAGGTTAGTCTATCTTATTTATGATTTGGTTATTTGATTAACATGTTATTTTTCTACCAGGAAGAATGTTGCAGGAATATATGATGGTAGTTGAGGCAAGTTCAATTGGATTGATGAAGGATATTGAGGGAGGCTTGGTATCTAGTACCTAGCAACTATGAAGTCAAGATATGGACATCTTGGGGTTAAAAGATAGCAATGCTAGAAGATAACCTAGAGGTCAAAGGAAGATCACTTTCAAGAAGAATCTATGATTAGCTTGAATTTTGGGAAGGCTTAATGTAATGCGTTCATATCAAAGAAGAAAGTGATGAGCAAGAAGATTGTGGTGGCTCCATGATATGTAAAAAGAAATAAAGTTTGATGATGCAGAGGAAATAAAGAGCTAGACAACTATGAAGAATTGGTAGCTAATACTCTTATGAAGACAAGTTATAAGGCTTGTGATGATGACTTCCCAAATACAAACGAAGTCTAGATCTCCTTTGATTTTGAGAGCGAGTAAAGGAGTATCTTTGTATAGGAGTAAGATTCTATTGTCAAGATTAAAGGAGAATTGGGATGTCATCTCTGGTTGAGAGGGAGTGATGTTGGACATCACATGTGAATTATCCTCTTCAGATGATGAAGAGAGAATGGCGGAGGATTGGATAAGTATATGTGGTTTCCTTGAGGATATAGCGTCTAAGAAAGGAAAGGGACCGACACTCTTTGAGGATGTGATAGGTATCCAAGAAAAGAGCGGTCAAATATGATCAATATTCTTTGAGGACTCAGGGTTGGTGATCCAAGACAAGAATAGTCCTAAAAGGACATACCTTATAGACATCTAGATGGGGTATGTACCTTGAAGAGGTAGTGCAGTATCACACATAAAGCCTCCCAATATAATTCTCTTGATTACAGTAGATCTTGTCTAGTTAGACCTCAGGGACAGTGTTGGTGATTGATGGTGCTTACAATATGGCTTATCAATCTGACTCTTCTTGAGAACTCTTCAGTTTGAGATATGATGTTGTACTAGTTATACAATTATGAATACCTCCCTAGTTAAGAGGGAGTGTTGAGAAATGTAAATAGTTTCGGTCTTTATAATTGTTGTACTCATTTCAATATGTATCCAATGCAACAAACAAGAAAAGAAGAAATAAAAGTTATTATTATTAAATCATGGGTTTCATGTGCATTATTGATGGTCTTCTAGGTAAAAACATGTTCTTCTTGCGTTAGAGAAATTTTGAGGTCGAAAATGGGCCTAAAAAAAATGTACAACCAAAATAAAATTCATAAGAACCAATACGATTCAAGATGGTGATGTCAACCATGGGGGATGATTTAACATTTTTCGAGTAAAAAAAAAAAATAAAGATTAAAAAATAAATAAATAAATAAACTACTTTTTTCAACTCATATTTTCAACTTATCACCCTACGGTTTTACTAAAATTTCGAGTAGGAGCACTCATTGGATGAAAAATTTAATTCCTCTTCCAAGGAGTACCCATGTTGCATACTTTCAATGGACTTTGTTCTACAAAAATGAGAAATACATGAAAAATATTATTGCAATCCCATTTTTTCATGTATTTCTCAATTTTCGTGTAGCAGGGTCCATCGAAAGTATGCAACATGGGTACTCCTTGGATGAGGAATTAAATTTCACATCCAACAAGTTATCCCTCTTGAAATTTGAGTAAAATTGTAGGGAGATAAGTTGAAAATACGAGTTGAAAAAGTATTTTTTTCATTTTTCCCTCTAAAATTTGATAATGTAATGTAATATTATTTTATTATTTCCACTATTATTTTATAATATTCCTTAGGAGGCCCATTTTAGAACTCAAAATTTATCTAATGCTTCTAGGGTTTTTTAAGCCTTAGGATTTATTATCATGAGCCAATGGAGTCAACATCATGTTTATAAGACCCTTTCGGGCAATTTGTAATTGTGAAAAGAATTATTTTCGAGTCTAAAAAGTCGTGGAATCTCCAAGAGTACAGGTCAGCCCTACGATGATCAAGTCGACCTAAAGGAGGCAATTCGACCGCTTGAGAAGGCTATATAAAGGAGCAAATCGACTTGATTTACAACCCCCTCATAAGTTTGATCTATAATAAAGAGTTCAATCTATAACTGGTAAAGGAAAAAAAAGGAGAGTGAAGGGCTAGAAGAAGTTAGGAGGATGAAATTTCTTGTTTTTGGGCTCTATCTCTCTCACACATGCGAAATTCTATGGTTTATGGGTTGTAGAAACAAACCAAAGTTTCAGGTCCAAGTTACAGTAGGACGAAGTGTAGAATCTAGTAACTGAAAGAGGGAAAACCCTTATCTTAACCTCGTTGACCTAGCGAGAGCAGTCTTGCTCTAAGTAGGTCTTAGGAGGAGGTTATATTAGGGTTTCCAAGAACCTGCAAGGCTGAAGTTGTTGGGTCGAAGTTGCAGGTCGAGCAGTAGTGATGTAGCTGGCAGGTCGAAGTTGCAAGGTGCAGCTGTTTAGTGCAGAATAAAGGAGGGACTTGAGAAAGGGCCAACTTGGTATTGGGAGAAGGACTTGACCTAGGGATTGGGTCTTTGTGTCTCATCTAAAGAAGATTCTAAGATGATAAGAGTTTATGGGTTTTCCCCTTGGAGGGGTTTTTCCTTGGCTAAGAGCCTATATATGTTTCCTCTTTTTGTTACTGTTATTATTCTTGATATTGTTTGATGAACAACCTAATAAAGAAGATAAATAAAGATTCATAAACATTATCAAGGTTAACAAAAATAAGATATAATAACTACCACTTCACATTTTCTAACAGATTAGAGACATAAGAAGGAATGGGGAAGGAAAGGACACCACCACATCTCCATGGAGAGAGGATGATGTGTCGCCCTCCCAATCCACAAGCAACAACACAGTTTTATTACAAAGCATGTAGATTAGTGGTTTCTGATGGGTTTCCATGGTTGAAGTGATGGGCATTTGGTTGTGATGATCGATGCATGCACAACATCGCTCCTCTATGCAAATCATCTCGTAGCCATCATGGAATTTTTCCCATGAGGTATAGTGGCAAGTAGTCCCAATATTATAGATAATAATTGGGCTTCTAAAGCTGCTACCTAAATGTGGACTTCCCTTACTTGTAATTTCTTTCCTTTCTTTATGCAATGACTTCTCGACGGTCATCCAACTTTATTGGAAAGATTCCATTCTCTTTCTTGGTTTTTTTGTGGATGGTTTTTTCTTTGGTTTACATCTGTTGCTCCTATTATGTGCGCTTTGATTTTCCCTTAGTGGTATTTTGAAATTCTCTGGTCTTGCTGCATTATGGTGAAATGGTAGCCATGGTTTGAGAGAGAGCTTGTAGTTGTCGAGGGGGTGGGTGTCAGGTATTTATAGGGGGTTTTCATGCACGTGTGCAAGTAAAACATCAGAGAAGTTTTGAGGTCTAAAATGGGCCTCAAAACAAATAAGTACAACAAAAATCAACTTTATAAGAACCAATAGGATTCACGATGATGATGTCAACCATGGGGGTTGATTCACCTTTTTGGAGTAATAAAGTAAAAGGATTAAAAAATAAAAAATAAAAACCTACTTTTTCAACTTGTATTTTGAACTTATCCCCTTATGATTTTACTCAAATTTCGAGTCGAAGCACTCGTTAGATGCATAATTTAATTCCTCATCCAATAAGTACCCATGTTGCATACTTTTGATGGACCCTGCTACACGAAAAAGGAGAAATACAAGAAAAAATGTGACTGCAATCACATTTTTTCATGTATTTATCATTTTTCGTATAGTAGGCTCCATCAAAAGTATGCAACATGGGTACTCTTTGGATGAGGAATTAAATTTTGCATCCAATGAATTCTCCCGCTCAAAATTTGAGTAAAACCTTATGGAGATAAGTTGAAAATACGAATTGAAAGAGTATGGAGTAATTCTTTTTTTTTCTCTAAAATTTGATGATGTAATCTAAACTTATTTTCTTATTTCTACTATTATTTTATAATATTCCTTAGGGGGCACATTTTAGATCTCAAAATTTCTCTAATGACCCTAGTGTGCATCTACTGTGAGCACATTCCTTATCGAATCAGGAAACAACTAGGCAAAGTAGAATCTAATGTAAGGGGGGAGTGAAAATGTTTATTTGACTCTGAAGTGGTGGATGTTCTGGCTTTGTGGTTACCATATGCAAGCTACACCCATGTTATGTCTTTGTGGTTACCATTGATCTATATTGGCATATGAAGGCTCTCCTTGGCAGGGCATGCGAGTGGAGACCTTGGATTGCATCTACCAAGAGCACATTCCCCAATAAATCAAGGAGCAATTAGGTGAGGTAGAATCTGAGTTAATGGGTAAGTGAAATTGTTTATCTAACTCCAAAGCGCTAGATGTTGTGGTTGTGTGGATACCCAATGCCAGGCATACCCATGGAGGGAAAGGTCAATATATGCATACTATTGATCCATATCAATGTATGAAGGCTCTCCTTCATAGGGTCTAGTTCGACAAGATTGATGCCAAAGATGAAATTCTCCTGATTCTAGATAATGTGGTGTTATAGTTAAAGGAAATGAATGCCCAATTGATGCATATCGAGGAGGTTGTTACATTAGGCACTAATCCAAGTTGATCTCGTCCTAACACTCCAAAGCCAATTAAGGTCGATGCCTCTACTCCTACCTAGTCTTCTTATGATTAGCTACTTGCTATTAATTATGGTTTTCAGAAGCACGCTTGATAAGGCTTGTAGGGTTAATAAAGATAGTTTTCATAGGAAGTTATACTCTAATGGCTCTTATGAAGCCCATAGTCCTTTCCAATTTATTTTGTATGGCCTTGTTATACTTATGGACAATTTGTTATGTAACATTGATAAACTTCTATTCTATCAACAATATAATTTCCCAAGTGGCAGGTCACTACTGGGTAATAACAAATGATTTATGTAACTTATGAAAAAATATCCTTTTACTATCACTAAAATTTAAACTAGATTTACAAGTTTATGTTTTTTATCCATATTTATTTCTTGAATATAGATTGGCACTAAATGCTTCCACTAAAAATCCAATACTTTGATTTTCTATGTACTCTGGTCTAGAAGCGAGTAAAGCTCTATTTTTTTGAATTATAAAATTTTATAGCTACTCAGAAATGAGAAATCCTATCCATTTTTCTTTGATGCATAGATGTGGAACTTTATTATAATATAAAACTAAAAAATTATTATTTCTAGTTTTAATAAGAATTTAAAAAAAAAATTAAAAAAAAATTATTTATATATTTTACTTTTATAAAAAAATAAAATTATTTATATATTTAATAAAAGTATTACTTAACCCAAAAGAAAAACTAAAAAACAAAACCCTTTTATTGTGATTAACATTAAAATTGAATATTTTTTAATTAGATTTACGAGCTTTGGCTATCAAAAACCCGATAGATTGATTTGATATGCACTCCAAACTCTAGACTCGCAACAAAATGCTTTGTTTTCTTGAATTATAAAGTTATCGTGGTCCCGAATTTTATTGGGATATAGAAGTAAGGAATTGTTGTTCTTTGGAGAAATCTTATCGTGGTCCCGAGCTTTATTGGGATGTAGAATTAAGAAATGGTTGTTTCTCGCTTTAACCAGGGTTGAAGTCTTGGTCAGACTATATCTTCCTTTTTTAAAATTTCAACAAAAGTTTGAATAGTCCGTTTTATTGATTGTTTACTTATTTTTCAATTTTTTTTAACCAAGAGACAACGGGTTTGCGCAAAGTTTGATACTCAGTTTTATTAATTATATACTAAAAGAGTAAAGATACAATGTATACAATGTCATTGTTGGGGAATCTCAACATATAGTAAAAGTTAAAACATATATTCTTCACAGTAGAAATTACTTTTTAATTTTTAATTTTTTTTTCACTTTTATAAAATATTTTGTTAAATTTCTATTTTCTTAAACATGTTTATTTTTTTTGCCAGATATTAAATTGGTGTATAAGACTTTTTTTTGTAGTAATTTGACTACTAAATCTATTTTTTTGGTTTTGAACCTATAATCTTTTAAGACAAAACACATACTCTTCACCATTAAACCCACTCAAACTACATGAAAAATAGAAAAAACAAAAATTTATGAGATTCTATATTAACTTTTAATATACAATATAAAATAATTATAATTATGTTTAAATTTATTACGTTGATAGGCATCCCTCCTATGGGAATTGGCTACTTTAATTTTTTTGTTAATTAATTTTTTGTTAGGATGATTTCAATTGAAAGATGCTGGTATATTATCGTAGTCGTCACTAAATCAATGAATGAAATTCACAACAGTAACTTTCTTGCATATCTAAATCATGTGATTAAAGCATGTTTAAATTAAAAATTTACAAACCTTCATTAAAAATTTACCATACCATTTGTTAATGGCCACCTATTATGATTAAGACGAAGTGGAAAGATTAAAAATGGTTATGAAACATAGTAATCGCCATCACCATCCTTCTAATTACCTTAGCAACATCAACATTTTCAATTCCGCCTAGACATCCTTCACAGTTTCAATTCGCCTATACGAAACCTTACCACAGGGATGTAAGACATTGATTTAGGCTGGAAATCACTAACAATTCAATTTCATATAGCCATCCCTTACCGTTTCAATTGGCCTTCATATAGCCATCCCTTACCGTTTCAATTGACCTCCTCCATGCAGATAACCACACATTAGATGAAGCTTAGCTCTAGGGATGTAACATAGTGTATGTCTCGAAAATGTAAGATAGTGTATGTCTGGAACTATGACTGTAATGAAAATTAATACAGTTGCAGAGATTTGAGGGATGAATGCATGATCCCCTCAAAGACATGGGGAGAACTCTTGTTAATGATGTTAAAGTGCAAAGCCATTTTTGGCCTGGTATAGAAAGCATTGATAATTTGTTGTAGCGATCATATGTATGTAATTAATCCTTCAAATTTTTTTTTTATGTTTTGCAATGTACAATTATTCAAAAAAAATATGTTTATGTTTTTCAATGTACAAATTATTCAAAAGAAATATGTTTAAAACTTTTCAAATTTTGTTAGCTTTTTACATTAGTAAGGGAAGTTCAGGAAATAGGAGAACTGAATATAAATCATTTTGATGCTGCAAAATCAGAGTGTTGCAACTTAGATCACGCACTCATCAAATCTGACATGGGTTAAGTGGGTGAGATTTCCATGGTCTTGCCTCTGGTCAAGGGTTCCAAATAAATATTGACGGATTTTAAAAATGCATGTGCAAATGTGTGGATGTTTCATTAATTAGTTTAGTTTAGTTTAGTTTAGTTTAGCTTTATTTATTAATTTATTTATTTTATGTTTCATGTGTTTTGTAGGGTGTTTATTGATGAATCACAAGGCTCTGTTGGGAATTTGAAAACAGATTTATTTATTTTATTTATTTTTAAATGGTATTGAATATTATATTTATTTTTTAAATGTGGTAAGAGTTGATAATTTAGCAATCCACTATAATCTTTGATTTTTTTTTTTTATTAAATTGAATATTTGTATCACATAAATTTTTGTTATAGTTTTCTATAAATGTAAAATAAGTTTGTGAACTGAAATTTATAAATTTCAGAATTATAATTTTTTGTGTATGTTTTGGAATCTTATTAGTTGTCATTTGTTATTTTCGTTAAATTTGAATTTAGAATTTATCCATTCCTGGTCTACTACATAATTTTGGTTTTACCACTATTTCTTAGTAAATTTATTTTTGTAATAAAAAACTTTGTTTATATAATTAGTGTTGGTTTGTAAATTTACAGTGATAAATAAATTGGTTTTATCTCAAAACATATTAATTTTAATTCATATAGAATTTCTTTTATAAATTGTTTAAATGTTTTTTTATGAATTAAGATTTTAGACACGAGTTTCCATTAAATATCATAGTAGTATTAAATGTTAATAAATAAATATTTTAAAATTATATTTAAACTAGTTTTATAGTTTATATTGTAATTTTTCTTATTTTAAATAATTATTGCATATAAATATAATTATTTTATATAATCCACATTTTCCATTCATCTATTTATATATAATAGTAGTATTGAATGTTAATAGATATCATAGAAGTATTGAATGTTAATAGATAAATGTTTTAAACTTATTTTCAAACTAATTTTATAAATTATATGTAATTTTTCTTATTTTAAATAATTACCTCATAATCCACATTCCAATAATATAGGGTATTTTTAAAAAATAACCCCTCAATAATATAATTATTGTTTTATTTCCAAGTATAAAAACCACTATTAACATCAACATTAAAACCTAAACTTGCTATTAATACCTAAACTTTAACATTTTTAAAAAAATGTTATTAATTTTAATATTAGTTTTTAGGTTGATTAAGGTTTTAAGAGCTGTTTTTAGGTTTTCCCATTACATTTTAAGTTTATTTTAAGATTTATAATAATATTAAATTTTATGTTAAATTTTAAACATTATATTTTAGATTTAATATTATTACATTTATATTAAATTTTATGTAAAGTTTAATAATAACATTAAAATTTATATGAAGTTTAATTTTAATATATATTAGGTTTTATAGGTTTAATGTTTATATTGAACTAATCATTAATAATATCATTATGGTTATGGTAATATTTTAATATTAAATTTTGTTATTGTTAATATTAATATTAATATTAATTATTATATCATATTAATATTAATTATTAAAAATATTATCGAATTTAAAAAAAAATGGTATGTATTGGAATTTTATTAGTTGGTATTTGCCATTTTTTTGAATTGAAATTTTTGAATTTTTGAATTTGTTAGTTTTAAAGGCCACTCTATTAAATAATATTGGTTTTACCACTATTTTTTAATAAAATTATTTTGTAATTAAAAAACTTTATTTGTATAACTAGTGTTGGATTGTAAATTTACATTAATTAACCATGTGGTTAATATGGTTTTAAAACCAATTTTAAAATTTAATAATAACCCTAAAATTTATATGAAGTTTAACTTTAATATATATTAGGTTTTATAGGTTCAATGTTTATATTGAACTAATCATTAATAATATCATTGTGGTAATATTTTAATATTAAATTTTGTTATTGTTAATATTAATATTAATATCACTATCAATTATTATATCATATTAATATTAATTATTAAAAAAAAAAAAATTGGTATGTATTGGAATTTTATTAGTCTATATTTGTCATTTTTTTTTAATTGGAATTTTTGAATTTATCAATTGTTAGTCTTAAAAGCCACTCTATTAAATAATATTGGTTTTACCACTATTTTTTAATAAAATTACTTTTGTAATTAAAAAACTTTATTTGTATAATTAGTGTTGGATTATAAATTTACATTAATTAATCATGTGGTTAACATGGTTTTAAAACCAATTTTAAAATGGTGATAATAGTTTTACCTTTTACCAATATTAATATGGTTTTGATTTCTTTGGAATGAAAAGAAAAGACTTACCATATTCATTTAACCAATATTAACATAGTTTTGATTTCTCACAAATGAGCAAAAAGTTATGATAGTAGTTTTACCTTTGAAGATATAATATTGTTTAACTTTTAATAGTGGTTTTAAGTTATAATATATAACTTAGGTAGGTTTCATTTGAAAATTCATTATAGGTTATAATATATAATATAAATTTTCTTTTTAAGCTATTTGAATTTGAATTTTAATATTAATATTAATATTGATTAATATGAGTACCAACATTAATATTACTTTTAATATTATTAATATTTATAAATCTTAATTTGAATATTAGTTATTAATATTTATAATTATTAATTATTAATATTCATAACATTTAATTAATAATATTAAAATTATTAAAGGCATTAACATTATTATTATAAATAATATCATCAACATTTAATATTAAAAATAATATTAAATTTTTTTAATTTACAATCTTCTCTATTATTTTATTTTATTTTATTAATATTATTGATATTATATTAATTAATTAATTAATACCATCAACATTAATAACATTAAATATTAATAAAATTTTAATATTAAGTTTTAATATTATTTATAAATGTTAGATATTAGGCTTTTGTGATCCATATTGTAAATAAGAGTGCCTTTCAGATTAATCACATTATTAGGATTTGGTCGACATTTTGAACCAACTAATGTGGATGAACCACATTAGTTGGTTCGAAATGTCTACCAAATCCTAATAATGTGATTAATCCAAAAGGTACTCTCATTTATTTATAAATATTAATTTTAATTTTAATATTAATTGATAAGAATACGAATATTAATATTACTTTTAATATTTATAAATATTAATTTTAACATTAATTATTAATATTAATAGCATTAAATAATATTATCATGGTCAACCATGGTCAATAATCATGGTGACATTGTCATGAACATTGTCTTTTGCTCTAATGTCACATTATGAAAACCATGGACGTTCATGGTCAACCATGGTCCAATGTTGCATTGTGACAAAGATTGTCTCCATATGAAAATCAACCATGGTCCAACGTCGCATTGTGACAAATATTGTCTCAATATGAAAATCAATCATGGCCAACAATGGTCCAACATCGCATTGTGACAAAGATTATGTGAATATGAAAATCAACCATGGTCAACGATGGACAACCATGTTTATTTTAGGGTTTATAATATTCATTCAAATGTTGCATTGTCACATAGATTATATATAAAAATCAATCATGGTCAATTACAGTCAACCATGGTCAATCATGGTCAACTATGGTCAATATGAAAATCAACCATCATCAATCATGGTCAGATGGTCTAACATCATATTATGAAGGAACTGTCTCAACATGAAAATCAACCATGGTCAACCATCGTTGACCATGGTCAACCATGTTTCAACGTCGCATTTTGACGAAGATTGTCTCAATGTGAAAATCAACCATGGTCAATCATTGTTAACTATGGTCAACCATGGTTAATAATCATATTCACATTGTGACGAAGATTGTCTCTTCATCCAACGACACATTGTGATAAAGATTGTCTCAATATGATAATCAACCATGTTCAATATTAATCCTAGGGTTTACAATATTAAACCTTTTGGTTTATTAATTTTAGGGTTTATATTCCCACGGTTTAATGTTATTCCCTTGACTTTATTCCTTGGATTTATAGTATTAATTTATTGGGTTTATAATATTAATCCTAAGGTTTATAATATTAATCTTAGGGTTTATATTCCTAGGGTTTAATATTAATCTTAGGGTATAATGTTATTCTCTTGCATTTATAGGGTTATTAATATTATTCATAGGGTATATTTTGCAAGGTTTTAATATTAATCCTAGGGTTTCTAATATTAATCATAATGTTTATATTCCTAGGGTTTAATATTGAGCCTATGGTTTATAATATTAATCTTAATGTTTAATATTAATCCTAGTGTTTAGTATTAATCCTTGTAGTTTATAAGCCATTTGGTTTAAAATATTAAGCTCCTAGGTTTATTAATCTTATGGTCTATGTTCCTAGGATTTGATATTAATCCCAACATTTAATGTTATTCCCTTGGGTTTTTAATTACATAGGTTTATAATGTTAATCCCTTGGGTTTTTAATTACATAGGTTTATAATGTTAATCCTAAGTTTTATAATATTAATCTCAGGGTTTAATGTTTATTTTAGGGTTTATAATATTTATGTGAGGGTTTATATCCCTTGGATTTATAATATTAATTCCTTGTCTTTAATATTATTGCCATGGTTTTATAATCACTTCGGTTTATTAGTCCCTTGCATTCATGATATCAATCCCTTAGGTTTATTATTTTAAGGGTTCATATTACTAGGGTATAATATTATTCATAAGGTTTATAATATTAATCCTAGGGTTTAATTTAAATCTCTTGGGTTTATAATACAATTTACTTGGGTTTATTAATTCTTTGGTTTACTGATCCCTTGGGTTTATAATATCAATCTTATGTGTTTAATAATATAATAGTTCATATTCCTAGGGTATAATTCTATTTATAGGGTTTATAATATCCATCCTAGGGTTTAATATAGATCCATTATGTTTATAATTCTTTAGGTTTATAATATAAATTCCTTGGGTTTATAATATTAATCATAGGGTATATATTCCTAGGGTTTAATATTATCCTAGGGTTTACAATATTAAACCCATTGGTTTATTAATTTTAGGGTTTATATTCCAAAGGTTTAATATTCATCCTAGGGTTTAATGTTAATCCCTTGATTTTATTCCTTGGCTTTATAGTATTAATTTCTTAGGTTTATAATATTAATCCTAAGGTTTATAATATTAATGTTAGGGTTTATATTCCTAGGGTTTAATAGGGTGTAATTTTATTCTCGTGCATTTACTCAAGTTATTAATATTAATCATATTGTATATATTCATAGGGTTTAATATTAATCCTAGGGTTTCTAATATTAATCATAAGGTTTAGTAGGGTTTAATATTAAGCATATGGTTTATAATATTAATCCTAGTGTTTAAGATTAATCCTTTTATTTTAGAACCCATTTGATTTAAAATATTAAGCTCTTGGGTTTATTAATCTTATTGTTTATGTTCCTAGGATTTTATATTAATCCCAACGTTTAATGTTATTCCCTTGGGTTTATTAATTAGATAGGTTCATAATGTTAATCCTAAGTTTTATAATATTAATATGAGGGTTTAATATTTATTTTAGGGTTTATAATATCTATGTGAGGGCTTATACCCCTTGGATTTATAATATTAATTCCTTGTCTTTAATATTATTGCCATGGTTTTATAGTCCCTTCGGTTTATTAGCCTCTTTCATTCATGATATCAATCCCTTGGGTTTATTAATTTAAGGGTTCATATTACTAAGGTGTAATATTATTCATAAGGTTTATAATATTAATCCTAGGGTTTAATTTAAATCTCTTGGGTTTATAATACGATTTACTTGGGTTTATTAATTCCTTGGTTTACTGATCCCTTAGGTTTATAATATCAATCTTATGTGTTTATTAATATAAGGGTTCATATTCCTAGGGTATAATACTATTGATAGGGTTTATAATATTAATCCTAGGGTTTAATATAGATCCCTTAGGTTTCTAATTCATTAGGTTTATAATATAAATTCCTTAGGGTTATAATATTAATCATAGGGTATATATTCCTATGGTTTAATATTATCCTAGGGTTTACAATATTAAACCCGCTGGTTTATTAATTTTAGGGTTTATTTTCCAAAGGTTTAATATTCATCCTAGGGTTTAATGTTAATCCCTTGATTTTATTCCTTGGATTTATAGTATTAATTTCTTAGGTTTATAATATTAATCCTAAGGTTTATAATATTAATCTTAGGGTTTATATTCCTAGGGTTTAATAAAAATCCTAGGGTGTAATGTTATTCTCTTGCGTTTATAATCCGGGTTTCTAATATTAATCATAAGGTTTATATTCCTAGGGTTTAATATTAATCATGGTTTATAATATTAATCTTAATGTTTAATATTAATCTTAGTGTTTAATATTAATCCTTCTATTTTAGAATCCATTTCATTTAAAATATTAAGCTCTTGGGTTTATTAATCTCATGGTTTATGTTCCTAGGATTTAATATTAATCCCGACGTTTAATGTTTTTCCCTTGGATTTATTAATAGATAGGTTTATAATGTTAATCCTAAGTTTTATAATATTAATCTCAGAGATTAATGTTTATTTTAGGGTTTATAATATTTATGTGATGGTTTCATATCCCTTGGATTTATAATATTAATTCCTTGTCTTTAACATTATTTCCATGGTTTTATAATCCCTTCGGTTCATTCGTCCCTTACATTCATGGTATCAATCCCTTGGGTTTATTAATTTAGGGGTTCATATTACTAGGGTATAATATTATTCATAAGGTTTATAATATTAATCCTAGGATTTAATTTAAATCTCTTGGTTTATAATACAATTTACTTGGGTTTATTAATTCCTTGGTTTACCGATCCCTTGCATTTATAATATCAATGCTATGTGTTTATTAATATAAGGGTTCATATTCCTAGGGTATAATACTATTGATAGGGTTTATAATATTAATCCTAGGGTTTAATATAGATCCCTTAGGTTTATAATTCATTAGGTTTATAATATAAATTCCTTGGGTTTATAATATTAATCAGAGGGTATATATTGCTAGGGCTTAATATTATCCTAGGGTTTACAATATTAAGCTTGTTGGTTTATTAATTTTAAGGTTTATATTCCAAATGTTTAATATTCATCCTACGGTTTAATGTTAATCCCTTGATTTTATTCTTTGGATTTATAGTATTAATTTCTTAGGTTTATAATATTAATCCTAAGGTTTATAATATTAATCTTAGGGTTTATATTCCCAGGGTTTAATAATAATCATAGGGTGTATTGTTATTCTCTTGCATTTATATTCGTTCGGGTTATTAATATTACTCATAGGGTATATATTCCTAGGGTTTAATATTAATCTTAGGGTTTAATTTAAATCTCTTGGGTTTATAATCCATTGGGTTTATAATACAATATCCTTATGTCTATTAATTCCTTGGTTTACTGATCGCTTAGGTTTATAATATCAATCTTATAGGTTTATTAATAGAAGGGTTCATATTCCTAGGGTATAATATTATTGATAGTGTTTATAATATTAATCCCAGGGTTTAATAATATAGGTCCCTTAGGTTTATAATTTGTTAGGTTTGTAATATAAATTCCTTGGGTTTATAATATTAATAATTGGGTATATATTCATAGGGTTTACAATATTAAATCCTTTGGTTTATTAATTTTAGGGTTTATAATATTGATCCTAGGGTTTATAATATTGATCCTAGGGTTTTTAATATTAATCATAGGGTTTATATTCCTAGGGTTTAATATTAAGCCTACGGTTTATAATATTAATCTTAGGGTTTAATAGTTTTCCCTTTTGTTTATTTTCCTTTGGGTTTATAATATTAAACCCTTGCATTTATTTCCCCTTTGGTTTATAATATTAATCCTTTGGATTTATGGTCTTGCGGTTTTTAATTTTGGGTTTATAATATTGCATTTAGTATGAGGTCTGAAATGTTGGGTTTTTAATATTGAGGTATATAATTTCGATTTAATATTTGGTTTTTTAATGTTAAGATTTATAATATTAATTGTGTTATTTATAATATTAATCCTACAATTTAAAATATTTCTTGTAAGGTTTATAATATTATTCTTAAGGATATAATATTAATCTTTGGATTTATAATGTTGGATTTTATAACATTAGGGCTTATAATAATTGATTTAATATTAGAGTTTAATGTTTTTGTGTTGGAATGGTTAATAAATCCATCATTATGTATAAAAGATATTGATAGTTATATTAATAGGTTAATAAATGTATATTAATCATTAAGATAATGGTGAGAGATAAATAAGTATTATTAGTAATAACTTTATTATATTATGTTAATTTTGTTATTGTTAGATATAAAAATGTTTATATATATGTGTGTGTGTGTTTTATATTATTTATATAGTTATTAGTAAGTACAAATAGTCAATTTCTAATAGCCACATTAACACTATACATTCAATAATTATTAATGTGATTGATAAATGCTTATCAGCCTATATCAACTACATTTACTAATGTGGTTGTATATGTGCTTAATATACGCCTATCGACGTATATCAACCACATTGGTAAATATGGTTGTGCTAGTGTTAGATACTGTTAGATATATTCATTTCATGTGTTTGCAGATAGATGTGTACATGATAGTAGTTATTTGAAATGAGATTTATATTAATTTGAGGATGTGTGTGGTGATGATGTTAGATTACAATATTTTTGTTTTGTTAGATGTGATCATGATGATGATTCCCTGTTAGATTATTAGATTTGTGTGCTAGCTAATGATATTTATATGTGCTACTAAAAGTTTATATAATTATATGTTGTTAGTGAATTCGAATGTGTATCTTAGATTATATTTGTGTTTGTTAGATGATTATCTTCATGATGTTTATTTTTATGAAATAAGGTTAATTATAGATTATGTATTGGTAAATTTATATCAAACTTTTATATATGAAATTGCATGTAAAACGACTTACTTTAAATAAAATTTAAGATATTTACACCGAAGGTGTCCCTTTTTGAAATTGGTCAGCTTAAGAATTCATCTACCCTTTTCATCTCTATTTGACATTTATCCTTCTGTTGTTTTTCCCGTCCTCCTACTTTTTTTTCCTGCTAAATGACATTTGTTAAAAAATTGATTTGAGTTTGACGCTCACGACAATGTTGGGTTTCTTCATCCATGACAGTGTTACAGATGAGTGCTTATATAAGGTAGCGACTTCATCCATGATGGTGTTATCGATGAGTGCTTATATAAGGTAGCAGCTCTCGCACATGGAAAATGAGAACCCTCGTTTGTGTTGTCTTTTACAGATAAACTTTGTCACGACTGCCCTACCTAGGTATATTCTCTTCCAAACTTTTGAGTTCGATAAAGATAATGAGTCATTTAATTAACTAATTAAGATTCTAACATTGTTTCTCTTCATTTCAAAGTTGCGCTTCAAACCCATCTCCAAATTCGATAAAGGTTTTACAATATTTTTGAGAAACCCTTTTAATACCTATGAGCTAATAATTACGTGTTTTTCACATCCTTCAAAGAGCTTTAAAAAAGTTTTGATTTTCATCTTCTGATTAGAGTCTTGAGCACTCCCCTTGCACCTGTTACAATTAGCAATGACCCTCTTCCTTATCGCAGGATGAAGGACACTCCCATTGTAAGAATCATTCTCATATAAAGATTTTACCTAAATATATATTAGCTAAAACTTTATCTTAGGTGCTTTGGTTTCAGATAGTGTTTCTCGTATGCACGCTAATAGAACTAGATTTATGTTATGGGATGATGTTTTAACATCATATGTATTTTTTTAGCCATTATAACTCTAATGTGGTGTCTATATTCATGCAGAGAAGATTATTTTATTTCTCTCTTATATGTGTCTTATCCTTTGTTGGGTTCAGATTATAAATATTGAGGTGTGTTTCATCTTTGGGTACACTTTTCAGTTTATTATAAAGAATGAAGGCTCATAGAACTGGATTTGTGTTATGGGTTTAAACATTAGATGCATTTGTTTTAGCCATTGTAACTCTAAAATGGTGCCTATATTCATGCATAGAATATTAGTTTATTTCTCTCTTATATCTGTCTTAGTCCTTTGTTGTGTTCAAATTACGAATTTTCAGTTGTGTTTCATATTTGGGTACACTTTGTAGTTATTGTAAGATTTGAATGGCTTTTCCATGCATGCAAATAAGATTAATTTCTTTGATGAATACTTGCGAGGCTTTTTAACTTTGGGTGACTTCCCTTAAGGGTTTCCATATTTGGATATATTTTTTTACATATTTTATGCCATTGTCTCTAGGTTAGTTTTAGGTGACACATATGTCATTGGATGAGTTCTTCTTGGGTTCTTAGGGAACTAGTCTTACTGGGTTTGATCCTTATTTGTAGGAATCCTCCTCTCCTCAGTATATTTTACATAAATACATAGAAACTTCATGAGCTAGGAACCAACATTTGATCTGAAACTACTTATGCAATGGGAAGGGTCAAAATATTAACTTCAAACTTCAATACAACTACCAAAACAACAAAGACTAAAAATCCATCCAATGTGGTGGAGTCAAGTTGCTTTGTCCTATGGGAGACGATGCCTAATATGTAGTATGTGGCACTTGTAGTAGGCGTAAAGTAAGTTCATATAAATAGAATAGTGTTTGTAGAACAATTGTAGAAAAATTGGCAATCATACCTCTATCCAAGAACAGATTCTCTATGAATCTGTGTCATGCATGCATGACTCAGAGAAATAGATAACAAACACTTTTCCCTTTTTAATCTTTCTTGCTTTATCCTTCAATTCAGTTTTTTGTTTTATGGTGCAGTCATACCATCACAATTTTGGTTTTAGCTCAACACACATGGCTCCATGTTTTCTTCACTGGACTTTGTTTATTTGAATCTACCCGTGGATCGTGTTTTTTTTTTCATTTTCAGATTTTGTATTGTTTGGACCACTAACCTCTCAACACATTCTAGTTTCATTGGGCATCATTGCTTTGAAATGGCCAAACTTCAGCACATGTGTATAAGTTTTTTCTTTGAGGTACTTGTCTCGAGTTGCGTTGATCGGGTTGGAATTCATATGCAAACCTATATTTCTTTGTGATATATTAGGAGGATCAATTAATGAGGAACACAACTATTGATATAAGATGAGTATGAAGGAAGGAATTTTCCATTATTTCCTATAGGCACATACCAAAAATTTTCATCTTGAGGTAATTGCATCTAGCTTCTTATATTGCAAGTTTAGATTCCTAAGTTGGTAGAACATATTTTATTGAAAGAGGCATGGAGAGACCTGGCTCAGCTCTGGTTCATGGTGATGCGAGAGATTTGTTGAAGGAGCCACTTACAGGTGAAAATGGTGAGAAAACACGGCTACTTTTAACGTTTGTAGATGAACACAAGCCTGGTATTCATGGATTAGAGCCTTCTGATGATGTCAAGTGCACTCCAAGTGTTGTATGGGAGGAAGTCAAGAAGTTGTGCTGGATAGGAGGGCTTATGATTGGAGTGAACCTGTTGCAATATTGCTTGTAGGTGATATCTATTATCTTAGTGGGGCATTGGGAGATCTTTCACTTTCTAATGCTTATATTACTACTTCTTATGAAGGTGTTACTAGGTTTAGTGTGTTTGTACAATGACAAAACTTTGCTATCATTTTGTATTTTAGAGTCTAAACTTATTTATGAGGCTTCTTTTGATTAAAACCCCATAACTAGGGAGGATTATTAAAATAAGAAATTGCCTAGATATATTGTTTTTTCTATTCCTTGATTGTAAACCCACCAATGTCATGATGACCTTGTAATGTAAATTAATTAGGGTAGAATAAGTGGAAAATTAATTAGGGTAAAAATTCCACTTATTTTTATTTTATATGAATTATTGCAGAAGTTTATAATAAACTGGTATAAATCTATAATTTATTTGAATAATAACAATGTTGGTAAAATTTATAATTTATTTGAATATTAAAATGTTTTCACTTAAATTTTTGAGTTTTCTTTTTTAAATAAGATGATCTATACTCTCATAATTAAAAAAAAAATGATCTCTAAATAGAAAAGTAATGTTGGTTATTATAAAAAAAGAAAGAAAAGATTTGCATATTTATTTCGTTGTCCATATGACGTAATATAGTTTCATATAAACCAATTACAAGTAAAAAAATGAGTTATATATCTATATATAGAAAAAGTTGCTAAAAAATATATATTTTAATGTTGTATATAATAAAATATCCAGTGTGAGTTATGAATAAGTTATTTTAAAACGAATTAATTATGACACATAATTAAAATTATATTAATAATAAAAATACAAATTTAATGTGGGGTGATAAAATGGCTCATTGCACTTGTTATGTATTCTATACAGCATTGAAAAATACAATTTAAACAATAACAAATTACATATTTTTTTTACACCCCAAAATAAGTTTGCACTTAAAGAAATTTGATCCTTCTAGGCTCATGTTAGATACATGCTTAAGATGGATCTATGATGTTTGAGCCGAGAGGCTCATTCTATAGCCCAGTATGAAGGCAATGTGTAAGTATGTTCATCCCTCTTAAAATAAAAATAAATTATTCTCTAAATAGAAAAGAAATGTCGGCTATAATAAAAAGAAAATAAATGTTATGCATATTTAATTAGTCGTCAACATGACCTAATATAATTTCATTTAAAGTAATTAGAAGTAAAAAAATATGTGAGTGATATATCTATATTTTAATGTTGTATAGAATAAATATCCAATGTGAGTTATGAATAAAATATTTTAATATTAATTAATAATAACGCATACCTAAAAATGTATTAATAATAAAAAAAAACTTTAATATTAAAATGACTCAATACACACAATGAAAAATAAAATTCAAACAATATAAAATTACACATTTTTTTTTACACTCTAAAATAAGTTTGCACCTAAAAAAATTATATCCCTCTCCGCTCATGTTAGATTCGTTCTTAAGATGGATCTATGTGTAACAAACTCAATTTCCCACTCATTTTTTTTTATACTTGAATATATAGTAAAAAGACATTTTTCCTTGCAATGGTTATATAATAATCTATTGCAAAATCAAGTTTCCTTCTAATTGTAATCCACCTAATATAGATCCTTTAGGTTTATAATTCGTTAGGTTTATAATATAAATTCCTTGGGTTTATAATATTAATCATAGGGTATATATTCTTAGGGTTTACAATATTAAACCCTTTGGTTTATTAATTTTAGGGTTTATATTCCAAAGGTTTAATATTCATCCTAGGGTTTAATGTTAATCCCTTGATTTTATTTCTTTGATTTATAGTATTAATTTCTTAGGTTTATAATATTAATCCTATGGTTTATAATATTAATGTTAGGGTTTATATTCTTAGGGTTTGATATTAATCCTAGGGTATAATGTTATTCTCGTCCCTGAGGTTATTAATATTAATCATATGATATATATTCATAGGGTTTAATATTAATCCTAGGGTTTCTTATATTAATCATAAGGTTTATATTCGTAGGGTTTAATATTAAGCATATGGCTTATAATATTAATCTTAATGTTTAATATTAATCCTAGTGTTTAATATTAATCCTTTTATTTTAGAACCCATTTGGTTTAAAATATTAAGCTCTTGGGTTTATTAATCTTATGGTTTATGTTCCTAGGATTTTATATTAATCCCAACATTTAATGTTATTCCCTTGGGTTTATTAATTAGATAGGTTTATAATGTTAATCCTAAGTTTTATAATATTAATATGAGGGTTTAATGTTTATTTTAGGGTTTATAATATTTATGTGAGGGTTTATATCCCTTGGATTTATAATATTAATTCCTTGTCTTTAATATTATTGCCATGGTTTTATAATCCCTTCGATTTATTAGTCTCTTTCATTCATGATATCAATCCCTTGGGTTTATTAATTTAAGGGTTCATATTACTAGGGTATAATATTATTCATAAGGTTTATAATATTAATCCTGGGGTTTAATTAAAATCTCTTGGGTTTATAATACGATTTACTTGGGTTTATTAATTCCTTGGTTTACCGATCTCTTGGGTCTATAATATCAATCTTATGTGTTTATTAATATAAGGGTTCATATTCCTAGGGTACAATACTATTGATAGGGTTTATAATATTAATCCTAGGGTTTAATATAGATCCCTTAGGTTTCTAATTCATTAGGTTTATAATATAAATTCCTTAGGGTTATAATATTAATCATAGGGTATATATTGCTATGGTTTAATATTATCCTATGGTTTACAATATTAAACCCGTTGGTTTATTAATTTTAGGGTTTATTTTCCAAAGGTTTAATATTCATCCTAGGGTTTAATGTTAATCCCTTGATTTTATTCCTTGGATTTATAATATTAATTTGTTAGGTTTATAATATTAATCCTGAGGTTTATAATATTAATCTTAGGGTTTATATTCCTATGGTTTAATAAAAATCCTAGGGTGTAATGTTATTCTCTTGCGTTTATAATCCCTCGGGTTATTAATATTATCATAAGGTATATATTCCTAGGGTTTAATATTAAGCATATGGTTTATAATATTAATCTTAATGTTTAATATTAATCCTAGTGTTTAATATTAATCCTTCTATTTTAGAAGCCAATTCGTTTAAAATATTTAAGCTCTTAGGTTTATTAATCTTATGGTTTATGTTCCTAGGATTTTATATTAATCCCAACGTTTAATGTTTTTCCCTTGGGTTTATTAATTAGATAGGTTTATAATGTTAATCCTAAATTTTATAATATTAATCTCATAGTTTAATGTTTATTTTAGGGTTTATAATATTTATGTGAGGGTTTCATATCCCTTGGATTTATAATATTAATTCCTTGCCTTTAATATTATTTCCATGGTTTTATAATCCCTTCGGTTTATTAGTCCCTTGAATTCATGATATCAATCCCTTGGGTTTATTAATTTAAGGGTTCATATTACTAGGATATAATATTATTCATAAGGTTTATAATATTAATCCTAGGGTTTAATTTAAATCTCTTGGGTTTATAATACAATTTACTTGGGTTTATTAATTCCTTGGTTTACCGATCCCTTGGGTTTATAATATCAATGTTATGTGTTTATTAATATAAGGGTTCATATTCCTAGGATATAATACTATTGATAGGGTTTATAATATTAATCCTAGGGTTTGATATAGATCCCTTAGGTTTATAATTCGTTAGGTTTATAATATAAATTCCTTGGATTTATAATATTAATTTCTTAGGTTTATAATATTAATCCTAAGGTTTATAATATTAATATTAGGGTTTATATTCCTAGCGTTTAATAATAATCATAGGGTGTAATGTTATTCTCTTTCGTTTATATTCCCTTAGGTTATTAATATTAATCATAGAGTATATATTCCTAGGGTTCAATATTAATCCTAGGGTTTCTAATATTAATCATAAGTTTTATATTGGTAGGGTTTAATATTAAGCATATGGTTTATAATATTAATCTTAATGTTTAATATTAATCGTGGTGTTTAATATTAATCCTTGTATTTTAGAAGCCATTTGGTTTAAAATATTAAGCTCTTGGGTTTATTAATCTTATGGTTTATGTTCATAGGATTTTATATTAATCCCAACGTTTAATGTTATTCCCTTGGGTTTATTAATCAGATAGGTTTATAATGTTAATCCTAAGTTTTATAATATTAATCTCATGGTTTAATGTTGATTTTAGGGTTTATAATATTTATGTGAGGGTTTATATCCCTTGGATTTATAATATTAATTCATTGTCTTTAATATTATTGCCATGGTTTTATAATCCCTTCGGTTTATTAGTCCCTTGCATTCATGATATCAATCCCTTGGGTTTATTAATTTAACGGTTCATATTACTAGGGTATAATATTATTCATAAAGTTTATAATATAAATCCTAGGGTTTAATTTAAATCCCTTGGGTTTATAATACAATATCCTTGTGTTTATTAATTCCTTGGTTTACTGATCCCCTAGGTTTATAAGATCAATCTTATAGGTTTAATAATAGAATGGTTCATATTCCTAGGGTAGGTTTATAAGATCAATCTTATAGGTTTATTAATAGAATGGTTCATATTCCTAGGGTATAATATTATTGATAATGCTTATAATATTAATCCTAGGGTTTAATAATATAGATCCCTTAGGTTTATAATTTGTTACGTCTGTAATATAAATTCCTTGGGTTTATGATATTAATAATTGAGTATATATTCATAAGGTTTACAATATTAAATCCTTTTGTTTATTAATTTTACGATTTATAATATTGATCCTAGGGTTTATAATTTTGATCCTAGGGTTTTTAATATTAATCATAGGGTTTATATTCCTAGGGTTTAATATTAAGCCTGCGATTTATAATATTAATCTTAGGGTTTAATATTTTTCCCTTTTGTTTATTTTCCTTTGGGTTTATAATATTAAACCCTTGCATTTATTTCTCCTTTGGTTTATAATATTAATCCTTTGGATTTATGGTCTTGCGGTTTTTAATTTTGGGTTTATAATATTGCATTTAGTAAATAGTCTGAAATGTTGGGTTTTTAGTATTGAGGTATATAATTTCGATTTAATATTGGGTTTTCTAATGTTAATATTTATAATATTAATTGTGTTATTTATAATATTAATCCTACAGTTAAAAATATTTCTTGTAAGGTTTATAATATTATTCTTAAGAATATAATATTAATGTTTGGATTTATAATGTTGGATTTTATAACATTAGGGCTTATAATAATTGATTTAATATTAGAGTTTAATGTTTTTGTGTTGGAATGGTTAATAAATCTATCATCATGTATAAAAGATATTGATAGTTATATTAACAGGTTAATACATGTATATTAATCATTAAAATAATGGTGAGAGATAAATAAGTATTATTAGTAATAACTTTATTATATTATGTTACTTTTGTTATTGTTAGATATAAAAATGTTTATATGTGTGTGTTATATTATTTGTATAGTTATTAGTAAGTACAACAAATAGTCAATTTCTAATAGCCACATTAACACTATACATTCAATAATTATTAATATGATTTATAAATGCCTATCAACCTATATCAACTACATTTACTGATGTGATTGTATATGTGCTTAATATACACCTATGGGCGTATATCAACCATATTGATAAATATAATTGTGCTAGTATTTAATTTTAACTGCACCAGAAATTTTTTGAAAGAAAGCTATATGATGCAAGTGGGATGTTTTGCTCTAACACTTCGAAGCGCAGGGTTGAGGCGAGCACTTCGGCCACAAACAAAAACAAAAATCCGATAAATTATTATTAATATATTATTTTATAAAAAAATACTTTTCAAATGAAAGTAAATGTTTATAACAAAATTATCTTTGTGTATTGTTTTTAAATTTGGTATTTAATTTCAAAATACATATGAGTAAAAATAATTTATTAAAGTTTTTTTTTGTTAGTTTTTTATATTTAATTTTTTAAAATAAAAATATATTTTCTGGAAAATACCGCGTGCTCAGACCGAAAACATAAATAAAAATGATGGATAAACATGGAATTTCGGAATATTTCTGAAAAGTAATTTATAATAAAAATTATATAAGTTTAAAATATATATATATATATATTAAATAAAAAAGACATACTTGAAAATAACATAAAAAAAAGGTTATTTTAGAAAAATGATGAATAAGAAATATATTTAAAGAAAATAAATTTAGAATGCAGAAGATCTAAATCCATGAAAAACGGAAATAGTTTGGTGGATAGCACTGCTTCCCACAACTCATTAGAAAGAGTATATATATCCAAAACATAAAAAAAAAACATGAGCATGATGGAAATGGATGCCGGCCAAATTCCGGGTTCAATATATAAGCTGTCTATTTCATGCTGCTACCATATGATATAAAAAGGTGTTACAGGGTTGGACTTAGAATGTAAAAATGAAGGTATGAATGAGACATGTCCATTTCCAAAAAAAATTTCCTCCTAATCCTGCTATTCGATAGCAACATGTTTTTACTTAAATTTCTGAGTAAACAACTCATTAAGAGTCAAAAGGCAGATTTACTAAAAGACAGCAGCACAGTGTCCCACAGCTACGTGCGCATATTCATTATTGCGCCTCTGGCTAATCTACTGGTGTGAATGATACCCGAAACGTTACAGAAAGCAAGCTTCTATTCTGCGCATTAGTATCAAGTTTAGATTCTAAAGACTATACATGAACAAACTCTAAGTAAAGTTGGAAGCTACAAAAAGGCAGTAAATTCAGGGGCCCTGCAAAGAAGAAATGTCTAAGCCAAATGCAACTACCATCATGCCTGTTCATTGCATGGTGTAGATTCCTCGTAATAATAAGGTGACATTTTTCCATCCTTGGGAGTTGGCTTGGCCTTCTGTTGCGGATTGGCCTGATGCAACATATCTACCACCCTCCTCATTGATGGCCTGTTGATGGGCAGGGAGCTTGTGCAGAGGAGTCCTACTTCCAGAACCATCATCATTTCCTCCTTGAAGCAACCCACAAGCTTGGGATCCAGCACTTCCTGCCATCGATTCTTTTTCTCTATTACCCACTTCACAAGATCTTTGTTCTCTCCAAACTCTGAATCTACTGGCCTCCTGCCGGTCATGAGCTCCAAGATCACCACTCCAAAGCTATAGATGTCAGTCTTTTCATTCACATTAAGTGTGTAGGCGTACTCTGCACAATACCACATGTAAAGTTCTCAAATGGAACTTTCGTAGAAAACTATTCAAAAGCTAAAGAAAAGCAATGGTGATATAAGATTGTAAATCTAAAGAAATGAAAGATTGATATAACACTGATTCCTACTTAATTTATAAAAAATTCTCTATAAAATTAATTCAAATTAACATTAAAGTTCAAGCCTAAACTAATTCAAATTAAAATTAAAGTTCAAGCCTAACTAAATTAGTGCAAAGTTTAATTTCATGGAAAAACAAGCCTAATCAAAGTTCACAATTCCATTTAATGGAGAAAGGAGCACAAGAAGAGCAAGGTGAGGTATAAATGGCCATCCTTATAAACAGCTTAACTGGATAAAGTACGCAAAACAAGAAACCCGAATTCAGGAATAAAATGAGAACACAAGCAACCAAACAATTCGCAACCACAAAATCAAATTATATTGGTCACTTGACCAAGGTCCGGATCAACCTCAAATAAATGGACTAAACACAACAATATGAACCTTGAAGTTAGAAAGAAATCTAGCAAAATTTGGAGAAACACCAAATAGAATTCACTTAAAGTATGCAACAGAACCAACCTGGAGCTATATAGCCATAAGACCCAGCAATTGCAGACATATAATCAACCCCCATGCCACAGCTCAGCAGAATTTTCGCGAGACCGAAATCTGCAACATGAGCGCCATAATCCTCGTCCAGCAGAATATTATTGGATTTAACGTCTCTGTGGACAATGGATGGCTCGCAATCATGATGAAGATATGCCAAACCCTGAGCTGCTCCAAGAGCAATCTTGTATCTTATGGGCCAGTCAAGAACAATAGACTTAGGCCCATGAAGTAGATCCCCCAAACTCCCATTAGGCATGTACTCATAGACCAACAGATTGGAGTCGCTATTACTACAACAGCACCATAGCTTCACGATGTTCTTATGCCTGATCTTTCCCAGTATGTCCACCTCTGCTTTGAAACCATTATCATTGGAAGCATCGCCTTTACTACTGCTCCAAAGCCTCTTAATGGCCACTGTCTCCCCATTGCTTAGCGTGGCCTTGTAAACCTTACCAGCTCCGCCGCTCCCAATAACATTATCTTCATCAAAGCAATCCAGAATCTCATTTTTACTGAACCTCAACCTGTGAAATGAAGTCAGCATCCAGGAAGATTTGTCAGCGGACTTTTTCCTCTTTGTATTTGCAAAGCTTCGGTACCTTCTGTAAAACAAGGCAAGCCCAAGGACAAAAATAATGAGAGACAAAGCAAACAAACAACGAAGCAGCCACCGCCATTTCTGCTGCGTAGCCTTTTCAGAACAGGACTTCGTGCCGTTAAAGCTCTCGCGGCTACACAACTCGGAATTTCCCAAAAAACTCTCTGCATACACCAGACTCGCAAACGCCAAAGGAACTTCGCCGGACAGACGGTTGTCCGAGACATTGAAAGAATTCAGCTTCAGATTCCCGAGCTCGGAAGGAATCGGTCCCGTGAGAAGATTTTCCGACAGGTCTAGAGAATTAAGCACTGGCAAAGTACCGAGACTTGCAGGAATCGAGCCGGAGAACTGGTTTTTTGCAAGATTGATCTGGGACAGTTGCTTGCACGAACTGATTTCAGCAAGAAGCTTTCCACTTAGCTTGTTATTACGCAGGTCCAGATTTTCGAGCTGTTGCAGCTGCCCCAAGCTGGAAGGCAAAGCGCCGGAGAGCAAATTATCGCTGGCGATTATCTTGTTAAGGTTCCGCAGCTCGCCGATTTCTGTAGGCATGCTGCCCGTAAATGCATTGCCGTTAATGACGAGCTCAGAGAGATTTTTTCCTTTGGCGATTTCGGGAGAAATAAGTCCTTCAAAACTATTGTTCTTGAGCTCCATAACTGAGATGCGAGGAAGTCCCCAGAATGAACTTGGCACCGTGCCATTAAAATTATTGTTTCCTAGCCTAACTCTATTTAAACTCGTGCAGGTTCCCAAGGTTTCAGGTAAATTACCAGTGAACGTGTTGTTGAAAATGTTGAGCATTTCGAGCTTTTTCTTCTTGCACAGGTCCGGAGGAAGGTTTCCGGAAAGCTGGTTATTTGCAATATCCAGTACTTGAAGTTCCGAATTTCTGCCCAGATTCTCTGGTAAAGTACCTGTTAGTCTATTCGTGAAGAGCTTTAACTGGGTGAGGCTCGTAGAGAAACCGAAGCCTGGAGGTATTTCACCAACCAGTTTGTTTCGATACAGATTCAAGGATTCCAGATTCAGTCTGCCCAGCCCAGCAGGAATCGAACCGGTGAGCATATTCATGGAAGCATCGAACCTCTTTAAAGATTTCAAGCCGCCAATGCCCACTGGAATGGGACCTGATAAATTGTTCTGGTAAAGCTCGATCTGTACAACATTTTCCAGCTTAGTGAAGCTCTCGGGAATCAAACCTGAGAACTGGTTAGCCGAAAAATCCAAATTTGTTAGTTCGGCGAGATTGCCTATCGTCTCTGGAATTTCTCCGACGAGGCTGCAGTTCTCCAGCCATAGATTTTGCAGCTTCGTCAGTTTCCCGAGCTCGGGAGGTAGAGCTCCGGTGAGAGAAGGATTGTAGGCCAAATAAAGCTGCAAAAGATTTGAGAGATTGCCTAAAAATGGCGGAATCGTAGTGTTGAGAAGATTGTTGACGAGATTTAAGACTTGCAGCTCTGGCAGCTGGCCGAACGAAGGGGGAATCGGACCGCTTAAGTTATTTCCTGAAAGATCCAGATACTTTAGCCTCGAGAGCTCGGAGATGAACTCCGGGAGTCGGCCGACGATGAAATTCTGCGATAAATCCAAATACTGGAGTTTAGTGCATCTTCCCAAGTCCGCAGGAATTGAACCGTTGACGTAATTATTGGCCAACGAGAGCTTCTTGAGGCCATCGATTCTGCAAACGACAGTGGGAAACGGTCCTATGATGTTCTTGCTCGAAAGATCGACTTCTTCTACGAACTTTTCGCCGGCATCGCACGTAATTCCCGTCCAATTACACGGAGAATTGTCATTCTCATTCCAGTTCTTGAACGCGCCTGACGGATCGTCGAATCCGCGTTTCAATTCCTGCAAAATAAGTACTTCTTGCGAACCGCCAATAGCAAAGCGGCATAATATTATCAGAACCAAAGAGAAAAACAGAAAATGCAGAGAGCTTTGCCGTGACATTTTCTGGTCCATGGCTTCAAATTTTCCCGGCAATGCACAGAAACAAAACTTAGACTTCCTTTCCCTTCCTCGTACCTCTTTACTCCTCGTGTCTTCTTTCAGTTTCAAAGCTCAAAGCGCAAGCTTCCACGTTCTGGAAGAGCCAAACTCCATTTTAATGCCGAAAAGATCTGCCGTAAAGTTCAAAATAAGGCCGTAACCGTGCATATCATTCCGACAGTGAATCGTTGCGACTCTAACCGCAACTTGCGGGCGCCCGGATGAATTCCTCCGTGTAGAATTATTCGGTTACGTAATTGTGCGGGACCTTATGCTGACATGTTCGTGAAGGCTGCGCTGGAATGAAGTGGTTTCCCTGTCAACATTGCTGACATCAGTGATGAAGAGACACGCTGTACTCTTCCTCAAATTTTAAATTTAAATGCCCCTTTCACTCTGGTATTACCTTCTCACTTAAATCTCATCCCTTCAATCATCGGGTTTTGCGGAATCTAAATTGTTGAAATATCACACTATTGGATATATTTACGTGTTTATAAAGCAAAGTCAGTAGAACTATGTACATATAAGTGGGGTTTGTTCTTAGAGGTTAAAATTTTATATGAGTGGAAGGTGGGAATTATCTTAGGGGAATTAAACTATTTTTAAAAATATTTTATTCATTAATATTTTTAATGATGATTTACTATTAAAGCTATAATAGGTTTTGTAAACCAAAAAAGTTGACTGAAATAAAACTTATGACTATTGAATAGGGTAAGAGTTCAAAATTTTAAAATATGGGGTAAGAGTTAAATTTTCTTTCTTATGGACCACCAATGAGTTATTTTAGGTGGCATAGTTTTTTGCGAATAAGGATATGAGTCAACATTTATTTCCAATGATAAACTAATTAAAATATGTAGTGAAAGTTAATTTTTCTTTCTCATGGACCACAATTGAGTTATTTTAGGTGGCAAAATTTTCTATGAATAAGGATATGAGTAACATGCATTTCCAACAATAAACTAAAAATATGATAAGAGTCTAAGATATAAAGATATTTGGAAAGAGCTAAATTCTCCTCCTTATGGACCACCAATAAGTTATAGGTGACATGGTTTTCTTTGAATAAGGATATGAGTCAACATTCATTATGGTCCTCACTCTAATTTGATTATTAAATTATGATATGTTTTGCCACATTTAAAAAATAAATATAATATAAATGAGAAATTGAAATAAAAATACAAATCACATAGAAAAAGAGTCCTACTTCATTGACCTTAATATTAACTTTTGTGATCCTTGCTATGTGCATACTACCACATGCAATAATGGGCATAGGACACTTAGCCCAACTTGTACTAACTTTATAGCTTTTGATGGGATTGACACAGGTGATAGATTATTAACTTAGGTGTATATAGTATTTTTTGATGTTTACTCTTGCACATTGTCATTATTATAGCTCAGCTTCGATGCTTCAACCACCCATGATGGAAGCAACCTTGGTTTCATGACTAATAGGCTTTAAAAGCTTATAGATTCCAAAGGCGCACCCTACACTGTGTTGTTAGGGTAAGTTTCTTTAGGTCTAACTTGTATTCTATTTCATCTCCTATGTCTATGTGAGGTTTTTCTCTATTGAGGAGACACATTGGCCTCCTCCCTTTTTCCATCTTTATTTTTTTTCCCAAACTCCCTTCTTCACATTTGGTTACCTTATTGCTTTTTCTAGGGCCCTGTTTTTCTTTCCAGGTCTCTTTATGTATCCTCCCCTTTTATGGTCTCAATTTTGCTTAATTCCTTTTGGTACATCCCTTTCCCTATTCATCTTCTCCTCATCCCTCTAAATCCATTTATGTCCCTCACCATGGCACATCCTAGCTCCTCCCATGTTCATCGTGGTCGACTAAGGAGAAGGGAGCATCCTCGAATGAGAACCCAATTCACTGTTGATGTGTCAGCAGCTTATTACCCCAATTCTGCGCACAAGGAGATTAATGTGGTAGAGGATGAAGCCGAGGTGGGAAGGAGGTTTATTTTAGATGCATAAATGGCAAGTAGAATGTTGGTCACTAGATACTAGCCCCAAGGGAAACACTCGCTCATGGAAAACTTAATACATGCAAATCATTAAAATTTACTAGCATATTGAGACCATTATGGGAAGGTCTTAGTAGAAAGAAGTGAGGCACAACAGGAAAATTTCTTTGACATTGATGCCTTGTGAAATTGAACAATAAGGTGTTCACTTTTGATAGGAAAACTGCAGGTCTGGATTTTCCTTAACAATGATGAAGAGGAAGCAGATCACGAGGTAATTCAAATGGACTCTCCCACAACATAATTGGTCATCATAATACTTCTTACATTTTAGGGTTTAAACAATTACTAAATACTTCTTTTTATTGGTTATAGTGATAGAGAAGTAAAAAAGTTTCTTGATAGGATTATATTTTTGGTTTTACATTATCATGTCATTACAATAAGGCTGATTATTTGGAGAAACTTATGTGTCTTTGTTATTGGTTTGATTTCCTAGTAGCAGGCTTGTAACCACAAGATTGACTCTTTCAACATAAATAATACAATTTCAATGCTAGGTTACAAAAAAACACATTAACTTATGTGTAAAATTACTCTATTGAATTTTGATAGATTATTCGATTTAGTAATAATCCTATAAATTATATGTTAAACATAAAATTATATGGTCTTTTTCATGGGATCCATTCATCACCATGAATTTTTTTTGGAGCACTTGGATTGTACATATTCAATTATGCAATTTCAATAAATTCAAATTTGATTTTAAGAAAAATTAATTAGAAAATATGCTCCAAAAAGAGTCAAAACTAAAACATTTAAAGTACATTATAAATAAATAGCTATATATTATTTTGGAATGTATATTTCCATAGTTGTAATTAATAATGAGAAGAAAATGTTTATGAAAAAACTAATTTTTGGAGTTTACAATGGTGAATTAATAACTCATTGGAGTAATTTGGGTGAGGCCCAAGATCAAACCTAGCAAGAGTTGAAGTTTACAATGGTGAATTAATAACTCATTGGAGTAATTTGGGTGAGGCCCAAGATCAAACCTAGCAAGAGTTGAGCCTTCACGAGGGTGGAGGAGCCTACTTCTTGAGCATTATCATGACATGTCAAAGATGTTCCCTCATGAGATTTGAAACCGGGTGGAGAGGATAACATTTCATTGTGTCAACCACTCCATCATCCCATGAGAAGACTTGATTAAATGTTACTAAAAAACATATAATCCTATTAAAAGTAGCATTATTGATAATCATAAAAGATATTAGTTTTCTTGAAAATATTATTTAGGTTAACACCATATTTTGATCTTAAACTATGACCTTAAAAATTAGCTCTAATTGATTAAAAATTTATTTTCATCCAAAAAATAACAATCCAAAGCCCAAAAATATACAACAATCATTCAAATTTATCTTTTAACAATTATTATAAATTATTTTAAATTTAACACTTTATAATATATTTTACCATTTAAAATTGGAAAATACCTATACAAATTATTTAAAAAATAAAAACTAAAAAATATTATTATTATATATTTAAATCAAACCCTTCACAATGTGATTAAAAAATCTCAAAACATACTATGTAAAAGTATCACTAAGAACAACGCGAGTCTTTTATATTTCTTTAAAGAAAATGACATCCCTAAACATGAGTACAAGATCTACAATACTATTGTTATGTTTTTCCAAAATCAAAGTTTGGTCAATATGAGAAACTTCACCACACACTGCATCTTATAAATATCTACATTTGCTTAGGCACAATGAGGACAATACCTTTGTTACACTCAATCTCAGGTAACCCTTTGATGATCACTAAAAAGGTCAATCCCCCTCTCCTATTTAGTACATTTCCTTGGGATGTGGGATTGTGACCCATCATTAAAATGAATTGCAGGAAATTATAAATGTTGTGAATTGCATGGAAATTATAAAAGTTGTGAGAGTAGGAGGCCATTCCTAAAGAACAAACAAGTGAACATCGTAATTTCAAAGTAATGGACCACCCTTGGATGGGGAGGCGCAACTCTTATAGTATATTCTCACCTTAATTGTTGCCCAAGAAATCTTGACCCAAATCTATAATATAATACAACGAATATCATTGTTAGTATTTTTAAATTTAACATTTATTTATTTACTGAAATTTTAACATTAGGATGACTTTTATATATGTGTAAGACTGATGATTTAATTTAATTTAATTTTTAAATTTAACACTTATTTATTTAAATTTTAATATTATGATGACTTTATATAAGTGTGAGAGTGTTGATTTAATTTTATATATGTAAGAGAGTCAGATGAATTTTATATAGGTGTGAGAGTGATGATTTAATTTTATATGTGTGAAAGAGTGAAAGTAAAAAAAAAATATAAAAATAATAAAATAATGTTATTGGGTTTAAATTATTAATAATAGTAATTAATTAGCTTATGTTTTATTTTAGTTATTTATTTTTTAAGAAAAAATATAGAATTTTTATATAAAATTAGTGAAGTTGATTGAAATGGATTTTAGTTATAGATTGAAAGCTATGAATGATAATCTAGGCCAACTAAACTTGGATATGATTGGATAGCATTTGATAGGAAAATGTATATCTAATTTAAACAAAGTAAGGTGGATATGGGTATCAGTACAAAAAGAAATAATGTTGGAGACTAAAAGTTACAAAAGATTCTCTAAGCCAACCATACTAGTTTTTTTCTTTTTCCTTAGGATTATCTGGGTTACTAGTTTTTTTTTTTTTCCCTAGGGTTATCTAGGGTATGTGTGCATTTTGTTCATGGGAAATTAAATAATATAAATTGACCATGCTTTAAATAATCAATTCAATATCATATTTTTTTCAAATTAATTAATAATTAATTAATAACAATGGTTAAATTATTTTTTCAAGCACGCCAAAACTCGACTAAGGCCACCAACAGAGAAGAGAGGATGAAGCAGGGAAGGAACTCGATCCCTGGTCAAAACCCTGATCCCCGAACAGGGTTCGGGTAGACAGTCGAGGTCAGTCCCCGCACAGTCGCCGTCACGGGAGCCTCCCCTCCAGCCCTTGCAACTGGCAAATGGCGGTCAAACCGCGTTTTGATTTTTCCTAAGGTCGGTAAAGATTATTTTATTACTGTAACTGTCAGTTGTAAGCAAGTTTCCATTTCTCCCGGTCTGTCGGTAGTTTATCTCCTTCTTTAGCATCAATCATGGTAAAGCCCTCTGAGTTTCTTGCATTGGACCCAGACGTAGAGGACATTCTTTCCATGTGGGGTAAAGAAATCAACTCCCAAAACGTGGACTATTATTTTGGCTCAGTAGATATACCCCGTCTGGCGTCTGCTTCACAGTCGGAGACCCCTCAGATTTTTACCCATGACAAGGTGCTGGACAGAGAGATCCAGCTTGAAGGTTATGCGAATGACCCTCCTCAACCAGCGAAAGAGACAGCACTGAGCGGGGTGAATGTGGCATCTAAGCCCCCGGAGCCAAAGGGTCTTATCCTGAAACCTCGGTTTCCAAACCCTAAGGGGTCTTCAGCAGAAGTTGAGTTTTCCAGAGCTCTAGGTGCTCCAGGTTCGCTCACGAGGGTTTCACTCTCTCGTGACTCACAAGACCTTCCCGGGATACAGACAAGCAACCAAGGTACCCCTGCTGCAGATGGGTCGGCAGAAAATGAAGGCCTGGGGGCAGATCCATTGTTTGATGGGAACGCCAATCTGGATCTTTCAGGACAGATCCCGTCTCTGTGGGAACAAGCTTCCCTCCTGCACTCAGCCCAAATAATTTCAGACAATAACGTGGACCGTGAAGGTAATAGACTGGCGGGGGAGAGCTCAAGGCCAAGAAGTGTGACTAGGAAGCAAAAAAGGCCTATAGGATCACAGGTAATAACGGAAAATCTGGTGCTAGGGATGGAGGTATCGATGAGAGAAGCCCTTGTGATGGCTGACTGCACTTTGGTAGGCAGAGCCAGAGGTAAGCCTTATTCTTCTGCTTTTTTACAAGAATGGGGTGCGAGTAGCTTTACATCTGAAAGACCTGTTAATTTCGAAGCACAGACACTAGCAAAAGGGTGGTTCAAATTCAAGTTTGAGGACAGAGAAACGGCGGATTGGGTTCTGCAGCAATTATGGCATATTGATAACATCCCCGTTCTTTTCAAAAAATGGTCTCCATTGTTCGATGCTATTAAAGAACGTACAGATACATTTCCTGTCTGGGTGCGTGCTCCGGGTCTTCCCTCCCTTCTATGGACTGAGGAAGTCTTCAGAACAATTGGTAACAGGCTGGGGGAATACATGACAGCGGACATGTCCTTTCTAATAACAAACAATTTGGCAACCGCGCGCATCCTTGTAATGCTCAAACCAAGTGGAGGCCTGGCACAAAAGGTAAACCTCCAATTTGATGAATATGTACATGAACAGCTATTAGACTATGAATACCTTCCCTTCAGATGCCATTGGTGCCACGAGCATGGACATTTAGCAAAAGATTGCCCTCACAAGAGAAGAAGGAGACATTTTCGTCGGACTCCTGCCCACAGAACAAACGCACAATCGGTCGATCAGACTAGGATGGAGCAGGACTTGCCGGAGTCACAAGAACAAATGAATACGGAGGCAGAGGAGACCGAGAAAGAACCATTGAATGCAAGCATACAGCCTACAGATCTGGAAGCAGAGATTGTTACAGACCAGGTCGCTGTGGAAGGAACGGCAGAGGTTACAGTCAAAGAACCGGAAGCAGTGATAGGCACGGCCGAAGAAACTCTACAAACTCAATCCGACGATACGGAGAAGGGTAAGTGCACGGGGTCACCCACCTCTTTTTTTTCTCCTGAGCCTACAAATGTAAATTATCATATTGCTTCATTGTCTAATCATGAGCAAGATAAATTTATAGCTGAAAATAAGGGCGGCCTCTTATCTGAGCCGAATGTGGAATCCTTAACCGAAACTTTGCCCCTCCTGGATATAAACAGTGAAGACCTCTGGCCCCCTCTCCCTCAACCTGTAACTCGAACCCCTTGTCCATACAATTTGAGATCTCAGGGTGGGAACCTTGCGATTCAGGGGTCTTTAGGTGGGCTGGGCTTAATTCCTCCTCAAACAAAGTCCAAAAACAAACGAGGTAGGAAATCCGATCTCTTCAAGGCAAAACTCAAAGCAAAGTTGGATATTGCAGATGGTAAACAATTCTCCATCCAGGGGGTCCTTAGAGCAGCCCATACCCCTGAAGAATTTATAAAATGATCTTAACATCCTGGAACTGCAGAGGTTTGGCCAGCAAACCTAAAAAACTGGCCCTGAAAGACTGGATTGTTAATTCAAAAGCAGATGTTGTCCTTCTGCAAGAAACCCTAGGGAAGGCCGCTGATATTGAATCTATGCTTAAGACCCTTCTTCCAGGGTGGTCCTTCAGTGCTATGGATGCCTTTGGACACTCAGGGGGGTTAGCAATTGGGTTCAAAGATGGGAGAGTTAAAGTTCTCAATAACTGGGGGATGAAGAACGTTATGGGAATGGAAATATTATCCCCTGATTTCCATTTCCCCATCTCCATAATAAATGTCTATGGGCCTTGTCAAGGTAGGGAATTTTTCTGGGATACCTTGATGACAACATCTGTTCTGAAAGCTCCAGTGATGATTCTGGGTGGCGACCTAAACTTCTCTCTGGGTCGTGCTGAAGCCTGGGGACCCTCGGCGAGAGAAGATCCTCTTACAGATTTTTTCCATAATCTCATCTCAGAAAATAACCTGGTTGACCCTCTCCCAATAAAGCTGAAGCCTACTTGGCGGAATCGAAGAGTTGGTGCAGACAGGATTGCTAAGAGGCTAGACCGCTTCCTGCTTTCAGATCTGCTTTCTGCTAAAATTCCCCTAATCAGGCAGTGGGTTGACGAAATTGGGAACTCAGATCATTTCCCAATCTTTCTAGATCTTTCTTCTCCTCCCCAAAAGCCCCCCGCCCCTTATAAATTCAATCCTGCGTGGCTGCAAGATCCTTCTCTCAGTGATTTGTTTAAAAAAACTTGGATTCACCCAGTCCACAATGCAGGAGAGGAGAAAAGTTACTTGTTCATGGAAAATTTAAAAAGAATGAAATCTGCAACAATCTCTTGGGCAAGAGATAGGAAATTGAATCAAAATGAGGAGCTAACTCGTATAAGGGAAGAATTGAAGAATCTGGAATGTCCGGATTCAGAAGGATACTCATCCCAAGAATCCAAGGATAGAATTTTACTCTTGGAGCAGCGGCAATCTGGAATACTATTGGAAAGGGAAGAAGAATGGAGAATAAAGAGCAGGGCTGTTTGGCTTAAATCTGGGGATGAAAACACCAAATTCTTTCATAACTTTGCAAAAGGAAGAAAATCAATAAATACCATTTGGAGCCTTAAAAATGAAGATGGAAGAGATGTCAAGTCTTTCTCTGATCTCTCAGGACTAGGGAATCGACACTTTCATAATTTATACTCTGAACAGAGAGAAGCCACTATTGCAGAAGTTCTCAATACTGTGCAATGTTTTCCCAGATTTATTGAGGAAGAAGAATCCGAAGATCTTTCAATCCCGGTCTCTAAGGAGGAGACTGAAGCAGCCATGAAGCTTTTAGGCAAAGACAAAAGCCCAGGCCCTGATGGCTGGACTATTGAATTCTTTCTTCATTTTTTTGACCAAATTGGAGATGAAATAACCGAAGTTGTAGAGGAGTCCAGATTAAAAGGAGATATTTATAGACCTTTTAATTCAACATTTATTGCTCTCATTCCTAAAAAGAATGAGCCTGAGAGCTTTGATGATTTTAGACCTATTTCTTTGTGCAATTGTATTTATAAGATTATTTCAAAGGTTATTGCTCTCAGATTAGCCCCAATTCTGTCAAGAAAAATTTCCATGGAACAATTTGGGTTCCTAGATGGCAGACAAATTCATGAAGCTATTGGGGTTGCTCAGGAGGCAATCCATAGCATCAAGATAAAGAAAAAAAAAGGAGCTGTTCTCAAAATCGACCTCTCCAAAGCATTTGATAGGATAAACTGGCTCTACCTTCGAATGCTCCTTACTCATGTGGGATTCAGCTACCCTTTCGTAAGCTGGATCATGGGATGCATAACAAATGTCAGCTTTGCAGTTTTGGTCAATGGAGCTGCTTCTTCATTTTTCTCTAGTCAGAGGGGTCTCAGACAAGGGTGTCCTTTATCTCCACTTCTGTTTCTCCTTGTGGCTGAAGGTCTTAGCAGGCTGATCCATAAAGCCAGAAGTGCGGACAAGGTAAAAGGTATAGAGGTAGCTACAAATCTCTTCATCACCCATCTTCTTTTCGTTGATGATATATTGATCTTTACAAATGGAAATTACAACGAACTAAAGGAGATAAAATGTATCTTTGATCTTTTTCTAAAAGCTACTAAAATGCAGATAAATGCTATGAAATCCCAAGTTTGTATTGCTGATGTGGACAGAAGGGAAAGAAGTCTTATAGCTAATCTTTTTCCGTTTCCTAGCCAATCATTGGAGGTTCCATTCAAATATTTGGGGTTTTGGTTAAAACCAGCCGCCTACAGAAAAGCAGATTGGAACTGGATTATTGCAAAAATTGAAGCTAGAATATCACACTGGAGCTATAGATGGCTTTCCAGAGCGGGCAGGCTAACTCTCATCAAGTCGGTCTTGCTAGCTATTCCGGTTTACTGGGCTGCACTTACCTGGATCCCCAAAGGTGTAATGGAAAAAATCAGAAGAATTTGCTGCAGATTTCTTTGGGCTGGTTCTAAGGAACTCACAGTTTTACCTTGGGTGGCATGGGACAAAGTGGCCAGATCAAAAGAATGGGGAGGATGGGGGATTAAAAGACTTCCTGATTTCAGCACTTCCTTAGCTGCAAAGTCGGGCTGGAGGCTTATCACCATAGAAAATCTATGGACAAGGGTGATTAAAAGAAAATATATCGACCCTATGCCCTTGGAAGATTGGATTCGGAGTCAGAACAAGAAAGCAAAAAACTCTTCCGTAATTTGGAAGGCCACAGTGGATGCTTTCTCAGTGATTGAGCAAGGTTTAGCATGGAAAGTGGGAGATGGCAGACAAATCAGGATTGGCAGAGATCCCTGGATTGGATGCAATGAAGCTTTTGCCTTATCGCCCGGGCTCCTTCGCCATCTTGAGTCCAAAAATATCACCTCATTAAATCAGGTGGCAAGAGATGGGCAGTTCTCCATCTGGGGTCAGGTTTGGAAGGATGATGAAGAATTAGGGCTAAACATTAGATGGAAGAACGAATGGACAGGTTTCACAAAAGAATTAAAAAGATCCAATGTAAGGATAAGGGAGGAACCTGATAGGTTAATGTGGGCTCACAGCAAATCGGGGGGTTACACACCAAAGGAGGGCTACTCTTATCTTTTGGGAAAGAAAGGATGGGGCAATCTGGATTGGTGGTCCAAAGCATTATGGAAACTTAAAAGCCCAGCAAAATCAAAGCTCTTCATATGGTGTATTTTAAAAAAGAAGGCTCCAACATGGGAAATCCTTCAATCCAGGTTTCTTGTTGGCCCAGGGCGTTGCCCCCTGTGCAAGGATAATGAGGAAACTTTAAATCATCTCTTCATCTCCTGCGTTTTCTCCCAGAAGATTTGGGAGGAGGTCTCGGGGCTTCTCAAGATTACAGCACATTGGGGAAATGAGCCGATTGCTGAATCATGGAGGAAATGGTGGTACACATACTCTGAAGGGAATTTGAGGAACCTGCCAATCATTTTCTGCTGGGGAGTGTGGCTTGCGAGAAATAAAAGTTTGTTCCAAGACCAAATTACACCGCCCTCTGCCATTGCTTCTAACATCGCTGCCATATATCTTTCTCTGCCTCCCCCTGAAGCAAAGAAAACCAGAACAATTCAAAACAATCTCATAATCCAGGAGGATATCCCAAGTGGTTTTTTTGATGGAGCCTCTCAAAATAACCGGGCCGGCGCAGGCATGAGCATTCACATCAACTCAGAACACATTCTAAAAGCCTCAGTTGGGTTGGGATCAGGAACAAACAATTTTGCAGAACTCTCCTCATTGCGCCTACTTCTCTGCTGGCTTCTTCACAAACACATCACCTCAATTCAGTTATTTGGGGACTCTCTAAACGTTATAAATTGGATCAATGGTTTAGCTGCTTGCCAAAATCAAATTTTAATGACTATTGTTGAAGAGATTTTACACCTGAAGACTCTCTTTAACAGGTTCTCATTATGTCATATCTACAGGGAAAGGAACGAAGAAGCCGATCAGCTATCTAAGGCAGGTTTACTACAGGATCCGGACAGCTGGGAGATAGAAGAAAATCTTCAGGGGCAGTCAGTCAGATCGAACCAGCCTCCCTATGATCAGTAGCACAAACAACAGTCATCTTGTTCCGCCCTTTTTTGTCGGCACTTTTCCAGTTCTATCCTTTATTGCTGTTCACATTCTTGTACATATATCTATTTTGCTGTCCTCAAACTCTCGGCTACTACTTTCGGGGTTATTACTGATCTCCAATTTTGAAATTTCAAATTTTGTTTTTGTTTCACAGTGCTGGAGGTCACTTTTCACTCTGTTTTTACAGGAGTTGTTTTCCAATATGGAGACTCCAAAAAATTTTGTAACTACTGTATAAATTGGTTTCATTTCCTCATCTTGGAGGAAGACTGTCTCAGGTTTCAATCCGAAAAATAGCTCCCCGCGGGTCGAGCTGTATCTGCTCTTTTAAGCCCTGTGCGGCTTATGAACTACTGGAACAAAACTTTTTTTTCTCTAATAAAAAGTTGCTTTTTTCCCCGGAAAAAAATTAATTAATAACTAAAAAATGTTTTAAAATAATTTTTTTTATATAATTAATAACTTTTTTTTAAGATAAAAGCATCTGTTAAAAAATAAACACTTTATTCTACCTCATACGTACAACCACTAACTTCATTATTTATAATATTAATATAAATGTTTTATTGGCAGTAAAAAATTATTCTCCAATCATAATTTAAAATGCACCAATCTCTTTACTTATTATCAGATGCATTCTTGCTTTTAGAATAATATTTTTCATTTCATATAATATAATATAATATAATTATTAAATATCACTAAATTTTAACTTTTAAATTTAAAAGAAGTAAAAGCTACTGCAAATGATAGCCAATTAAATGTCATCATTCTCTATATTGACTTAAATGACTATATGCATTTTTGTTTTTAAATAATATTTTTTATATAATATGATTAATAAATAGGACTGAATGAAGTAAAAGCTACTGCAAATGATAACCAATTTAATGTCATCATTCTCGGCATTGATTTAAAGATACAAAATAGTAATACTAAGCACTTGTGTAGGAGGGGAATTACCATTACACTTTAAAGTGAATATTTTAATGTAAGTTGGTTATGTTATTTTAGTAAATAAATATTAATTATAAAAGAGAATGAGTAATTAATATATATATATATAAAAGTTTAAGTTTAAGTTTAAGTTTAGTTGTATAGAGATTACACAAATTTCAATTTGTGAGAAAATATCACTTAGGAAAGCTATATAAGTGTATTTAGCATTAATATCACAATAAATATTTTGGAAAAAAAATTGTTGTGTATTAATAATAAAGGTAAGGAGTTGTTGAAATTCAAAATAATCACAAAAAATTATTATGGTGAAAACAAGCTTACTAAGAAGATAATTCGTCTTTGCTGGAGTTGTAGCCCGTTAGCAAAAAGGATATATGGTTAACAAACTTTATGCAACATAGAAGCATTTTGTATAGTTGTCCACCATATAATGTAAGGAGAAGCTTTTGCAACAAATAAATGAGGTGCTTCTTCCCCATTGTGTAACTTTAAGCACTTGTGTAGGAGGGGAATTACCATTACACTCTAAAGTGAATATTTTAATGTAAGTTGGTTATGTTATTTTAGTAAATAAATATTGATTACAAAAGAGAATGAGTAATATATATATATATATATATATATATATATATATATATATATATATATATATATATATATATATATATAAGTTTAATTGTGTAGAGATTTCACAAGCTTCAATTTGTGAGAAAATATCACTTGGAAAGCTATATAAGTGTATTTAGCATTAATATCACAATAAATATTTTGGAAAAAAAAAATTGTTGTGTATTAATAATAAAGGCAAGGCGTAAAAGAGTTGTTGAAATTCAAAATAATCACAAAAAGTTATTATGGAGAAAACAAGCTTACTAAGAAGATAGTTCACCTTTGCTGGAGTTGTAGCCCGTTAGCAAAAAGGATATATGGTTAACAAACTTTATGCAACATAGAAGCATTTTGTATAGTTGTCCACCATATAATGTAAGGAGAAGCTTTTGCAACAAATAAATGAGGTGCTCCTTCCCCATTGTGTAACTTGTGTAATACCAAAAAGTTCCAATTACAATTATGAAAGAAATATGCCAAAGAAGGATATTGTTGAATAAGATACCTAATGTTAAAATCATTGATGTGTGTTATTGTTTTCACTTTGTTCCTAGTATGCTACCAAGAAATTTGTTGTTGCAAAGACGAAGGTGTTGTTGTGTTGAGGAGACCAATATGCCTGAAAGGAAGCCTAATCATACATTTCCAAGTTACCCAATGGGATATCATTGTGTGATTGAAATGCCATGTTTTTTAGGATTTGGATATGTAAAAGAATATTGGTTTTGGATTAACACTATCAAGAGTCATTTGTCAAACCTAAAGTTGAGACAAATTCATTTCAAGAAGCTTCAACCATTTGATAATAGAGCTCGCAAGATGGATGGAAATGGTTGAAATTCATATGTAAAGGGACTAGAATTTGTTACTAAAGGAAAATGGGTAGTGATCAAGCGGTGTAATACATCCACTACAGGAAGAGATATACACACATTATATTCATAAAGAAGATCAACCCATCCAAGGTTAGAAACTCCCTTAAAACCTAATTGATTTATCAATGATAAATAACAAAGCTATTTGACTAACTAATGAGGTGCACTCATCCCCCCACCTCTAAGTGAAGCAAAAGGGAAAATACCTCAACCATGAGGAAAAGAGAGATACTTAAAATGTCTTTGAGAAGTGTAAAGAGATAAAAATAAAAAATATGATCTACATAATGCCAAAACCATGAGAATGAACTACAGTGCTATCTAAACCCCTTGAACTAAGAGAAGATGTGGGAATGAATAACCAACATGTGATAAGAAACAATGCTAAGCCATGGTAGATAGCCTTCCCTTCAATACAAGATACACTAACAATAAAATGGAAACCAACCCCTCCAATAAAAGAAACATGCACCAACAAAATGGCATAGGAAAACCTAGGAGGAAATTAAATAAAACACGAAAACAAGAAAATACAAAGTGTCTTTGGTAAGATAATGTTCCTAACTCGACCATAAGAAGGGGAAAGAGATCACACTTATTACTGCCAAGAATAAACACTAAAAGCCTTAGGAATCATATCAAGATTTAAGGATAAAATAAGAAAATGAAAGAAAAATAGTAAAGGAAAATGTTATTTTATAGCCCACAACAACGTTTGACCATGGAACTTTGTCTCATTTTTTGTAAGCAATCCATGAGAACAATTACCCTACCTCTATGTTTTGACTAAGTGTACTAGTCAAAGTAGAGAGACACAGTTGAGGTGGCAATGGATGGATTGCCACATTCTCATGACTTGTAGAGATGGCATTCACCTTGACATCATTTAACCAAATTTTTGAATAGTGAATAAAAGGAATTAGATTGCCCTTAGAGGTTCCAAAGAGAGAACATGGGGCATTTTTGTATCACTAATGTCCTAGTGATGTGTCCTTAATGGTCTGCATGTAAGGAGAAAATCCATGAAGTTGGGTAAAGATTTTTGGCAAAGTGGTGAGAAAAATGGTTTTTTTAACCCTTAATTGAGATAGTTTTAAGCGTTTGCTTCAGATGTTAGGAGCTCAACCAAGTTCTTAAATAATCCCTCGATCGATGAGTTTTATAGACATAGAAAATCCTTTATAAAGGTGCCGCATTGGGTTAAATAAACTATAGATCTAAATATGAAGCTCAAACAAGCTCTATAGCATAATCAAGAACCCATTTTTCATGAAAGTAGTGAACAAATCCATGAACCAACATTTTTTTGGTGTGTGTTTGATTGCAATAACTCAATCAAACTATTTATTAAACTCAAAAAAACCTTGATTGATCTTTTAATTAACCCCGAATTGAAGTATTTAAAAATCCCCATCCCTCGATTGAAAAATTTAAAATCCCTCAATTGAGCTATATTACTTGATTGAGGGTTTAAAATCCAAAAATTATCACCTTCTTGTAGGATTTTCTGCAATATAAATTTCAAGGGATGAAACCCCTTTATCTCTTCCTCTTGGTAGTGTTATGTATCTAGTAGATTTGTCAATAAATCATCTATCCAATAACATATCATTTTCACACTTTCAACTTCATATTATATTTTTTATTTTATAACTTATGCTAAAAAAATAAATAGAATAAAAATTACACAAGAAAAAAAAAAAAACATATATCGTATTTCCATAGTTGTTTCCTCTTCAAAAACAAAAAATGGTTTTTCAATTTATGTAAACAGTTAAAAAGTAAATTGACAAGAAGAAGAAAAAATGTAGAAAATGATATTATTATTATTATTATTTTGTAAACTAAGGTCTTTTATATTACTACTACACAAATATACATAAAAAAGTTTATCTTCTTTGGTTTGCCACTAGGGAAACTAGACTAGTAGCACAAATTACTTTTTTTTATTAATAATGCCATGGATAATCATACTTTATTTCAAAACATAAACTAATAGAAAATATAAACTAATAAGCATAAGCATTAACATTTCAACTCCTTGAGTTGTGCTCTTCTTGAGTTGAAATGCTCACCTCATCATATTTCAAGAGGGGGATCCACCCGAAAAGGTGGTTGTCGTTCACTTTCACCAGAGGAGGAGGAAGAATTAGCATAATTTCCCAAAGCCCATTCCATCCTTGTGATTTTCTTGTCTATATTATCTACCTTCTCCACTATTTTAGTCATACAAATTATCAGCTCTTGTTCTGTGTTAGTTTTCCCAGTGAGCACCCTCCCGTTAGAGTTTTCATGTGCTAGTATAGTTAACTTTGTACATATAGGATGAGGTATGAAACCTGTGATGGGCCTAATTAATATGTGTATAACAAGGTGTAACAACCCTAGTTAAAACTCCATGTAAAAATATATAAGACCACGGTTGACGGGACACGTATTCCAATTAGAATGGTGGGAAAATCATCCTAGTGGGTGTTCATTTCGGTTATTATGGCTAAGGAAATTGGCAAAGGAAATGACAAAGGCTTTGGAAAGGAAAAATGGAAGTTTGGCACATTTATTAATGAAAATAATGGAAATTAGGAGAAAAGGAAGGTGAAAGGTCACAAGTTGCATGTGAGGAGGAAATTGAAGGAAAATAATGGAAAATGAATAAAATAGAGGCCGATTTGATAAAAAGGCTTCTAAGGATTAGTTGGCAAGCTTTTTCTCAGGTTTTTCATTGGATCAAGAAAGGTAAAGAAGGTAAGAGAAAGGAAGGAGCAAGAAAGGAAGAGCAGGATCAGACAGCTACAACAGGATTCTTTGCAGGTATTGATTTGCATGTGTGTTTTCCTTGCTAGATTTGTCATGCATGGTATTGCATGTGGATCATTGTTGTTATGGCATGGGTTTTTCTAGGTGTGACAGTGTTTTTAGCCTAGCCTTGCCATTTCCGGATAGCCATGGTGTGATGGGGCTCTCATGTTTTGGTTGAGATGGATTGCTAGATGGATTTGAAGCTGAGTGAGGTGGATCTCCGAAAAAAAAAGAGCACATGGCCTATTTATCCTTGAATTGGACCGTGGATTGTAATAAAGGCACTGGCCTAGTGACCCCTGAACCAGACTGTGGGTTGTGGTAAAGCCAGATTTTTTATTTCCTTCGTGGGCCTAGGAATCATCGACCAGTGAATGGCGGGATATACAGTAAAATCTAGAGGCGATTTTCCTTGATTAGGCTCAAGAATCCTTGTTGATGAATGCCAGATATACGGTAAATATTAGAGGGTGGTGTCTCGGTTTAGGGCTTAGTGATCCCTGGATAAGACCGTGGATTGTGGTAAAGCCTGAGAGACTAGGAGATAGGAAAATTCCTCACGGTGTAGGTGGAGAAATATGGTGGCATCCAAGATTTGTTTAGCCTAGTGATCTGGTGGAGATCATGGTAAATCTTGCTATTACATGTTTATTATGTTGACCTAGTGATCCGAGATGGATTATGGTAAAGCCTGGTTTCTATTTATGAGGTGAGGTGGTTGATCCGGATTTAAACAGGAACACAACAAATTACAGAGATAACCATAAATACAGAGATGATATAACCATAAATACTGAGATGCAGCGGAAATAATACTTCATTTCATTACTGTAAAATACTGAAATATGCTTACAAACAGAAATGGAAAGAAACCAGCTAGGGCGATGGTAGCTTATCTCTGAGAAGAGATGTGGCGGCTACATGCCTCTGAACTGTTCTAAAACTATGTTACAATGAGGCTCGAAGGCCTATTTATTGTTGAGAAACAATGGAAAACCCTTCACATCCCGAAACCTAACCCTAGAAGATGAAACGCCAAATTGTGGGCCCCGTTTGGGTAAATTGGTACATCAATTTCCCGGGGTCGTAACTTTGGCATACGATCTCCGTTTGACGTGTACGATAGCTCGTTAGAAATATCTATCCGAGTACTACCACTTTGGGAGGCAACATCGGTCCATGGACCCATGTTGCCCCAGATTCCCAAAAAAAACGTCGTTTAGGGCCTCAAAACGGCTCTGGAAGTTCAGGACCTGAAAAACTGCTAAAAATAGTAAACTGTGCTACAATTTAGGAAATTGAAAAAGCTGAAAGAGACAGTTGTGGGGGTCCAAATGGGATAGGTGGGTGGCCATCGAAATCCACTTGGATCATTCCTCCCCCCTTAGGAAGCAATGGTCCCCATTGCGTTGAGTTCCTCCCTGAGATGAGGAAGCTTCTGCTGATCTGGTTCTCCGGTGAGCTGTTCTGTAATCTCTGATATGTCCAGAAATGGTGGGAAGCATGGTCGAAAATGGTCCACATTGAACACTCGATGCAAGCGAAGGAATGGAGGAATGTTGTACTTCAAAGCATTGTTGCCCGTAGCCTTGGTACTAGTGTAAGGACCATGTCGGAGTGGTCGGAGCTTCTGATGGGCTCTTGTAAGGCGTTCTTTCTGCAGATGTAACCAAACTTTGTCGCCCACCTGAAACTTGTTAGGGTCCCACCCTAACCCCCTTATTTATGTCATGGGATCACGTCATAGTCAAGAGTCAATAAAGCCCATATTAATATTTGTAAGTGGTTAACCCGCAATTAATGACGGGACCACAGTTAGTTGCAAATGGGCAGTAGTATTAGATAGATGGTAAATGGGCGGTAGTATTAGATAGATGGTATTAATAAAACCCACGGTATTGGCCCGTGGTATTGCATGTATGAGTCATATATAAAGGATAGAGACTCCCTGCGAGGAGTATCGTGTCTTGTTTTGTAATCGAGCTCTGCTCTATTGGAGGTTGCCCCCTCGAAGAGGCCTGTGAACATTTCTCTCTGAGTAATAAAATCATTGCTATTATGTGTTCTGGGTATATTTTCTTCGCATATTCTGTGTTCTGGGTATCTTTTCTTCGCATATTCTATGTTCGGTATTACTTTGCAGGTTAAGAGCATAACAAGTGGTATCAGAGCACTTTCCAGGGCTCGGTGGGATCTCCAAATTTTAGCAAATTTTTTTTTGGCTAGAGACGTGTTTCGGCGTCTTTAAACCACGGGATCTGTCGTTAAGCGCATAAACCTGCGGATTTGGGGAAGCATGCACGCAGGAAATACAAGAGGTGGTCACGTCTGTTGGACTCCCTTGTAACCCCTGTGGGTACCCCTTCGAGTAGTAGCGCATTAGACAGAATCGCGCACGGACTGTCTTCCATGTACCCTCTGGGTATATAGGAAGCCCCCTAGCTCCCTTGAAACCTCGCCATAGATAAACCTTCGGCCGTCTTGTGGCTACAGTACACCGAGAACAACACTCGGAGAGATTACTCGCTCGTACGATAGGGTAGTCGGGTTGTACGGCTAAGGGTACGGTCGATCCTCCTTAGTTAGAGCCCTGAAACATTGGGCCGAGTACTACTGTCAGACCCTTATGTATATTGCGATCTGTAGCACCTGACACTCCTCAAGACCATAGTTCCCTTTCCATAGGGGGATCACACATCACCTATTCCAGATCAGCAAGTGTAGCAGTAGCCGACATCAGTCCCGCAGCTCCATCAGATCAGCAGCAGCAGTTGTTCCACCATTCAGATCTCTCAGATCCACCAGATCGGAGTAGTTGTGAAGGGTTCCTGTCCCTGGATATATTTTTCGCAGGACTTTTGGCGGCATTGACATTCTGAGGATTTGGCGACTGCAGTATTGATCAGGAAGGAGTAAAACTCCGTTAGGAGTTTTCCAAAAAAAAAAAAAGTCTGAGATCTTTCGGGGCGCTTATTGGTGACCTAGCCCATCAGAATCAGGACGACGAGCTGAGCAAGGTGGTACCATTCAATTTCTTAGTAAAAATTTTTTAGGCGGTCCCAATTTTTCATCAGGTTGGTGTATGGTAGAAACTCGCGCTCAAGCGATGGCCAATGAAAGGATCGACAAAATTGAAGACCATGTGAACTCCCTCCAAACTGCGGTGAAGAATATCGAACTTGAGCTTAAAGGAATAAGTCACCAGATACATGATGCACTCCCAAAGGGCAAGGAGCCAGCCCATGAGGAGGCGTATAATGGCCATGAATACCATGAGGGTGAGTCTAGCCACTCTCATCACGTCTGGCACACCCATCCACCACCCAGTCAGCGACCTCCCAAGTTGGATATGCATAAATTTGACGGTTCTCACACGTCCACATGGCTAGCACAAATGGAGCAGTATTTCCAATTGAATCATATCATAGATGAGGGGACTAAGCTTATGGTGGGCACCATGTACTTGGACAATGAACGATGGCAATGGAAGGAATGGCATCAGCGTTGCAATGGACATTTTCAGAATTGGGCTCAATTTGCCAAAACTCTTCGCAGTCGCTTTGAACAGGAAGACTCTTTTTTGGGGCGTCTCACTAAGCTCCGACAGACGGGTACAGTGGAGGAATATATTACTGCTTTTGAAGCCTTAGCCTTCCGCACTAGGGGTCTCACAGATGAGTTCTACATGGAATGCTTTATCAACGGTCTTAAAGAAGCCATCAAAGCTCAGGTTCTACTCCACCACCCTCCCACATGGACAGAGGCTTGCCAGGTAGCCCGTAAGGTGGAACGTGCATTAACAGCCCAATCCAGCCGCCCCAACTTCCCCGCTAAAGGTCGTCCCTCACAGGCTCCCAATACGACTCAGACACTTAAGATTCAAAAGGTGTCACCTGCGGAAATGGCCGAAAGAAGGAAGCAAGGACTATGTTACTACTGTGATGAAAAATATTCCCCGGGTCATAAATGCAAAGAGCGCAAGTTTTTTCAAATAGATGCCACTGACTACAGCTCCATCGAGGAAGATCCACCACTTGAGGAACCGGAGGAGATCGAAGAAGATAACCAAAAGGAGATTGTATCTGATGAACCAATTATTTCGCTAAATGCATTGGCAGGAATTTCTTCCCCTCAAACTCTCAAAATCAGGGGTTTTCTTAAACATCGCCCAGTAGTAGTCTTGATTGATAGTGGAAGTACCCATAATTTCATCCATCAAAAGATCGCTGAAGCAGCACATTGTTTCGTCCGGGCAGTTTCTAACTTCCAAGTCCAGATTGCAGATGGGGGCACAATGAAATGTGAAGGTCGCTGTGAAAATGTCAAAATTCAAATGGGGGATTATCAATTGAAAACCCACATGTTTGCAATACACATGGGGGGTTGCGACATTGTCCTAGGCGCGGAATGGCTCCGCACTCTTGGGCCAATCACAATGGATTTCCAGGAGTTATATATGAGTTTTAAGCAGAACAACTCCACACATACCCTCCGTGGACTAGAGGCGGGAGCCCTCTCTATCATCAGCTCGCATAGGATGGAAAAATTGTTTAAAAAGGGCCATCATGGAGTGGTAGCTCAATTTAATGCCATCCAGGTAGTAGACACCATGTCTCAGCCAATTCATCCTGAGATGCAACAGATTTTAAATAAACATCGGACAGTCTTTGACAAGCCTCATGAGCTTCCACCCTCGCGAGGGGAACATGATCATAGCATCACATTGGTTCCAGGGGCCCAACCCCCAAATGTGCGGCCATACAGATATCCGTTCACCCAAAAGAATGAAATAGAAAAAATCATCAAGGAATTGTTGGAAGCAGGTGTCATTCGTCCCAGCATTAGTCCTTATTCATCCCCAGTGGTCATGGTCCTCAAGAAAGATGGGGAGTGGCGGATGTGTCCCGACTTCAGGGCCCTCAATAAGTTAACAGTCAAAGATAAATTTCCCATCCCGGTGGTTGAAGATTTGCTGGACGAACTCAATGGGGCTCAATTCTTCACTAAGTTGGATCTTCGCTCAGGCTACCACCAAATTCGCATGAAGGAAGTCGACATTCCCAAGATAGCTTTCAGAACTCATGAAGGCCATTATGAGTTCCTGGTCATGCCATTTGGTCTCTGTAATGCCCCCTCTACTTTTCAGAGCCTTATGAATCACCTTCTCAAACCATATCTCAGAAAATTTGTCCTTGTCTTCTTCGATGACATCCTCATCTATAGTGGCACTTGGGCGGCACATCTTCAGCATGTAGATCTACTCTTGCAACTGCTCCGCGCGCATAAATTATTTGTCAAGATGTCTAAGTGTTCATTTGGCATGGAAGAAGTTGAGTATTTGGGCCACATTGTGGGGCGTGAAGGTGTCAAGGTGGACCCAAAAAAGATCCAGGCAATGCAAGAATGGCCTCAACCTAAGACCTTGAAAAGCTTGAGAGGATTTTTGGGCCTCACAGGCTATTATCGTAAATTTGTCCGCAACTATGGCCGCATAGCGAAGCCCCTAACGCAACTCCTAAAGAAAAACTCCTTCTTCTGGAATGAGGAAGCACAACAGGCATTTACCGCTCTCAAAACCGCCATGTGTTCCACTCCTGTCTTAGCACTACCGGACTTCACCAAATCATTTGTCATTGAATGTGATGCTTCGGGAACAGGTATTGGAGCGGTCTTAATGCAGGAAGGGCGACCATTGGCCTTCACCAGCCAACAACTAAGTGGGAGGAATCTGGGCCAATCTACCTACGAGAAGGAAATGATGGCCATCTTACATGCAGTCGAGACCTGGCGACCTTACTTGTTGGGGTGACGTTTCCAAATCCGCACAGATCATCACAGTCTTAAATATTTTTTGGAGCAACGCCTATCTTCCCCACAACAAAATAAATGGTTAGCCAAAATGCTGGGATATGATTATGAGATCATTTACAAGAAAGGGAAAGACAACAGGGTAGCAGATGCATTGTCGCGCCAATTTGAGGAGGAAAGTACTCTGCTCGCAATTTCCCTCCCCATTCCAGACTGGATTGAAGAGGCTCGCAGGGAATGGTTTTCACATCCCGGGCTCTCCCAACTCATTTCTTAATTGCAGGTAGATCCTAATTCCAGCAAGGGCTACTCGTGGCAGAATGATATGCTTCGCTACAAGGACAGAGTCGTAATATCACCAACATCCACCCTCAAAAGTCGCATTTTGGCAGAATTGCACTCATCTCCCATTGCAGGACATTCGGGCTTTCAGAAGACGTATGCTCGCACCAGAAGATCATTTTTTTGTGCCGGCATGAAACAGGACATCCTTACTTTCGTAGCAGAATGTGACGTCTGTCAACGCCACAAAGGGGAAACCGTCAACACACCAGGCACATTACAAACATTGCCCATTCCGGCATCAATTTGGATGGAGGTCTCCATGGATTTCATTACAGGTCTTCCAAAGTCTGGGAACAAGTCAGTCATCATGGTGGTTGTGGACCGACTGTCGAAGTATGCTCATTTCTGCGCCCTACCCCAACCATTTACACCAACTTTGGTTGCTCAAACTTTCATGGATCAGATCTTCAAATTGCATGGCATGCCCACTTCTATTGTGTCCGACCGCGACCCAATCTTCACCAGTAATTTTTGGCAGGAGCTCTTCATAATACAAGGCACTCAACTCAAACTCAGTACTTCATATCATCCGCAAACAGATGGTCAAACCGAAGCCGTCAACAAATGTCTAGAAACCTACCTTAGGTGTTTCACTTAAGAAAAGCAACACCTTTGGGTACAGTGGTTACCTCTGGCGGAATGGTGGTATAACACCAACTATCATGCCACCACCAAAATGACTCCCTATGAAGCAGTCTATGGACAACTTCCGCCTTCCCCTACTTCTTATCTCACGTAGTGCTCCAAAGTACAAGCCGTGGATCAACTCCTACAACACCGCGCAACCATGCTTGCCCATCTGCGCGAGAATCTTCATCAAGCTCAGAACCGTATGAAGAAACAGGCTGACCAACATCGCTCAGAGCGCCAATTTCAAGAAGGGGATTAGGTCTTTTTGAGGCTGCAACCATATAAGCAAACATCACTCAAAGACAAGGGTTGTCAAAAGCTCTCTCCAAAATTCTACGGACCATACCAAGTACTTCAGCGCATTGGAGAAGTGGCTTACAAGTTGGCTTTGCCACCTACAGCAAAAATCCACCCAGTTTTCCATGTATCGTGCCTCAAGAAAGTGATTGGGAACAATTGCCGAGTTCAAACCAGTCTACCTGAATTAGATGAAGAAGGGTCAATCTGGCTTCAACTTGAACAGGTTCTAGACACACGAGACAAGCACCTGCGCGGCCGCATGATTAAGGAGGTCCTCGTCAAATGGAAAGACACCTCTCCGGAAGATGCAACTTGGGAACCAACCACTATTCTTCAGCAGTTTCCGCAGCTTCAGCCTTGAGGACAAGGCTAGTCTTAAGGGGGAGGGCATGTTAGGGTCCCATCCTAACCCCCTTATTTATGTCATGGGATCACGTCATAGTCAAGAGTCAATAAAGCCCATATTAATATTTGTAAGTGGTTAACCCGCAATTAATGACGGGACCACAACTAGTTGCAAATGGGCGGTAGTATTAGATAGATGGTAAATGGGCGGTAGTATTAGATAGATGGTATTAATAAAACCCACGGTATTGGCCTGTGGTATTGCATGTATGAGTCATATATAAAGGATAGAGACTCCCTGCGAGGAGTATCGTGTCTTATTTTGTAATCGAGCTCTGCTCTATTGGAGGTTGCCCCCTCGAAGAGGCCTGTGAACATTTCTCTCTGAGTAATAAAATCATTGCTATTCTATGTTCTGGGTATATTTTCTTCTCATATTCTGTGTTCTGGGTATCTTTTCTTCGCATATTCTATGTTCGGTATTACTTTGCAGGTTAAGAGCATAACAAAACTTGTGTGGTACCCCTGTGGGTGAGGAGAAGTTGTTCCTGTGTTCTGTCATGACAGTATCCCTTTGCTGCTGCTGCTGCGTGGAGGAACCCTTTGCAGGGGTCATGGATGTAGCAACGATCTTCCCCTTACTTTGGGAGTGAACTAGACAGATGAATTTCCTAGTCTGGGAGATGAGCTTGCTGCCTTTCTTAGTAGTGATCAAAGAGGTGGCAGTAGGTGGGGCTACCTCTGGTATCCTGTATAATGAGTTATTCAAAGAAATAATGACAGCACGAGGCCTTGACTCATACACAGCATGTCGCCTCCACAAGTATGGCTGGCCTAATAATACATCACAAACATCCAGAGGTGTAACATCACACAATACCTTGTCTGTGAAGGGTTTGATGCTGTAGGGAAGGCGGCACTGCTGGCGAACTTTCAGATCTCGTCCTTCATGAAGCCACCCGATACTGTACGGCTGCGGGTGCGGTGTAGTTGGTAGGCCCAACCGCTTCACGACCTCTGCTGAAATGAGGTTCTTTTGGCTGCCACTGTCGACAATGAATTGTAGCGGCGAACCCTTCACCCACATCTGTGAGTGGAAAAGATGCTCCCCTTCCTCTGGATTTTCGGGCTCATCTTTTTGGATCTTGGCGGTGGCAACAGTGGCGCTGGGATCCACATCAATGATCTGCTTCCCTTTGCCATTCCCCTTGTCGGGTTCTGGCTCAAGGTCGGAACATGCATCTGATTCGGAAGCCTTCAACTCAGCCACCAGCAACTGCTTGGTCCGACACTCACTTGTGTTATGAGTGGGACTCTTGTGGAACTCACACCACTTCCCTGTGTCCTTCTTCGGCTTCATGGTGTTGTTCTTTTCTTGCGGCTTCGACGGGTTGTCTTGGGTTACCCCGCCTTGGCTTTGTCCTTTGGGCTTCGGATTTGCAGATCCAAAGTCTCGCTTCTTCTGTTTGAACTTTTGCTCGATTTTGACAGCGTATCGGTATGCTGTGCCGAGTGAGGAGATGTTCAAGAACACCATCTCTTCTTGGATGTATCTGTGCAAGCAACCACGGTATTTGAGTACCAGATGCAGCTCAGAATCTTTGATACCCAACTGTGTGCGAAGGGTATGAGAAATGTTTGTGAACTCCGGCACACTTTGGTCTCGTCCCTGCCGCAGTGTGGTCCATTTGATGTATTTGTCCTCATAGCTTCCGACAGGGTAGTATTGCTCCTTGATGGCATCCCGGAAGTCATTCCAAGTGGGTGTGGCTGAAAATAGTGAGCCTGTGCTTTCATCCTTCTGCTCGCAATAGGTTTCCCACCAGTCCTTGATGTGGGGGGCTGCTTTGAGAAGAGCGAAAACAATCTTTTCCTGACTTGAAAATTCATGAACAGAAAAATACCCATCTAGCAGATTTAACCATTTATCTACAACATCTGCGTCTATTTGACCCTCGAAGATGGGGATTTCAAAATTAACTTGTACCTTGAAGGGTGTGGCATTTCCAGAGTCGCTGTTGGAAGCCGATGCGTCACCTCTGGGTAGCCGCTGAAGAATCTGCGCAAAGCTATCCATCATCGCGTTCCTTTGTCGCTCGAGCGCTTCTTCGAGCAAGATTATGATAGGATCTCCTGCCCCCTTGTCTTTCTTCTCATCCGCCATGGGAGGCCGTCGGGATTTGCGAGGCTGGTCTTGCAAAGGTTTGACCAGTTCAAGCCCTAACTCCTTATATCCCGACCTCGTTGGGGACATGCAAAGAAAAACAGAGAAAAAGCAGACCGCTCTAATACCACTGATCCGGATTTAAACAGGAACGCAACAAATTACAGAGATAACCATAAATACAGAGATGAGATAACCATAAATACTGAGATGCAGTGGAAATAATAATTCATTTCATTACTGTAAAATACTGAAATATGCTTACAAACAGAAATGGAAAGAAACCAGTTAGGGCGATGGTAGCTTATCTCTGAGAAGAGATGTGGCGGCTACATGCCTCTGAATTGTTCTAAAATTGTGTTACAATGAGGCTCAAAGGCCTATTTATTGTTGAGAAACAATGGAAAACCCTTCACATCCTGAAACCTAACCCTAGAAGATGAAACGCCAAATTGTGGGCCCCGTTTGGGTAAATTGGTACATCAATTTCCCGGGGTCGTAACTTTAGCATACGATCTCCGTTTGACGTGTACGATAGCTCGTTAGAAAGATCTATCTGAGTACTACCACTTTGGGAGGCAACATGGTCCATGGACCCATGTTGCCCCAGATTCCAAAAAAAACGTCGTTTAGGGCCTCAAAACGGCTCCGGAAGTTCAGGACCTGAAAAACTGCTAAAAATAGTAAACTGTGCTACAATTTAGGAAATTGAAAAAGCTGAAAGAGACAGTTGTGGGGGTCCAAATGGGATAGGTGGGTGGCCATCGACATCCAATTGGATCAGTGGTTTAGCCCTGGGATGACCTCGTTGGTTCTTTTGGTTTGAGTCCCACATTCATGCTTGGAATATGGCACGAGGGTGAATGGTTGAAAAGAGAATTGGCTCAACCATTCTATGGTTGGGTGGAACATGGTAGTCCCATCTCGGGTTGGATTTTGCATTCATTAATAAGAGGTTATCTCCTTGATATCTTATGTATAAATGTATTAGTTTATATGTGGATTTTATGGCTGATGCATCCTTGACATTTATGTTGTTATTGTGCTGGTTATAAGCATGTATTATGACAGAGATTATGTATGGATTTCCTCATGTTTGTTGGGTTATGTTATATTCTTTCCATGACTATCCCACGTAGTTAACCGGGGGTTAGGAGGGGTGGGGGGGGGGGGGTCACAGGGGGTTTGAGGCGTACCCGTAACCCCACTTTATGGGGTCCAGGGCAGTGCCCCAGAAAATTTTGGTTTTGGACCCTATGTTAGGTTGGGCAGACCCACCTATGGTTTTGTGCATGATTTTCACACATGTTTTTTGGACGCGATGGTTTTTGGTCCATGGTATTGGATGCTTCGGCATGTATAAATATGTATTATAACATTGAAAGGAACATAATGAAAAATCAAGCTGGTAGTCCCGGTTTTGGGATCCAGGGGAAAATCTCTGTGTATATGTGTTTTATGTGTTATGCTCTCGCATTATTTATTTTCTGTGTTTTAGAATTCGTATGTAAGTAATTTTTGTACGGGGTTAAAACCTACATTTGGAATCGGAGCTGTTTTGGCTTCAAGGGGACACCTTTGTTGCTGAGGGGTTTCGCTTGGGCCTGTGGTAGACCCTGTTCAGTGGGAGATCTGCGAGATCGATTCTGGTGCTAAAAGAAGATGGCGAGCAGTGGAAAGATAAAGATCGAGAAATTTAATGGTCAGAGTTTTGAGTTGTGGAAACTAAATATGGAGGATCTGTTGGTGGATAAAGATCAGTGGATCGTGGTAGATCTGGGTACTAAACCAATGGGAGTGTCCGATGAAGAATGGAAGAAGTTGGATTGGAAGGCAAAAAGCACAATACGATTGTGTGTCTCAGATTCAGTATTGTTGAATGTATCAGGGGAAGCTACGACGAAGGCTTTGTGGGACAAGTTAGGGACTTTGTACCAATCTAAGTCTCTGGTGAATAAATTGTTCTTGCGGAAAAAGCTATATAACCTAAGGATGAAAGATGAAGACTCAATGACAGAGCATCTGAACAAATTAAATATTGTGGTAAGTCAGTTAGCATATGTTGATATTAAAATTTTAGATGAAGATAAGTGCATCAGTTTGTTGTGTTCTCTACCAGATTCGTGGGATAGTCTGGTTATTGCAATAGGTAGCAATGCAACTGCCTTGCAGTTTGATGAGATAGTCTCAGCCTTGCTGATGGAGGAGATGAGATGGAAAAATATGGAGAGCCAGAATGGTGATGCCTTGTCTGTACGAGGACAATCCCAGAACAGAAACAAAAATAAGTAATCGAGTCGGAGATCTAAATCTAGAGGGAGATCTAAATCTCCAGGAAAACCTATAAAGGTGGTGTGCTGGAAATACAAAAAGGAAGGGCACTTCAAAAGGGACTGTAAAACTAAAGCTCCTGATAAAGGAAAGGGATCTAATGATGCTCCTTCTGTAGAGGTGAAAACCACCTCAGATGAAGGTGGGGATGTGTACTTGGCTTCTTCAAGTACACATGTAGATCATGAGGCATGGTTGATTGACTCAGGTGCATCCTTTCACTTCACTCCCCATAGAGAGTGGTTCTGCGAGTATGAGAAATATGATGGTGGTGATGTCTTCTTGGGGGATGACAGGAAGGCTAGAATCATTGGTTGCAGGAAAGTAACATTGAAGTTGCAAGGTGGAAGGGTTAGAACACTTCCTAGTGTTCTGCATATTCCCACATTGGCTAGAAATCTGATTCCTGTAAGCAAGTTGGATGATGCAGGTGTAAAGACAGTGTTCGAGAAAGATACCTGTGAGATGGTTCGGGGAGCACTGGTATTAATGCAGGGAGTTCGAACTCTGTACAAGCTACAAGGTAGGAACTGTTGTTGATGGGTGCAACAGTTCTGTGGTTCCTGAAAGTGGAGCTGAAAATCTAGTGGTCTTTCGAGAGAAGACCATGCTGTGGCATCAAAGGCTTGGACATATTGGAGAGAATGGCCTTCGAATACTTCATGGTAAAGGTATGGTAGAAGGTATGAATAATAACTCTTTAGATTTTGATTTCTGTGAAAATTGTGTATAAGGGAAGCAGAATCGTGTGAGTTTCCCCTCTAGTGGTAAGAGGGCAAAACATATATTAGAGCTTGTGCACAGTGATGTGTTTGGACCTTTGAAGGTTCCATCACTGGGTAAGTCTATGTACTATGTATCATTTATAGATGACTTATCAGGGAATACATGGATATATTTTCTTAAGAAGAAATCTGAAGTCTTTGACAAGTTTAAAGAATTTAAGGCTTTGGTGGAAAACCAAACAGAGAAGAAGATAAAGGTGCTGAGGACAGGTAACGATAGAGAGTTTTGTAGTAAGGAATTTGAAGAATTCTGTAAGAAGAGTGGTATATCACGATAGAAGACTACTCCATATACACCTCAGCAAAATGGAGTTGCAAAAAGAATGAACAAGATGTTTATGGAAAGGGCAAGAAGCATGCTCAGTGGTGCCGGGTTAGGACAGGAATTCTGGGCAGAGGCAGTGGAGACAACATGTTACTTGGTCAACAGATCACCTTCATCATCGTTGGAGGATAAGACTCCACAAGAGGTATGGACTGGTAAGAAACTGTCTCTTTCACATCTGACGGTATTTGGATGTGATGCATATGTACATGTTCCAAAGGAGAAATGAACCAAGTTGGATAGTAAATCCGAAAAGTGCATCTTTATTGGGTATAAGGATGGTTTAAAGGGCTATAAGCTTTGGAACCCAACAACAAGGAAGGTTGTGTACAGCTGAGATGTGGTGTTCAGAGAGGTGAAAGATGTTATTAGACATGAAGTCCAACCAAAGGAACTTGAGAAGATAGAGTTTGAGCTAAAGGAGGAAGAATCAGACTCTACAGTAGAGGAGGAATCAAAAGCCGAAGAGCCACAAACTCTAGTTGTGAGAAGATCAGTTTGAGAAAGAAGGCATCCAGAAAGGTATAGTACATATGCTTTTTGTTCAAATTTTGCTTTATCTATTACTGATGATGATTCCAGAACTGTGAAGGAAGCAGTAGATTCAGAGGATGGAAAACTCTGGAAAGAGGCCATGGTTGATGAAATGGCATCTTTGCACAAAAATGAGGCTTGGGATCTGGAGGAGTTGTCGGCTGGAAGGAAACCCATTGGTAGCAAATGGGTGTTCAAGAAGAAGACAAATGTAGAAGGAAAGGTGGAGAAATACAAAGCATGGTTGGTAGCAAAAGGTTATTCCTAGGTGTCGAGTTTTGGTGATATTTTTTCTCCTGTAGCCAAGGTAACTTCTATTAGGTTACTTTTATCTGTTGCTACTGCTTTTGATTTTGAGTTAGAATAGATGGATGTGAAGATAGCATTTCTTCGCGAGGATCTAGAAGAGGAGATCTACATGAAGCAACCTAAAGGCTTTGCGGTGAAGGGTAAGAAAGAACTGGTATGTAAGTTAAAGAAGTCTTTGTATGGGTTAAAACAGTCATCAAGGATGTGGTATCATAAATTTGATACATTTATATAGGGACTTGGCTTCACCAGAAGCAAAGCATATTACTGTGTGTATTTTAAATTAATTGGTGACCGTGTTATTTATCTGGTCTTGTATGTGGATGATATGTTGCTGGTTGGAAATGACAAAGAAATTATCCAAGATTTGAAGACCCAATTGTCCTCCAAATTCGACATGAAAGATCTTGGTGCTGCAAACTATATTTTGGGCATGGAAATTAAAAGAGATCGGGCAAAGAGGAAGCTCTGGTTAAACCAGAGGAAGTATGTCGAGATAATACTGCAGAGGTTTAATATGCAGGATAGTAAATCTGTGAAGGTTCCTATTCCTGTAGGTGTGAGGTTATCTGTTGAACAGTGTCACAAGACACAAGAAGAGGAAGAGGACACGTCCCGTGTTCCATATGCAAGTGCAGTCGGTAGCTTGATGTATGCAATGGTCTGTACTAGACCAGACATTGCACATGTAGTGGGAGTATTGAGTAGGTTTATGTCAAAACCAGGGAAGGAGCATTGGACAATAGTGAAGCGGGTTTTCAGGTATTTACGTGGCACTAGTGATTATGGTTTGTGCTATCAAGGAAGACCAGGATTGGACAGAATGTTGGATATTCGTGGCTTTGTTGATGTTGACTGGGCTGGAGATCTAGATCAAAGAAGATCTACAAGTGGGTATGTGTTTAACCTATTTGGAGGTGCAGTCAGTTGGATGAATAAGAAACAATCTGTAGTGGCACTATCAACTACAGAGGCAGAATACATGGCAGCCACTCATGCAAGCAATGAAGCAGTTTGGTTGCAGAGATTGTGTTCAAGTATGGGGTTAGTAGAGGGATCTATAAGGATAGACTGTGATAACCAAAGTGAAATTTTCTTGGCAAATAACCCCGCATATCATTCAAAGACAAAGCACATTGATGTTTAGTATCACTTTGTGAGGGATATGATAGAAGACAAAAAGGTGTTGCTAGTAAAGGTGGACACTTTGAAGAATACTGCAGATGCATTGAAAAAATCTGTGAGCTCTAAGAAGTTCTCTTGGTGTAGAGAGACAATGGGTGTTTCAGGGCTGGAAAAATGACTAAGCTCTCTTGTGGCCCCCTGTGGAAAGAAAACAACAAGTGGGAGAATGTTGGGTTGTGTTATATTCTTTCCACGACTAACCCACGTAGTTAACCAGGGGTTAGAGGGGGGGTCACAGGGGGGTTGAGGCATACCCGTAACCCCACTTTATGGGGTCTGGGGCAGCGCCTCGGAAAATTTTGGTTTTGGACCCTCTGTTAGGTTGGGCGGACCCACCTATGGTTTTGTGCATGAATTTCGCACATGTTTTTTGGACACGATGGTTTTCAGTCCATGGTATTAGACGTGATGGTTATCGGTCCATGGTATTGGATGCTTTGGCATGTATAAATATGTATTATAACATTGAAAGGAACATAATGAAAAATCAAGCTGGTAGTCCTAGTTTTGGGATCCAGGGGAAAATCTCTGTGTATATGTGTTTTATGTGTTATGCTCTCGCATTGTTTATTTAATGTGTTTTAGAATTCGTATGCATGCAATTTCTGTATGGGGTTAAAACCTACAATGTTTTGATTTGTAAATGAATGAACAATGTATCTATGACCTAATAGATTATAATGCAGCTAATGATATAAGGTAACAATGCTCCTTAGTGATTCTCAGATAAGTATGAGACCCCTATGCTTAAATTTGTTGTTTACACCTGTAGATTACATATTTTTGATTCATTTTACGAAATTATTGTCATGGCTAGTAGGAGTCCAATCAAGCCCTTGTTCAAGTAATTGAATTTGTATCATCATTACCTTGTTATCTTTCTGTTCTGAAGGTGTCATTCAATTTTGGGCAGTGACCTGGGATCTGGGCCTAAAAAATTGGCTCAAATCTTGGGGACATTGGCACAACATTGAGAAAAATAGTCCCTAGACACTAGCATGCCATGTTGTGGGAGTGTCTAGAGCCCTCTGGACGTTGGCATGCCCATAGCATGGGAGAATCTGAGGGTTAATTTGTCTAAAAACTCAGTAGGACCCAGGGGCTGGTTCCGACAAGGTTGGGATGGTTTTTGGGAGTCCTTTTGCTGATGTGGAAGGTTTGTATGTTGTGTTCTCGTCAATTCCACTTCCTTAAGGTCACATATGAGGTTGAATCCCATCATAGTAGCCTCTCGTCACATGTTTACCTTGGTTTGCCAGTTACTTGGGTAGATGTGGGAGGAGGGTGTTACACAAGGTGTTGAAAGTGATGGAAGCCACCAACATTGTAAGGGGTTCTCCTCGATGTGAAGTCCCAATTATACCTCACACCATTTAGTGTAGGAGTCCCATCTGGTCAAATGGTTCGACCATTGTTGGAAAGGTTTCAAATATATGCCTTGGTTATGAGTACACACAAGAGAACGCAACACCTCTTTGTGGCAGCAAGTATGTGAGCTTTGTGAGACACCCAATGTAAGGTGCACGAGGGAACATCCATGACTAGTAGGGAAAATGAGCCACTGGTTAGAAAAGTAATAGTACTATCCTAAAGGGGGACCCAGGAAGGAAGAGAAAGACTTGTTGAATACCTACAAATTAGTCCCCATGATAAATAAAAATCACTAAAACATAATAACACTTATTCAATAAAAACCATAGATGAGCAATGAATTATTTCATTCACTTAGTATGTAATTAAAGCAACATATACCATAAACATAACCAGAATAGTCCAACTATATCTATGATACATATATGAAGAAGTGTTGGCTCATCGAGTTTTTGATTAAGAGTGAAAGGTCCCAAGTACACTGCTACATGAATGAAACACTATATCCAATAGTGGAACATGAAGCCACAACTTTCTTCTCCAAAGAATGATATATTTCCTATGTAATGCAAGAGAAGCCAGGGAAAGACTCCAAGATTGCAAGCCCTTTCTTTGTGTTAGGATATTTCGACACATAGGAAATAGTTAAGTACAACCTGGTCCAGTATAGAGTTAGGTAAAGTGTGTTTCTTTACCTTGTACATTTTGTAACTTACAATCCGATGGTCACGATATGTAGTGATCCGACGGTTCATTCTCTCCTCGGTATTACCGACACTTGATCCGTGGCTTGACACCCGATTGGTCCATGATTTCTATTTAAAGCGCATGGAGGGTCATTTGTAGGGTAATCTGTGCATGAGAGAAGCATATGTAAATTTTCATTCTTTTATTAATAAATTGCCTGAAGTGGCTGCGTTGGCTCAGGCCGTGGACTGTTTCCCTCTTTGAGGGTTTTAACCACGTCAAAAATACTGGTGTATTGATCTGCGATCTAGTTGTGAGCGGTGTCCTTTGGTGTTCTGTATGAGGAACTTACCCTGTAAATTCCTACATGGTATCAGAGCTATTTGAGGGCCGCGTCCGTTGGTGATCCAAATCTGAAGCCGGTAGAACTGCATCCGACTGTCGTTTCCTAGATCTACTATTTCTGACTACTTTCGGGCCGAGAGGACTGCTCTGTTGTGTTGGGAGCATCTGTTCCAGTGAGGAACCCCTTTCGTTTCACGCGAAAAGGTTTCTGGTAGCCCTAGCTGCGTCATTTTTAAGATCTGGAGGTATAAAGTGTTTATTTGCAGTTTACAGTTATTTTCTCTCTGTTTATTTCAGTTTCGGTTCATTTAGCCTTTTTTTATTAGCGGGTATATACCTTTCATTTCTGCGTATGCTCTTTGCCCTGTGACTCTGTGCGATCTGGGCAAATCAGAAACAGAAAGGAAGGATTTTTCTCATGTGTATGCTCTTTTCCCTGCGCCTTAGTGTGATCTCGGAAAATCAGAAACATTGAGAAAAATATTTAGTTTCCGGCTAAAGCTAACTTTGAGCCGCAAGGTTCATTTTTGAAAATATTTAGTTTTTCAGCTAAAGCTAACTTCGAGCCATAAGGTTCGTTTTCTTTGCATGTCCGTGTTGGGTTTTGTGTTTTTTGTTTTGTAGGGAAAAAGAGCTTTCTCAAAGCAAGCACGCAACCCAAAGCACCCCCCCCCCCCCTCTCTCTCTCTCTCTCAAATTTTTTTTATAGCTCAATTGGTTCAAAGCTATTTTAAGAGAGTAGAGATCTTGGGTTCAAGTCTCCATTTTGTGGGGGCAGATTTTTTCATTTCCGCACATTCCCGCACTTCGTCGGCAACTTCATCAACTTTTTTTAAAAAGCCATAACTTCTTCATCCGGAAGCCGTTTTTCTTAAACCAGCCTAATTTTTCGAGATCTATCCATTGGAACACTTAGTTTCAGCATCTTTAGCTTCAGTTTCCGTTGAAATGGAAAGTCAATACCAAGTTACCCTTGATAGCACCAACTACTTCCAATGGTTGTCCTACATTGAGGATTTACTTAGAAGTAAAGGTCTCTACAGAATAGCCTCAGGCCAAGAAAAGAAACCGAAGGATGAAGATAAGGCTGTTAAATGGGAAAATAGGCAAGATCAAGCACGTGGATTGATAGGGATGTCTATTTCTCCAGATCTTAGATTCCATATTGTAGAACTTGATACTCCTGATGAAGCAATGAAACAAATCAATAAAGTTTTTGGGATTAAAAATGAACTTAGAGCCCATCAACTTGAAAATGAGTTGCTTACATTAGACCCTAATAATTTTTCTTGCATTGAAGATTTCTTGTCCAATTTCAAGACCCTTAGATATCTCTTGGAAGGTGTTAAAGTTAAGAAAGAAGATAGTAACCTTATCTATTCCATTCTTACTAAGTTGGGACCAGCCTACTCTGTGTTTGTTTCCACCTTCCATTCTACAAGAGAAGCCTTCATTTCTCAAGGAAAAGACTACAAGTCCCCTTCCTTTGACTCTTTTTTTGATTCTTTAATAAGAGAACAAGAAAAACTCTTACACCTTGGTCTTCTTAATCTTGGAAACTCTTCCAAGAAAGCGTTAGCCGCCCAGCAACAACCAAATTCAAAGAATCCTAACAAGTCATATCCTAAAAAGAATGGTCCTAAACCAAACAAGGGTCCTGTTAACACCCAGGTTGTTCCCTTTGACTCCCAAGGGAATACGGCCGGGGTAACCACTAACCAGCAAAGACTGATGTCTGCATATGATGTTAATGAAGGCAAAATGATCATGAGTCATTTCAGGCCAACTGCATTACAACCTTAGTCCCCTTCAGACTACTTGAGGACCAATCTTGAGGTCCTTGCCAAGGACATCCACCCAATGGACAAAATAGAATTGCATAAACAAACGGGTGAGATGGTGTATGCCTCCTTGGCAGATAAGACACTGGATAATTATAGGCTAGAAAATAGCCTAAATAATACAGCTGCCCAACTTGAGTTGGAGAGAGCATCCTCTCAAGCAAAGGACAACAGGATCAGGGCCTTAGAAGATATAATCATAGAGATTGGGCATGACCCCAAGGACATCAAGGGCATACAAGAAATATTGAAATTAAGGGATGCAGACATGGCAGCTTTGAGGAAAAAGGTCAAAATCCCAGCAACTATTCACCCTCAAACAGAAGAAGTTGCCCAGCTGAGACATGATCAAGATGCCATAGCTTTGCTGGTGTCTTTATACAAACAGCTGATCCAGACTCAAGAAAAGTTGGGAGAATCAGAGGCTGCACAGGCAGCATTGCAAGCATCATTACAGCAAAAGGAAGGAGGTCAAACTTCTCAGCCTCCTCCAGAAATAATCAATCTGGAAGAGCCTCCTCAGACTACTGCTCCTCCTGCTGAACAAACAACACCATCTACATCAGCACCAGCACCAACAACAAAGCAGGCTCAAAGTCTTGATATGCAGAAACTCAAGAATGAAATTCAGGCCTTGGAAGCCCAAATGACAGAGCTGAATCAAGCCAAAGAGAATTTGGCTAAGCTCAATGAAAGATATGATAAATCAAAACAAAGTGTGGCTAAGAAAGGAAGAGAGATAAAGGCTCTCGAAGAGAAGATAAAGGAGCTGGAGAAAGAGCTCACACTTGATAAAGTAGTAGCTGAACTCAAGACATTCCTATGGGCCAACATTGGCCAATCCATAACTGATCAATGGCAATACATTGAGACCATCCATGAGCAAATGGAGCTCATTGGAAAAGCACACAGAGAAGTCCAAAGAGCAAGGGCATCTCTAGGCAATATGCCTGAGGTGGCCAATAGAATGATCAATGTGCTTAATTACCGAACAGGTCCTCAGCTGGCTCAAATGGGAATTCCCAACAGAACTGAGACCATCATGCTAATAAAAAGAGTCCTAACATTAAGAACCCTGGCACAAACATTGGAAAGAAGAGGCCAGGAGATGCAGACAGAAGTTAATAAGTTTTTGGAGAAATTTGCAGTACTAGAAAGCAGAGGTCTTCCAGGCTTACTGAACAGCGCAGGGAGACTACTTTCACATGAGGTATATGCTAAAAGGGTCAATACATTTGCTGCCAATCAGATCAAAGAAACACCCAGCACCTCAGAGGAAACAGGGCCAGCATCTGGAAAAAGCCTTTATGACAGGGTAGAAAACCTGTTTTTTATAATGAATGAGATCAAACACTTGTTTGATGTGCCTCCAAACTTCTACAAATATACAGAGGCAGATGAGACCCTGGAGGCAATTTTGAGACATCAGTTGCCCAGTCAGGAATGGTGGACTAGCATGATACAAAAGATACTGTAAATCTAAAGGCTTCCAACACAGTTTTCAGCAAAAAACATAAGTCATCACGTTCAGAAAAAGTGATGCATACACGGTGGATGAGAGAGGAATGGGCTGAGCCAACTCAGCAGAAAGATCCGGCCACTAAAGCATTAGTGACAGCTGCAGACAGCAGGGCCGAGAAAGATACAACATGGCAAAGCATAAAGCCAAACCATTCAGCATTAATGAGCAAACTTCAAACCGACTCAGTAACCTCCAAGGGTCAAGAAGACTCCTGACAAAGTTAAAGGGCATTCATTTTGTATTAATAGCAGCAGTAACTGCTTTTCTGATATTTTGTAAAAGTTGGTAACGTATTTAATTATCAGATAACTCAGCGGTTCAGATATTTTGGAACCGATTGTATAAATTCCCCCTCGCATAAGCTTGCAGAGGTTGTTGATTTCCTCTTGAAGAGATCCTATGCTGTAATTTATTCAGAGTTTAATAAAAGAAGTGATGGAATCTCTCAAGTTTTGAGCTGTTTGAATGCGTTCATGGTGTTTGTTAAAAGTTGCATGATCCCTGTGCATCTCACAATACAATAAGTCTTCTGTAACTCTCTTCGTTATGTGTTTCAGTCTTTTACAATCCATACATGTTTCTAAGTTCTAGTATTTAGCAGCAAAGAAAAAGAATAGCTTCAGGATTTATTCATGAAATACCCTGAGCTCAATCTATGTTGTTAATGAATGTTTTCTTCAGTTATAATCTTGATAAGTGTAATTCTTAATTGCTGCACTTTCAGAATATATCTTTCACAGTGACCCTTGTTTCAGGAATTCAAGTTTGCTCCTGTGCAATATACTTCACTTTCACACCACTAGCTTAGTGGAAAATTCTTAATTGCTTTCCATTGGCTAATCATACATCATCACCACAGTTTTAAGTTTGTTTGTTGGAATACCCAATAGGCCCTGCAGTCTGAACACTCCCACTTAAGCATTTCAAACAATTCACAGCTCTAGACTCCATTGCCCAATGAATTACAACTGTCTGAACACTACATCTTAGGTATTGAAAGATATCATTCAACCAAAATTCAAACCAAACCCTCACTTCATAACTAGCCTAAAATCCTCACAAAACAGAGATAAATCTTAAAGAGAGAGCCCTCTCTGATTACAGTTTGGCTAGAGACTGTAATCCAAAGCTTGGTTAGTGGTTACCCCGGCCGTATTCCCTTGGGAGTCATAGGGAACAACCTGGGTGTTAACATAAATGGCGACTCCACTGGGGACTCCTTAGGATTTTCTAGTTGCTATATATCCCCTAAAGCTGCTTCAGTCAAATCTTCATGATAGCTTTGAGACATATACAGCCATTCCAAAATCTAGTCTAGTCCTTGCAGATATAAAAATTTCCTGAAAATACTCAAAAAACAAGTTCAGAAGCTGGCTCCCAAGAAGAATCCACGGTACACAAGGTCAAATCCGGACCCCAACCCACCCACTGTTTTTGAAAATCCTAACACAATCCCTAAGATTGTTAGGAAGCAGCAAGGGCCAGATAAGCTTGCTGACTTAAGTCTAGAGACAGTTCACCCTAACCCCATTTCCACTCCAATCAAGGTTCTTTTTCGGTCTACCCCCAATTCCCCTAGTTCACCATCCACATCTCAAAGCCCTCCTTTCACACCTTCATCCACTGCACATATTCCCTTGACCAACACTCTAGGTTCTGCTATACCTGTTACCCCTGTGGTACCCATCGTTCCTGTTGTCCCAGTTGCCCTTGTCAATCCTCTAAACCCTGTAAATATGGCTAACAGATATGCACCCTTGCAGTTGCCTGCTAATCCTGCAGCCTTACCTCAGGATTACCAAACCAAAATCTCATATTTTGACTCCACTGGCCCTTTCACAGCTATTCAGCATGCCAAGAAGATGCAGGATCACTTTGAGAACTATGAAATAGATGATGATAGTGTGAGAATGAGAATTTTTGTCCAGAGCCTGACAGGTGATGTCCGAACTTGGTTCAGATCACTTGCTGTAAATACCATCACAACCCCTGATGAGCTTTATCAAGCCTTTACTAACAGATGGGAGAAAAAGAAAGATCCCTTGCACATACTTGGTGAATATGACACAATCAAGAGAGGTCCTCAAGAGACCGTTCTGGAGTATTGTGCCAGATTTAACAATGTATACAATGCAATACCACAAAACTTAAGACCTCCTCCTGATTTAGCCTTGTACAAATTCCCTGATGGATTTGACCCTGACATGGCATATCAGTTAAAGGAAAGAGCACCTGAAACTCTCCAAGATGCCCAAAAGGTAGTTGTCACAGTAGAAGCAAACCTGATTGCTAAAAGAAACAGGGCAAGATTGGAAAAGAGAAACATATACAAAGAAGAACCCTCGGCCTTTGATCAGAAACTGGATGCAATACTCAATGGTATGAAGAGATTGGGTGATAGAGTGGAATCGGTTGAGAGAAAGGCATCATGGGAAGCACCGCAAAACAACCCTATAAGGAATCCCAATTTTAGGAGAAATCAAAACCCAAACGTTGGCAAGGCCAATTCTGATCCAGAGATAAGACCTCCGTTCCAGGAAAACTATGCTGAAACATCCACTTCAAACGAGCAAGTAGATGACACCCACATCAACCTAATGGGCCTCAATGATGAGCATCAAGTTTTTCTGAGTCAAGAAGATCACAAAGATGATGACATTAAACAATTCCAAACCAAGTCAGGTGAGTCATTTGACTTCAAACAAGGCTATGACACAACTGTTTATGAAGTTCATAAACAATACAAACTAAGAAGTAGAACTGTAAATATAACACAGCCTGAAAAAACAAAGGACAGGCTGCAGCCTAAAAGAGCCATAGTCACAGAACCAATTAACACAACTGATTCACTTACAAAGGAGGTAACTGTTGAAGAAGTTACTGAACAACTTCCCTCAACACAACAGCCACTGGCTGCATCATCTTTGCAGCCTAATCCAAGTGACCTTCCTCAAAAGATGAATGAAAGGCACAAGCCCCAAAATCAAGACAAGGATCAAGAAGAAAACTTACTAAACAAAGAAAAGGTTGTCACCCACAACACTAAGGTTCAATCTGAAAGACCCTTTGACTTGGAAGCTAAAATTGGCAAACTGAAGGTAGCCATCCCTCTCTCAGAACTAGCCAAGCATGACATCTACAAACAACAAATCAAGAAGTCCCTCCAACTTACTCGTAATAAAGACAATGTCAATGTGTTGGATGATACCCCAGAATTGCTGTTCGGTCCAGAGGTTGATGGAAAGACAGCAGTCACAGGGATCTTACCTTTTTATGTCAGTTTACATGTTCATGATAAGATACTACACAATGCAATGTTTGACTCAGGTGCCTCTCATAACCTGATGCCGAAATCAGTCATGGAAAGGTTGAATCTAGATATTACAAGACCATATAAGGACCTATTCTCATTTGACTCCAGCCAAGTTAAGTGTTTAGGCTTGATAAAAGACTTATGTGTATCCCTTGTCCAATATCCAAATAAAACAATCTTAATGGATGTTGTAGTTGCTGATATCCCACCCAAATATGGAATGTTGTTATCAAGATCATGGGGGGCTAAACTTCAAGGGTCCCTACAATTAGACATGTCATATGCCACAATCACAGTCTTTGGTCAACCCAAGAGACTATATAGAGAGTCACTTATGAAATACATGGTCAGCAGTGAAGAAAAACCTCAAAACTTCCCCATATATGCTGTCCATTCTGACATTGACTCCTACATTCTCTTCAATGACAAAACAAACCCCACAGGTGATGAGGAATTCCACACACTCAAAAAAGACCAGCAGACAAATGAAGAGACTGTTGTTCAAGAAATGAAGGTTGAGAAATCAATTAACAAAAATGTTCCAAAAGAAAAATCAAGGGTAAACCAAGATCTCAAGTTGTTGATGCCAACTCCCATAACAGTTGACAAACCTTCCCTTAACCAAGAAGTCCTCTGGTTTCTTGAATTTGATGGGTCAGTCAACAAGTTAGGGGCAGGAGCAGGGGTTTGGATACATAACAAACAAAACAGTCATGCAGAGGGCCGAGCCTATAGGTTAAACTTCAGGTGCACCAACAATATGGCTGAATATGAAGCTCTCTTGCTAGGCCTTAAGCTAGTAAAATCCTTACAAGCCATAAAAGTTTCAATTATGGGAGATTCAGACTTGATTATCCAACAAGTAAAGGGAAATTTTGTTACTAATGATAAAAGACTGAGATCTTATAGATCTGCTGCTTCTGAACTACTACAGTCCTTCACTGAATTTCAAATTATCAAGATTCCCAGGACCCATAACCTGCATGCTCATAGCTTGGCCACATTTGCAAGCACCTGCAAGTTACCTTTTGAGCCCCATCATTGCTTTACAGTTGAGGTAAAGCACAGACCTTCTGTCCCAAACAATGTCAAAGACTGGCAAGTATTTGAAGATGATGCACAGATAAATAATTTCCTGACCTTGCAACAAGAATTTGCAGGACTAAATATTGATACTGAGGGAGCAAGCCAATCACAAATACTTAAAGGAGCAAGTCAATCACAAATACTTAAAGGAGCAAGTCAATCACAAATACTTGAAAGAGCAAGTCAATCACAAATACAGAGTAAACAGAATAACAAGCCAATGTCACCTAAGACAGCTCACCAAATCCTACATCCAACAATTTTCAACAAAGACAATATACAAGAAATTCGACAAATCAGTTATGAAGAAGTGGCTGATGCTGAAGCTGAAGTGATACAATTGAAAGACAATTTTCTTCCAACAGGCCTAACCCCACTAGAGGATATCTTTGATTCAAATGATGTCCCAAGAAAACCAAAAATGCAGCCCCTTAACTCTGCCATTGAAGAATGCAACATTGGAACCATTGAAAAGCCCAAGATAATAAAATTGTCTGCTTCATTACCTCCTGATCAAAAGCCTAAATATATTGACCTCTTCAAGGAGTTCCAGGATGTCTTTGCATGGAGTTATGAGGATTTAAAATCCTATGACACCTCTGTAATTCAACACACTATCCCTCTCAAGCCAGATCAAAAACCCTTTAAGCAAAAATTGAGGAGAATCAATCCTATGCTTCTCCCAGCAATGGAACAAGAGGTACAAAAAATGTTTAAAGCTGGCATCATAGCACCAATCAGATTTTCTGATTGGATTTCAAACTTAGTCCCTACAAGAAAGAAAACTGGTGAAATAAGGCTCTGTGTTGATCTAAGGAACTTAAATCAAGTGTCCTTGAAAGATAACTACCCCTTACCCAAGATGGATCACATCTTGCAGAGAGTAGTGGGGGCCTCAAGAATTTCTCTACTTGATGGATTCTTAGGTTTCAACCAGATCCTAGTTCACCCTGATGATCAGGACAAAACAACATTTACAACCCCTTGGGGAACCTTCAAATATGTGAAAATGCCTTTTGGATTGAAAAATGCAGGGGCTACCTTTCAAAGAGCAATGGATATTGCTTTTGCCAAAGAGATCCATGATTTCCTTGTGGTCTACTTAGATGACCTTACACCATTTTCAAAATCTGACCCTGAACATCTGAAACATCTAAGGCAGATATTCATAACTTGTAAGAAATATGGAATTTCCTTAAATCCCAAGAAATCCCTGTTTCGTTTGGAAGAAGGTAAACTGTTGGGTCACATCATTTCAAAGGATGGCATTAGGATCGACCCAGACAGAATCCAGGCCATCTTACAAATGCCTCATCCAAGAAATCTAAAGGAATTACAAGCCTTTCTGGGTAAAATCAACTTCCTAAGGAGATTTATCCCAAATTTGGCCGAATTAAGCAGATTACTCAATAACATGCTAAAAAAGGATTCAAAAGTAAAATGGACAGTAGAAGCAAATCAAGCTTTTGAAGGTATCAAACTAGCCCTCACCCAAACCCCAGCCTTAACCAACCCTCAATTTGATAAGGAATTTATCATATTTTCCTTTGCTTCCCAACACACAATTGCGGCTGTCTTATTACAGAAAGATGACCAAGGAAATGAAAAACCTATTGCTTTTTTTAGTAGAGCTCTTAGAGATGCACCCCTGAAATACCAGATCATGGAAAAGCAAGCATATGCTTTGGTCAAAGCTATTAAAGACTTTAGGATCTACATCCTATACTCCCATGTTATAGCCTATGTACCAAGCCCAATTGTGAAAGACATACTTACTCAAGAGAACTTAGAGGGCAGAAGAGGAAAATGGATTGCCAACATTTTAGAATTTGACATTGAAATAAAACCTACAAAACTGATAAAAGGGCAAGGTTTGGCCAAATTAATGTCTGAAACAAATTTCCAAGCCTTGGACATCAACCAGCTGGACAGTGAACCGGAGCTGGCGACTCCAAAGATCAATGTAGCCTTTGAACAATCCCCCTGGTATTCTGATATCTGTTATGTGTTACAAAACCTGTGTGCTCCCCCAGGACTGTCCAGAACTAAATGTAGGTTCCTAAAAATGAAAGCTTCAAAATTTTGTGTTATGAATGGAAATTTGCTTTGGAAAAACCATGAGGGTATATTGTTAAACTGCTTAATGGAAAATGAGTCTAACAAAATCATGGAAGAATTTCATGCAGGTAATTGTGGTGGACATTTGTATTGGAAGTCCACTGTGGATAAGATATTGAGAGCTGGTTATTATTGGCCCACTGTTTTCTCTGATGTCAAGAAATTTACCACTTCATGTCATAAATGCCAAGTGTTTGAGGGAAAGAGAAAGTTACTGCCACTTCCTTTGAGGCCTATTACAACAGAGAGACCTTTTCAGCAATGGGGCTTGGATTTCATTGGAGAAATTCATCCCTCATCTTCAGGCCAACATAGATGGATTCTAACAGCTACAGACTACTTTACTAAATGGATTGAGGCCATCCCATGTAGACAAGCAAATGATTCCACTATCATTCAGTTCCTTGAGGCCAATATCCTTGCTAGATTTGGTTGTCCTGATAAGATAATAACAGACAATGCTGCTGCTTTCAGATCTAAGAAGATGGTGAACTTTTGCCACAGATTTCACATCACTTTGGGCCATTCCACTGCATACTATCCCCAAGGAAATGGCCTAGCTGAATCATCAAATAAAAGCCTTGTAAACATCATAAAGAAGGTATTGGAAGAAAATAAGAAGAATTGGCATAAGAAGCTTGTGAATGCCTTATGGGCAGATAGACTAACAACCAAGAGATCAATTGGGGTCAGCCCATATGAGTTAGTCTATGGATTAGAGGCCAAATTCCCTTCATCACTAGGGATCCCTGTTATGAAACTACTTCAAGAGACTCAAGCTGAGCCCAATGATATGCAAAGGAGGGTAAATCAAATTATATGTTTACAACAAACTAGAGACCAAGTTTATAACAGAGTTCAAATCCTACAAGAGAAGCTGAAGAAAGCCTTTGACAGGAGGACTAAGGCTGAAGATTTCAACATGGGTGACAAGGTCCTCAAGTGGGATTCAAGAAGGGAAGATAAAGGAAAACATGGAAAATTTGATTCCCTTTGGAGAGGACCATTTGTCATCCAAGCAGTACAAGGAAACAACACTTACTTCCTCAAGAATCTTGATGAAACTGATTTGGATGAAGGTCCTGTGAATGGCAGGATGTTGAAGCACTATTTTGACTGCCCCCCATGTATATAGCATGGTTGTTCCCTTGTACATAATTTGTTGTGTTTAGTGTTTTCTTTCAGCATGTGAATAGCTTAGTTGAAGGATCTTGCAGAAGCAGGAAAAGGCTGTAATTCAGCAAGTTCTATAAATATGACAGTTTACAATTTTGAGGTTTCAAGGAAGAAAAACTCCAAGTTTTGGTAAAGAGTAGTCAAAGGGCCAAGGCATTCTGACCTGCTGTTCTTGGTCTTTCAAGAAGAAAAACCATCCCCATGTGGAGCCACTGTTGGATACCTATATCAATAGGTTTCATATTTCATGATTGGCAAATGCAAGTGCCAAATATGCTCTGCTTTGCTGATACAAAGATCCCATATTTCCAAGAGAAGACAAGGTATGTACATAGCTTGATGTTGACTCAATTTTGGTGGATGGTCCAACAGCCTAATCTGGATCATGCCATGTTTCAATTTTTTGTTGTAGAATAGAGAAAGAAGTCTGTCCAAACTCTTTAATCTTGGCAGACCAATAGTTAGGCAGAGAATTAAGGTTCCCAACCGCCTAATCTGGGGCCTTGGAAGCAATAAGGGTAGTGCTAGATAGACAATCAAAAGAAAAATCCAATGGAAAAGAAAAGGCACATAAGGGTCTGCAAGTCCAAGTGCACCCTCCAAGAAGAAACAAAAAATGCTAGGCAAGTAGATGGGTAGGTAGATGGGGTTGCAGAAATGTCATTCCTTTCCAACTGAATCTTGCTGGTCAAAACAAGGAAAGCATCAATGGATAGAAAAGCTCCTCTTCTCTATCACTTTGCAGTAACACAATGGAGCATGTCTAACTTCCTTTTTCCCTTTCTCATATTCATTACTAACATCCCTACACCAGTTGTGTTCATGAAAGAATTCAAGGTTTTATGTTGGTTCTGGTTTCCTTTAGAGCCACATTTCTTGTCTAAAAATTCTTTTCATTTTGATCTACTTCCTATACTAAGTTGATTTCATACAAAAACTTAGTGTTTCACCCCTTCCCCCACTCTTACTAACCCCTAACTTCTTATTATCTAAATCCCCTATGTTCCCCTTTTCCCTACTATTATAAACACTATGGTGTATAAACCCCAAGCATGCTATAAATACCCCTTCCCCTTTGGCACTATAGCCATATGTTCACAGTCAGGGATTAAAGTGACATCTGGTCAGTTTAAGAACCCAAACCCTACCCCTTTTTCCCCTTCAAAAGTTATCCAAACCATTAACCCCTTCATTTGCTAAAAAACCTTGTAAAAACTCCATTTTTACCCCTAACCCGCTCTATTCGCAAAAATACACAAAAAACCCACTTTTTCCGACTTATCCAAAGTATGGGCGCAATATACATTTTCATTTGAAAAATACAATGAAAACTATATAACTCTGCCGAAACCCAAAGTCCCGCCGGGCGCGTTTTTCAAAGAAAATAATATTTTATTACCCCACCCGCTGCCGTATCGTCCGCACAATTTAGCGATCCGTCAACCGTTGGATCGGGCACCTTTGATCGGACGACCTGTATGCATATCGGGTCGGGCCCGACGTCCGTAAGATAGCACCCGAGAAACTGTCAGAGGGTGACGTCAGGCCTCTGCCACGCGTCGCCCTCACAATTTCTCAGGTCGCCCTCTGACAAAACAGCGACCGTATCTAAGGCGGTCCGAGAAAAACCATTACCACTTCTGGTTTACCGCCGGTCCTGCTATGCCTACGTCATCACCACGTCAGGCCCACGTCAGTGCTACCTCGCCGCCGCGTCAGCACCCTTGTCCGCCACTGCTCTGATCTGTCTGCCACCTCACCATCCCCGTGGACCACTCACAACTTGCCACGTCACCCGGTGATGTCATGCTGACGTCATCCGACCTTGACCCCACCTGATGACGTCATGCTGACGTCATCCAAAAAACGCGTCAATATTTCAAAAAATCCATATTTTAGCCAAAAAATTGTGTTTTTCCCACTTTTTGCGAAAACGACTATTGTTCTCCTTGCATGCATTTCACGACCAAACCAGCGCCAACCTGCAGAACTCGACTCAGAAACCGTGGGCGCATCCGTCATACCTGCATTTGCAACTGTTACCGGCAATTCACAAGGTATTTCTCAAAATCATTCCCCGCACCTGGTTTTATCCATATTTGTCCAAGAAACTGGCTTAAGAGAGTGTAAAGCACTGAATTCACCAGCAAACATCCAGTGACCTGTATCCATTTCCAACTGGCGGGGCAAAAAACCTTCTGCAGAGCCTGCATTTAGCAAAATTTACCTAAATTCACAGGTAGTTCGCGCAGTCGTGAACTAAAAACCTCAACTGCATAAATTCACCGTAGAAACACTCTTATCAGTCCTGGTACTGGCTTCATCAGTCCTCTGAGCAGTATTTCAATTGCTGCTTTCACAATTTACCCTCTGTTCCTTGCAACTCACCTCTCTATTGCAAAGAAACCCCTTTGTGTTGCTCTGCTCACTCAAACCAGTTCACATACAAGTCAGAAGCCTTATTAGCCATGGAAACACCAATAGCCCTGAATATTCAGCCTCTGAATGCCCCTCAAAGGGAGTTAGAATGGAAAGCCCTGGGAGATGTAGATTATCAGATGATAGACTGGTTCCCAATGAATTCTAAGTTTAATATTCATATGCTAAATGAATTGAAAGCCCAACACCTTAGTGGAGCTGATATTTTAGGGATTTGGGACTCAAATTTGCCCATTTACAACCTCCCTCAAGTCAATGCCCTTCCAGACTTGATCCATAGATGCCAGGAGTGCTATGATCCATGCCAGAGAGCTATTCTCAGTCCTACAGGCTCAGTCTTGTTCCATATCACCCCAGAAACCATAAATGAGATGCTGCATTTTCACACTGCAAGACCATTGACCCCTCTCTCCATGTTGGACTTAGTAAAGAAGGGGAGTAATTTGTCAAGTGCCCAGATCATCAAAATCAATCAGTTATTCATACAGCCAAGCTCTGAAACTACGAGAACTCCTCCTATTGGATATCATTACCTGAATGACCTGGGCAAAATGCTGGTGGATTTGATCAGCTACGTCCTGGGGTACAGCGGAGTTGAGGATGTTGATGACACCATAATGGCAATGCTGTCCATATTTTCTCCTGGAAAGCCTCCTGCTGTACACTATGACTATGCCACATATATTGCAGAAAAGATTCATGAACAGCTAATGAATCTACAAAGGGAAAGGGTGTTCAGATACACCTCATACATCTACCATCTGTTCTTATTTTATCAACCAGACAGTTTCTCCATTCCCCTCAAGAAACTTAATGCCCAGGGAAATCCAAGGTCAGTTGTGTTTTGGACTTCAGTTTTTCATTGTACTTCTGAATCACCATACACATACTGTGAATTCATAGACTTGTTCATTCACCCAGCTATGACATTGTTGTATGGTGTTCCTCCTCCAAGGTTGACTGATGACATGCAAAGAGTTCTCCATCTCTCCAAGGCCTACAGCATTGGTGATTGGTACTTTTACCAACACCACACAGTAATCAGAATATATGGCTGTGAATTGAACCCTTATAGGCTGCCAAGATATTTCCCTATGAGACTTTTTGCCTTAGAATACTTCAGGCAGTTTGGAAATGCCGACTGCTTCCATTTTCAAAGTAAGAACAAGAAGGTGCAGCTGAAGGTAAGGAACCAGCTAGGCCCTTTTCTATACAACAAAAGAGAGGAGGGATGGAAGGAAGCAGATATGATCCTAGAGGGCTTCCAATTGAAAACCAGTTTCAAATGGACACCTTATGACCCTAATCATTTTATTTCCCTCAGGAGGATAAAATACAAATTGGGTAACTATGCACATGTAAGGCTGCCTCATGTTGAAAAGTATGCCAATTCTTTGAGCTGGAAAGAGGGCACTCTAGAAGAGCCAATTACTAGAGAGCAAATGCTAGAAAGAGAGGCTAGGAATATTCAAAAAGAGGCTGACTTGGAAACTTGTGGACAGGTTTCCTTCTCATATCAAAGGCAACTTGGAGCAGCTGCCTCATCTTCAACAGCACATCAGCAAGCTGCCATGGACACTCAACAGACATCCAGCAAAGGCAAACAAAAACAGGTGGAACAGGAACAGCCACCTCCCATGACTGAAGAGCAAATAGAAAAAGAGGTGGAACAACAAGAAGAAGTGCAGCAGCAGGAAGTGCATCAACAACAACAACACCAACAACAAGAAGAACAAAGACAGGAGCAGCCTGTGCAGCAAAAGCAAACAGTGGAAGCCCCAAAATCCACTGAGCAACAGCCACAACAAACTGTGCCTCCTAGGCAGGAAACAACAGCTGAAGCCTCAATCCTCCAAACCCCACAAAAGGAGGATATAAGTAGAAAGAGGGACAGAGAGACTCCCCTCACAACGACAACAACTCAAGGGGTGAAAAGACACAGAATGAATCCCCTTTCAGAAGAGGAAATGCCTTTGGGGCAATCTTTGGGCATGGGCCCACCAAGCATGGAGGCCTCAGCAAGTTCCTTCCAGCAGGAACAAGAGAGGATAGTGGGAGGAGAAGTCAGCTCCTCAAGTCAGCAGAGAGAAGGTGAACTGAGCATCAAACAGCAGTTCATTGACATAAAGAGGAGGAATGAGCCAATAAAAATACAGCTATATAATCATTTGCTGAAAATGGCTCCCACTAACCAGCAAAGACTGATGTCTGCATATGATGTTAATGAAGGCAAAATGATCATGAGTCATTTCATGCCAACTGCATTGCAACCACAGTCCCCTTCAGACTACTTGAGGACCAATCTTGAGGTCCTTGCCAAGGACATCCACCCAATGGACAAAATAGAATTGCATAAACAAACGGGTGAGATGGTGTATGCCTCCTTGGCAGATAAGACACTGGATAATTATAGGCTAGAAAATAGCCTAAATAATACAGCTGCCCAACTTGAGTTGGAGAGAGCATCCTCTCAAGCAAAGGACAACAGGATCAGGGCCTTAGAAGATATAATCATAGAGATTGGGCATGACCCCAAGGACATCAAGGGCATACAAGAAATATTGAAATTAAGGGATGCAGACATGGCAGCTTTGAGGAAAAAGGTCAAAATCCCAGCAACTATTCACCCTCAAACGGAAGAAGTTGCCCAGCTGAGACATGATCAAGATGCCACAGCTTTGCTGGTGTCTTTATACAAACAACTGATCCAGACTCAAGAAAAGTTGGGAGAATCAGAGGCTGCACAGGCAGCATTGCAAGCATCATTACAGCAAAAGGAAGGAGGTCAAACTTCTCAGCCTCCTCCAGAAATAATCAATCTGGAAGAGCCTCCTCAGACTACTGCTCCTCCTGCTGAACAAACAACACCATCTACATCAGCACCAGCACCAACAACAGAGCAGGCTCAAAGTCTTGATATGCAGAAACTCAAGAATGAAATTCAGGCCTTGGAAGCCCAAATGACAGAGCTGAATCAAGCCAAAGAGAATTTGGCTAAGCTCAATGAAAGATATGATAAATCAAAACAAAGTGTGGCTGAGAAAGGAAGAGAGATAAAGGCTCTCAAAGAGAAGATAAAGGAGCTGGAGAAAGAGCTCACACTTGATAAAGTAGTAGCTGAACTCAAGACAGTCCTATGGGCCAACATTGGCCAATCCATAACTGATCAATGGCAATACATTGAGACCATCCATGAGCAAATGGAGCTCATTGGAAAAGCACACAGAGAAGTCCAAAGAGCAAGGGCATCTCTAGGCAATATGCCTGAGGTGGCCAATAGAATGATCAATGTGCTTAATTACCGAACAGGTCCTCAGCTGGCTCAAATGGGAATTCCCAACAGAACTGAGACCATCATGCTAATAAAAAGAGTCCTAACATTAAGAACCCTGGCACAAACATTGGAAAGAAGAGGCCAGGAGATGCAGACAGAAGTTAATAAGTTTTTGGAGAAATTTGCAGTACTAGAAAGCAGAGGTCTTCCAGGCTTACTGAACAACGCAGGGATACTACTTTCACATGAGGTATATGCTAAAAGGGTCAATACATTTGCTGCCAATCAGATCAAAGAAACACCCAGCACCTCAGAGGAAACAGGGCCAGCATCTGGAAAAAGCCTTTATGACAGGGTAGAAAACCTGTTTTTTATAATGAATGAGATCAAACACTTGTTTGATGTGCCTCCAAACTTCTACAAATATACAGAGGCAGATGAGACCCTGGAGGCAATTTTGAGACATCAGTTGCCCAGTCAGGAATGGTGGACTAGCATGATACAGAAGATACTGTAAATCTAAAGGCTTCCAGCACAGTTTTCAGCAAAAAACATAAGTCATCACCTTCAGAAAAAGTGATGCATACACGGTGGATGAGAGAGGAATGGGCTGAGCCAACTCAGCAGAAAGATCCGGCCACTAAAGCATTAGTGACAGCTGCAGACAGCAGGGCCGAGAAAGATACAGCATGGCAAAGCATAAAGCCAAACCATTCAGCATTAATAAGCAAACTTCAAACCGACTCAGTAACCTCCAAGGGTCAAGAAGACTCCTGACAAAGTTAAAGGGCATTCATTTTGTATTAATAGCAGCAGTAACTGCTTTTCTGATATTTTGTAAAAGTTGGTAACGTATTTAATTATCAGATAACTCAGCGGTTCAGATATTTTGGAACCGATTGTATAAATTCCCCCTCGCATAAGCTTGCAGGGGTTGTTGATTTCCTCTTGAAGAGATCCTATGCTGTAATTTATTCAGAGTTTAATAAAAGAAGTGATGGAATCTCTCAAGTTCTGCGCTGTTTGAATGCACTCATCGTGTTTGTTAAAAGTTGCATGATCCCTGTGGATCTCACAATACAATAAGTCTTCTGTAACTCTCTTCATTATGTGTTTCAGTCTTTTACAATCCATACATGTTTCTAAGTTCTAGTATTTAGCAGCAAAGAAAAAGAATAGCTTCAGGATTTATTCATGAAATACCCTGAGCTCAATCTATGTTGTTAATGAATGTTTTCTTCAGTTATAATCTTGATAAGTGTAATTCTTAATTGCTGCACTTTCAGAATATATCTTTCACAGTGACCCTTGTTTCAGGAATTCAAGTTTGCTCCTGTGCAATATACTTCACTTTCACACCACTAGTTTAGTGGAAAATTCTTAATTGCTTTCCATTGGCTAATCATACATCATCACCACAGTTTTAAGTTTGTTTGTTGGAATACCCAATAGGCCCTGCAGTCTGAACACTCCCACTTAAGCATTTCAAACAATTCACAGCTCTAGACTCCATTGCCCAATGAATTACAACTGTCTGAACACTACATCTTAGGTATTGAAAGATATCATTCAACCAAAATTCAAACCAAACCCTCACTTCATAACTAGCCTAAAATCCTCACAAAACAGAGATAAATCTTAAAGAGAGAGCCCTCTCTGATTACAGTTTGGCTAGACACTGTAATCCAAAGCTTGGTTAGTGGTTACCCCGGCCGTATTCCCTTGGGAGTCATAGGGAACAACCTGGGTGTTAACAGGTCCTAAGCAATCTCAGCCTCAAAATGAAAAATCATTTCAACAAAATGATAAGACAAATAAAAACAAATGGAAGAAGACTGATAGACATTGCAACTTTTGTAATCGAGATGGCCACTTAGAATCCAAATGCTTTAAGAAAATGGAAGCCTTGGAAGCAGCGATGAAGAAACATAACATCCATTTGGAGCAATCTTCAACTTCAACTTCATCTTCAGGAATGGCACTTTCTGCATGTGGTTGTCAAGCATCTCGGTCTGGCTATGCACTAAATGTATCTTCTTCTTCTCATTCTCATGAGTGGCTCATTGATTCTGGAGCTTCTTACCACATGGCCAAAAACAAAGCCATGTTTTCTTCTTTAAATGATTGTAACACCAAAAATATATATGTTGGTGATGATAGATCTTAGTGTTGTAGGGACTGGAACTGTTCATCTAGACAATGGTCAGTTTAATGATGTATTATGTGTTCCAACCTTATCCTGCAACCTTCTATCTGTATATCAGATAACTCATTCAGGTGAAGGTAAAATCGTTGAATTTTCACCTCATGATGTTGTAATCAAGGACCTAAGAGATCCTAAACAGATTTTGGCTACTGGCATTGCTGATGATTCTACAAGGTTGTATAAGTTTCACAACTTTGGGTCATCAAATCTTCCCTCAGTATTTGTTGCTCATAACGACGAAGTGAGCAAACTTTGGCATGAGTGATTTGGTCACTTAAACTATCGCTCCCTTCAGCATCTATGTAAAGAAAATATGGTGACAGGTTTTCCTATGGTATCTTGCAGAGATGGTGTTTGTTCCGGATGTGTACTCGAAAAACATCATCGTGACAATTTTGAAAAACGTGCCTCTTGGCACGCCTCAGCCCCTTTACAGCTTGTGCATAGTGATTTATGTGGTCCACTTCCTGTTGTTTCATTCTCTGGCTGCAAGTATTTCTTAACTTTCATTGATGATTTCTCTAGACGCACTTGGGTATACTTCTTAAAACTCAAGAGTGAAGTATTTAACACATTTTTGGCCTTCAAGGCCTTTCTTGAAAAACAATCTAGACATCAAATTCTTAAGTTAAGATCTGATAATGGCGGAGAATATGTTAAAAACACATTCATCAACTTTTGCACTGAGAATGGAATTCAAATGCAGCATACTGTTCTATATACTCCACAACAAAATGGTGTAGCTGAAAGGAAGAATCACATCTTAAAGGAAATGGCTAATTGTATGCTACAATCTAAAGAACTTGGTCTTAGTTTTTGGGCAGAAGCAATTAACTGTGAAAATTACATAATAAATCGCACTCCTACTAAGGCTTTAAAGAATATCACTCCAGAAGAAGCATGGAGCTCAATCAAACCAGATGTAAGTCACTTTCGTGTTTTTGGAAGTGAAGCGTGGGCCCATATTCCAGATGAAAAGCATAAAGCTTTAGAACCTAAGAGTGAAAAATGTACTTTTGTTGGATATTTTGAAGATGTCAAAGGCTATAGACTTATTCCATTTAAGTCCAAAAATGTTATCATTAGAAGAGATGTAAAATTTGATGAAAATATATCGGCCTGCGAGCCTAGTCCCGCTGATGTGCCACCTCTCCCTATCTCTTATACTTTTGAAAACATTTCTTCTTCAGATGATGACAGTGAGGATGACAATCCTCCCCCACCATTTCAGGATCCTCCTTCAGCTCCTCAGCTTCCAAAATGGGTTCGTGCTACTCGAGATGCAGCAGGTGATCTTGCCGGTGATCCTACAGATCAGCGACACACACGTTCTCAGTTTGAGAGAGCCTCTTCTTTACTAGCTCAAGCTCCAGTAAATTATGATCCTGACACCTTTGCAGAAGCTTCAGGCCATCCATATTGGGAAGCAGCTATGAATGAAGAATATCATTCATTATTGGCAAATGATACATGGGATCTTGTTCCTCTACCAAAGGGACGAAAACTTGTTAGATGCAAATGGGTTTACAGAACCAAGTATGGACCAGATGGGAAAGTTGATAAACATAAAGCTCGTCTTGTTGCTAAAGGTTTTTCACAGGTTGAAGGCATTGACTACACTGAAACCTGCTCCCCTGTTGCCAAAATGAACTCTATCTACCTTGTTCTTTCCCTTGCTGCCTCGTTCAAATGGGAAGTCCATCAGATGGATGTTAAATCTACCTTCTTGCATGGGGACTTGCATGAAGAAATCTACATGGAACAACCCATTGGCTTCATAAAAACATACTCCAGCCTTGTATGTCAGCTTAATAAATCCATTTATGGTCTCAAGCAAGCTCCTCGAGCTTGGTATGCCAAAATGGATAGCTTTCTTTTAGAATCTGGCTTTTCTAGGTGTCATTCTGACAACACTGTCTATACCAAGAAAGTGGGCAAGTCTCTTATCATTCTTGTTCTTTATGTTGATGATCTTATCCTTACCGGTAGTGATCCCAACCTTATAAACCATGTGAAGTCCAGCCTTAAAAAGAAATTTGAAATGACAGACTTAGGACACTTACATTATTTTCTCGGTCTTCAAGTCTTGCAATCCAAGGAGGGTATTTCCCTTTCCCAGTCCAAGTATGCCTGTGACATTCTATGCCATTTTCACATGGAAGACTGTAAGCCAGCCCCTTCTCCCTTTCAGTCTGGAGTCAAACTTTCAGTCACTTGCACTTCTCCTGAAGTTGATGCTACCTTATACCCTCAACTTGTAGGAAAACTTTTGTATCTAACCCATACTCGTCCTGACCTTTCCTTTGTTGTTGGCCTTGTTGCTCGGTTTATGCAAAACCCACGTGAAAGTCATTGGAAAGCAGCTAAAAGAATACTTCGTTATGTTCGAGGTACAGTTCAGTTTGGGATTCATTACAGTGCCAAAGCATCTCCTCTATTGGTTGGTTTCACTGATTCTGATTGGGCTGGTGACCCTGATGATCAGAAGTCTACTGCCGGTTATGTGTTCACTCTTGGTTCAGGACCTATTACATGGGCTTGCAAGAAACAAGGTGCCATTTCTCTTTCTTCAGCAGAAGCAGAATATCGTGGTGCCGTAGAAGCTAGTAAGGAAGCCTTGTGGCTTCGTCAGATCCTGTCAGAGTTTGGCTTTCAGCAGCAGCATCCGACTACACTTTGGTGTGATAATCAAAGTGCCATTCAACTATGCAAAGATCCAGTCCAACATCAGCGCAGCAAACACATTGAACTGCACATGCACTTCATCAGAAAGCTCATTCATGACCATGTTCTTGAAGTGCAATATTGTTCAACAGATGATCAAGTTGCAGACATCTTCACAAAGGCTCTCACAGAGGCGAAGTTCACTAAACTTCGATTTATGGTTGGAGTTCAGGAAGTTGTCACTAAGGGGGGATAGGCTCTAGTGCCTCCTTCCTTCTCCTATTGTGTCATATTTGTAAATCCTTCAATCCTATCCCAAGTTGTTCTTAAGGGGGGATGTTAGGATATTTCGACACATAGGAAATAGTTAAGTACAACTTGGTCTAGTATAGAGTTAGGTATAGAGTTAGGTAAAGTGTGTTTCTTTACCTTATACATTTTGTAACTTACAATCCGACGGTCACGATATGTAATGATCCGACGGTTCATTCTCTCCTCGGTATTACCGACACTTGATCCGTGGCTTGACACCCGATTGGTCCATGATTTCTATTTAAAGCGCATGGAGGGTCATTTGTAGGGTAATCCATGCATGAGAGAAGCATATGTAAATTTTCATTCTTTTATTAATAAATTGCCTGAAGTGGCCACGTTGGCTCAGGCCGTGGACTGTTTCCCTCTTTGAGGGTTTTAACCACGTCAAAAATACTGGTGTATTGATCTGCGATCTGGTTGTGAGCGGTGTCCTTTGGTGTTCTGTCTGAGGAACTTACCCTGTAAATTCCTACACTTTGAGTGCTGAGGAGTTATTTATAACAAATAACATTGACATTTGAGCTTCCTCATGACCCTTTAACTGAGCTATGACTATTTATATTCTATTTATGAGTTATTGCATTCCATATGTGACTATTCACATTCCACGTGTCCCTTGGACTTCATTGCATACCATTTATTACATAATACAAATTACATATGAGATTGTTGCTTAATAAGACAAAACTGATAATGGGACAAATTCTCATCAAATGGATAAATCATTTGCTTCCTCATGGAGCTCATTTGTAATGTAAGTGTGCCATGCCCTGAACTCCATTGAGATTTATTTGACCCAAACTAACAAGTCCCCTATATACCACATATTCACCTCTAGTTCCTCCGATAGTATGGTCTTAGAGCTTTACTGTAAATTATTCCAAAGCCATGACAGTTTCATGTGAGCTTTGACTGGTGCAAAAGCACGCCATAGAATAACATCTTTGGTAAACCTCCAAGCCTTCTTCCTCTGTTGCATGTTTGATTTGTTCAATATATTGCTTGATCTCCTAGAATATGGCTTCTCTGCCTTTGATCACTTCAAGTGTTCCTATTGTGGGCATCCCATGCTTCTGTGTTAGAGACTCAAAGAGATTATGCAGTCGAGTATAGGCAACAATAGTACTAACCGACTATCCTATAAGATGAAAGTAGTTCTGTAGGTGGAGTTTCAACTAAACTTTTTCCATCTCTGTGAAAATCTTGTCTTTCATTTCCAAATGTTGCGAACCATCCGAATACTTGGCATCTCACTCCTGAATCTGGTTAACTACTCTGTTTGCCACTTTTAGGAGTTTTACCCCTTCCTGTGCTTTCTTATGAATGCTAACGAGAGGGTATACCGCCTTTTGTATAAGTATCATCTCATCATATAGCTGTGCCATGGTGTCCTCCATTGGCCCCAATTCTTCCTACATGGATGACTTCCATTTGACAGTGTTGAAACTCGATGATTATTGTTGATTCTCCACCACAAGATGTTCCACATGTTGCTTCAATGCAGTAATTTCTTTCCTCAATTTAACATTCTCACTCAGTAGATATGTAGATTTATCCTACATTGTTGTGGAAAAAGCAACATTTTCTGCCATGACTGCCCTAAGATTCCTTCTAATGTTAGGAGTTATCACCTTCTTTGTAGCAACTGAGACTGGATTTTGAGGATTATTAAGAAAGTATCTATGCCTTTGCCACACAATCCTTTTCTTATGTTGATCGAACATTACACTCTCTCCAAATGGAATATGACCACCTATGAGGGGAGGTTTCTCTGGAGTACCTGACTCATCATCCATTAGTTGAATTGCATCTTCTTGCTCCAACTCTTCCTTTTCTATCTCTTGAGTCAATTGTTATTATTCCAATCTTTGTGTTTCTTCTTCCTCCTGGAACTACCTCTCCTGCTATTCTTCTATCATTTTCCTCTCCTCCTCTTCTTCTTCATGCTTCTGAAGTAACTCATCCTATTGCCTCTTCTCCTCTTCTTATTATGCTTCTCTCCTATCATGTTCTGCTTGAGTAACTCCTATGTTCAAAGGATTAGCTTTCCACTTTCGTCACTCTCGTCTGTCAAATCATATATGATCCTCTTCTTAGGAGCTACTTCCTTTACTTGATGGACTATATATTCTTCCTACTACGCCTACAAGTGTTGAGCTGGTGGATCTTGGGGTGAACTAGTTTCCAACATTGGATGTGCCTTCATTTTTTCATTGTACTGGTTCTTTATCTTCTCATCTTCTACTGTATATATCAAAGAATGTCCTGTGATGTGACTGATCCTTTCACAATTTTGCATGCATATTCTCTTGGGATCATATCCATGAAAATCTTTAGTGGTGAAGTGCGGTTGATCCAGCTCTTGTATCTCCAATGTTTCTACCTTGTTGCTCGTCAAATCATATAATCTGATCCTCAATGGGAAGGTGGGACAAGGGGCTTTCTTCCTTCTATGAAGAATTCCTGACAACCCTGGTCCAACCAATTTGTCACTTCCTATATGACAACCATATTGGTCACATATCATGGCATGAGATGAGGGGATATATAACAACTAAAACATCTTATGTATGTCCCCTTAGGCACTAAAAATCAATCCATTATATTCCGTAGTGAATCCTTCACCTGACTAGTCATGCAGGGAGGATCGATCTCAAATATCATATGAAAGATAACTACAAAGAAGTTCATAGCCAATCTATCATATGTGCCTCTGAAGCTTGATTATTATAACACTCTGTAGTGAAAGTAAATTGGGAACTTGTTCTCAGGTGTCCAGTTCTAGTACATTGCTACGAACGCATACTGTGCACATATTCCTTTTAGAAGAAATGCAGACATATAAAATTTAGGTGCCTGCTTCACCCTCAAAGATTCTTTCGCCTACCCCACATGACACTGAAACTCAAATTACAATATATTTTCCCAATTTAAAATTTTTCCAAATGTTACCACAATATGGAGCATATGTATCCAATTTTCCTCAAACACCTCAGCGCTCTTGTGCCCATGCAATCGAAAACACATAGCTATCAAACACTGATATGCATCTTTGAGGATCTTTGTCAGATAGACTACGAATGGGTGATGATGAAACTTAGTAGGCTCTCAACACCAAGATTTGATAATGTCACTTGTGTCAAGGTCGACCCATCTGGTGTAGAAGTCATTATTTTCATATTCCATAGGTATAAGCATCTTGTAGTACGTCTACATGTCTTCTCCATAATTAGTGGCGAGCTTACCACCACTCTCACAGCGAAGCACAAGATAAGAGTCATCCATATTTGTAATGATCTACTCAATCACTTATGCTCAAGGGATGACGGGGAATCTGCATGTCATCTTATGCATTCTGGACCTCTTGATATTGATGTATACGTGCACATCTTCTAAGTTATCATCTAACTTATCCTGCATGAATGTGTTGTATATCTTGCTTCATGTCACCTCTATAGTGTTATCAGTAAAGCACTATGTATATGCATATATTGAAATGGTTGGTTTGGTAACTTAAATATTTTCCTCAATGATTTATTCTTAGACTTCTTTGGAGGTCACTTCAGGGAGGCATGGCTCCAACATATGATGAAAGGGTGAGAATACTTGTAGCACGAACACTTCTTTATGGCAGCACACTCACAATGACAAGATTAGCTTAAAGTAACCTAACTATGTAGCAATACTTGTAAATAATGTACAAAGAGCTATCACATGTAACTTCACATGAAAATATATTAAAAACAATACAAAATCACTTGCATGCGTGAGAAAGTAGGCATGAAAAATAGGAGGGCACACTTTCAAAGCACGAAGGAGTTTCAATGGTCATTCGGGGTTGTGCAATGTGCTCATGCACTCAAGCAAGTGAAGAAAACCATATAGGGCGCACTAGTGCACTCTAAAGGGTTGAAGGGATGGGTTGTTGGGCTTTCAATCCTTCAAACTATGCCCATGCGCTCAAGGAGATAGGTAGGGCACACTGACACACTTTAAAGGGACGAAGGAACACGCTTCCAAGCCTTCAGGCCTTTGGGGTGCACTCATGCACTCAAAGGCAAGAAAATGGTGCATTTATTGTGTAGAAATATGTTTGAGGAAACTAGAGAATATGTAGGAGGCTTTTCCCCTACATTTACTCACCTACAACTCAACTTTCTCCCTGTATTTACTCACCCACAGTTCAAGGATCTACTAATAGATTATGCACTCAAATATTGTGAGGATCTCAGGGAGCTAGATCCACCATTTTAGGGATTTTGGAGGGAAGCGTATCTCTTTCTAGGGAGGCTTCCTCTCTGTCATTTTTTTATAAATAAGGAAGCCCGAGGGCTCAATAGGATTCGAATTTTTAGAGATGAACAATGACTGCTAGGACTAAGAGATTTTACTTGTCATTTTCATTCCATGTACTTGAGCACTTTTTGATCAATGAGAAGTCTATTGGTCCTTTAAATATAAGTGTGTTTTAGATGGAAAAGTTCCCTTGGGTTAGGGCCTAACCCAAGCACTCTAGCCCCTATAATTTGTACAACTTATTCTACATTTTCCTTTTATGTATTTAGGATTAGCAATATTTCCATTTTGCAAGTTTTTTTACATGAAAAGTTTCCTTTACAAAGTTACTAATCATATTTCTTGGGAAATGTGGTTGTGAGTCTTATAATGGAAAGCATAAAATATAGGTTTCATTTTGCATGAAGTAGGAAGATCTTGAATAAAATTCAACTCATCCTTTCCTTTTTTTTTTCAATTTTCAGTAATTTATACTATTAGCATGATCTAGATCTTTGGCATGATTGAGTAAATTTTGTTGTGTGTAGGTCCTACTGTGGTATTGGAGGCAATATCACTATAATTTCCACTTCTCATCATATCATAATCTCCTTTCTTCCTTCCTCAACAACTCCTTCAAAACACTATTCATCGAGATTTCATTGATGGTTTGTTGAAGGCCACTGTATGCATTTCTCCATGTGCAATATGGGCCCCTGAGGGGTACTAAGCTTGGAAAGGACCTCATAAAACCTTCTTCCACCTCCACTACCATTCCTCACCTTCAAATCACCCTTTTATCCTTCATAATTCTCACGGATTCAATCCAATAGAAAAACAGGGCAATCCTATAACATCTTGTAGCAATCTTGTAACATCCTGTAGCACCGTGTAAAATCTCTCCAAACTTGACCGGGATTGTCCTTAAAGATTTATTTTTTCCTCCTAGACCTTCATAATGCCTCTTAGGCATTGAAACCACAATTGAGGAGGATCTACTAACAGTTGATGCACTCAAAGATTGTGAGGATCTTAGGGAGATAGATCCACCATTTTAGGGATTTTGGAGGGAAGAATCCCCCTTTCCAAGGAGGCTTCCCCTCAATCTTTTTTTTTATAAATAAAGAATCTTGAGGGCTCAATAGGATTTGAATTTTCCGAGAAGAACAATGACTACTAGGACTAACAGATTTTACTTGTCATTTTCATTCCATGTACTTGAGCACTTTTTTATCAATGAGAAGTCTATTGGTCCTTTAAATCTAAGTGTGTTTTAGATGGAAAGGTTCCCTTGGGTTTGGGCCTAACCCAAGAACTCTAGCCTCTATAATTTGTACAATTTATTCTGCATTTTCCTTTTATGTATTTAGGATTAGCAATATTTCCTTTTTGCAAGTTTTGTTTACATGAAAAGTTTCCTTTACGAAGTTACTAATCATATTTTTTGGGAAATGTGGTTGTGAGCCTTGTAATGGAAAGCATAAAATATAGGTTTCATTTTGCATGAAGTAGGAAGATATTGAATAAAATTCAACTCATCCTTTCCTTCTTTTTTTTTTCAATTTTCAACAATTTATACTGTTAGCATGATCTAGATCTTTGGCAAGATTGAGTAACTTTTGTTGTGTGTAGGCCCTACTGTGGTATTGGAGGGTATATCACTATCATTTCCACTTCTCATCAGATCATTGTCCTTCCTCAACAACTCCTTCAAAACACTATTCATTGATATTTCATTTCTGGTTTGTTGAAGGCCACCATATGCATTTTGCCATGTGCAATATGGGCCCTAAGGGGTACTAAGCTTGGAAAGGACCTCATAAAACCTTCTTCCACCTTCCACTACCCTTCCTGACCTTCAAATCACCTTTTTATCCTTCATAATTCTCATGGGTTCAATCCTATAGCAAAACATGACAATCCATAACATCTTGTAGCAATCTTGTAACATCCTGTAGCACCATGCAAAATCTCTCCAAACTTGACCAGAATTGTCCTTAAAGATTTTTTTTTTTGCATCCTAGCCCTTCATAATTCCCCTTAGGCATTGAAACCACAATTGATGAGATTAAGAGACCACTTAGCACTTGTCTCTTCACCATTGCAATTTGTTTATGCAATTAGGGTTAGTAAATAGGTTCATGAATTAAATGGAACAATGATGATTTACATGATTACTTTATGAAGCACTTAATGGACTTTGTTACTAAGATATAATATCTTTTTAATGTAGTGATTGAAGGTTTATTTCATTCTCTTTACTTTATGCAAGTTAGATTAGGTTTTCCAACTTCTCTGTTTTGTACTTTCTAAGCTAGGGTTTCCATTTCAAGCATTGTTATTTCTTATACATAGAATAGGTATTTTCCTTTGATGTGAAACTTACATTCTGCAAAAATATTAATGTTTACATTATGCAAGTATATTAATATTTACATTCGACAAGTAGAGTAGACTTTACATTTAGGTTAGAATTTACATTTGTGTGAGTAGGTTAGCCTTTACATTTCTACAAAGTAGAGTACATTTTTATTTCTGCAAATAGATTAACATTTCCATTCCTGCAAGTAGATTAGAACTTTCCTTTTATGCAATATCTTTTTCTTGAAAATATAGATTCAGTTGATAGAGTGGTCCCTTTATACCTTGGTTTGGTTTGTTGCCTCAGAGTAACTTGAGTACATATTAGCCTATTGTACATACATCATTGCCACCTCTTAGGTTTGTATGAACCCCAAATTGATAATTAAAGTTGGTAGCCTTGGGAGTTGTAACATTCTTGTTGCAATATTAGGGCTCATCACCCTCATTAAGCTACCTACATTATGGATACAATCCTTGGTCTCTCTTTCCATGTGCTTGTTAAGTATAAATCTTCTACCCTGTCTCACTTGGTCTTCCACTTTTGAAATGGCCCTCTGTACCACTTCAAGGATGATGTTTCTATATTTGTTCGATATGGATTAGGTAGTTGATTGTGCATGAGTTTGAACCACAATAGATGGAGGTGAGTTAGGGGTAGGGGGGTCCAATAAACCTCTTATTCCAGTGTGTTAGGGGCTTGAAGGGCGACATCTAGCCATCTTATCAAAAAAAAAAGTAAAAACCACCCTGAGACTAGAAACACAGGTGAAGGCCAATAGGTACTGAGTCACATATAGTGGCATAAAACCAACAAAGAGCACAATTGGGAGAGCATTTATTACATAAGGTAAAAAATAAAAGATACCCCCATACGAAAATACTAAAACTAAGAATGATTCCATAGCAAAAAAAGAACATATAGAATCCACAAATTGCAACTAAACTAAAACATAATCAACATCTAAATTTGGGGGCCACTTCTGATTTCCAAACAATGAAGACCCACCAAAACTAATAGGACCAAAGTGGGAATATAAAATAGGATTACTATGTAGCCAGAGTTTCATACTAAAATTGATATCAACACAATTACAACTATAGGGAAATTTAGAGTGAAGCCAAGAGATATTACAAACCTATAATGCCCCCTTCATTGTTTCATTTTTCTGGTCATAGAAAAACCTGAACTATCTATCTTCTAACTGAGGACGAGAAACAACCTTGCATGCAAGGATAAGTCCATTTCCTTACATACATTTTTTCTCCTTTTATCTTTGATTCTAATCCAAGAATAATAAGTTCAGAAAGGAAGGTAACTACCAACAATGTTTATGCATGGAGAGGTCCCTGAACTAGTACATAAGTTATCGACCATCCTTCCTCATTGTCCTTCCCCAAACTAGTATCATCATACCCTATTTTCCAGCATAATTCAAACATTATTATTTTCCATCTGCACCTATGGTCTGAGCCTAGGGTGGGTTATCCTTCCCTTGACTCCCATGCATATAGAAACCTCTCTATCATCCTCTCTGATGCTTCATCCATGTCCTTCTCAAACAACCATTGTACAACCTCCCATGCAAGGTGCCATTAGGTGGTAGCCCTACCTCCCATCATTAATTGAACCTCTATCATGTCACTTCGTGGAGTTTGCCCATACATTTAAGCACCCTCCCTAGGGGGAAACATGATTCAAATATTAACTAGTTGGTTTGAAATATATATATATATATATATATATATATATATATATAATCAGATATATTGCATCTGTGTAGACAATATATCTATATATATATATATATCTATATATATATATATATATATATATATATATATATATATATATATATATATATTGGTTAAAAATTATACCTTGAACAATGAAATCTGAATAAAAATCACTTGTTAACTTTCTCATAAATATATAAGGACAAACATTTAATTAATTGCAAATTTGATACATTAAATGATATTGATATTTTTTCAGAAAATTTGTTTTAAAAAAACATCACAATTCCCTACAAATTTGTTTTTCTATTGCACATCAAAATTTATAAGGCATATATGAATTTAGGGAATTCAATTTTAAAAATATATAAATTGTCAAATTTTTATTGCAACTATAACAACCCTGGTGAAAATTCCATGTAATAAAGCTAATAAAGGAAAAATAAGACCTTGGTCATGGGACACATAGTCCAAGCTTAATGTTGGGGAAAAACATAGTGATGTGGATCACTTGTGATTAATTAATGGCTATGGAAATTGGCCAAGGCAACAAAAAAGGCTTTGGAAAGACATGAGGCATTAATTGGCATTTTATTTATGAAAATAGTTGAAATTAGGAGAGAAGGAAGGTGAAAGGTCATAGGTTGCATGTGAGGAGGAAAATGAAGGAAAAATAATGGAAAAAGAAGAAAATAGAGGCCTCATTAATAAAAAGGCTATTGAGGATCAATTGGTATCTTTTGTTGGTTTAGACTTCTGTCAGTTCAGTTTTGGAGATCTCTCTCTCTCATACTCTTGGACACTTAGAGTTTTCTTGGAGCACTCTTGGAGGAGTGTGACATACTTGAAGTTTTGGAGAAAGAAGGAAAAGAAAGTGCAGGAAAGTGTAAGAGGACATCCGGATCAACAACTATAGTAGTTTTTTCTTGCAGGTACCGAGTCACATGTATGATTTCCTTGCTAGTTTTGGCATGCATGGCATATGCATTTGGTTTCTTGGTTATGATATATCATTGGCATGGAGGAATGCCTGGATTGACAGTGGATTTTCTTAGCCTTGCCATTTCCTGGATAGACATGGTGTTGTGGGTTTCTTTCCTTTTGTTTTCTAGTTGGTTCTCATGTTCCTTTGGTTATGGGTTGAGTTGTTAGTTCTTGGAAGCCTTGGTTGGACAAATACTCTAGAAGCCTTGTAACAACTTGGGTTGAGTTACTAGTCCTAGAAGCCTTGGTTGGAAAAATGCTCTAGAATCCCTTTGTGGGTTGAGTTACTAGTCCTAGAAGCCCTAGTTGGAACAAACTCTCTAGAGCCCTAGATAGCTTGGGTATAGACCAATATGGTGATGCTTAGTGATGTATGACTGTGAGGAGGAATCATTGGTTGAGGGTTGAGGTGGTTTTGCCTCTGGAAGCCCTAGTTCAGTTTTGTTAGATGTGTTCCATGAGATCCCACATTCATGCTTGGAATATGGCATGGGGGTGACTGGATGAAAGAGAGATTTGGTTCAACCTAGTCTATGGTTAGGTGGTTCGTGGAAGTCCCAGGACTAGTTGCATTAATAAGAGCTTCTTTCCTCTCCTTTTTTATGAGTAAATATACTTGTTTATATGTGGTATTTATGGTTGTTATATCCTTGTTATTTATGTTTGTTATATGTTGGTTATGAGCATGTTTTATGACATTGATGATGTATGGATCTCATCATGTTTAGATTTGTAAATTAATGAACAATATGTATGACCTAATATTTGATATGAAACTAATGTGATAAGGTATCAATGCTTCTTAGCGATTCTTAGATAAGTATGATACCCCTATGCTCAGATATGTTGTTATAACATGTAGAATGCATATTTGTGACATGTTTGATGAAATTCCTGTCATGGCTAGTAAGAGTCCAGTCAAGTCCTTGTTCAAGTTATTTCTTTTTTATCATCGTTTCGATGTTACTTTTCATTTCTGAAAGTTCCATAATTTTTGGGCAGTGGCCTAAGACCTGGCCCTAAAAAAATGGAATAGAATCTGGGGTCGTTGGCTCTGAACTAGATGAAAAATATCCCAACTGCTTTCATGCCCTTGTTGTGAGAGTGATTGGACGGCCCTTGTTGCATGTATGCCCATGTCATGGGAGCGATTGAGGCTCTAGTGTAGAGAAGTGTCAAGTTGTCTTAAGGGTTGATCACCTGAAAGGGTTAGTTGGCTCTTTTAGTTCTGTGACATGTGCAAAAGGTCAGATTGGTTGTGTTGTGTTGGTTCCACTTTCTTAACTATAGATGGGGAGTTGAATCTGATCGTAGTAGCCCCTGATCACATGTTTACCCCAACTGACCGGTTAACATGGGTAAATGTGGGAGGAGAGTGTTAGAGAGTGGTATCAGAGTATGGTTCACCCCTTGGACTAGATGGGTGGTGTGTTGGTTATGAATTTATGTTGGTTACATATATGTGTTATCTATGATTTTGGTCTATGTGCTTGTTGCATATGCATGGCATTGGTCATAGTTGTAGTGGCGTCGCCATGTGGAAGTGGGTGGTGTGTTGTTGTATACGGTCATCATGAGTGTATGTCGGTTATGCAATGGTTATGCATGTTAGTGCTTATATATTGGTGTGCATACAGTTATATGGTTTTAGTTGTCATCCATGAGGTCATGGTATGTGGTTGGTATGGTCATGTGTTGATGACTGGATAATGATTGAAATGATGATTAAATATTGAACTATACTGAGGTACGTTGGTTTTTTTATGATTTGGTTTAGCTGACATGATATACCTTCCATGAAGAAAACAACAAAGATGACTAGCAAGATGGTAGACTACAGTTCCCGAGACTCTCCCTATGGATCAAATGAGCAGTGTGGTGTTGGGAACTCTACTGAGTTAACAAACACATTGAGAAGTTTGAAGGCATAAATAAAAATTTTCAAAGCAGATAATGACAGGATCATTCAGGGATAGGAGAAACAAGCAGAAGCCAATGTAGTAATCCTTTAGAGTTTGTCAAATCGGCAAAGACAGGGACCACTTTAGATCAGCCATGAGCAGGAGGAAAAAATTAATGGGTCATATGGAAATAGACCTCATGATTGGAACAGGTCAGATAGATATGAAATGATTAAAGATGGAAGGTTCTTGGATACTCCGGATAAGAGAGGTGATGGACACAGGTACTATTCTAGTTCTAGTTCAGACATGTATCATGGTCATCATTGTTATCATCCTTACAAGAGGATTGATAGGGGATATTTTCCATATGAGTTCAAGAAATCAAAGCCACCTACATTCGATGGGGAAATGAAGAAGTCCCAGGATGAAAAAGTATGGTTTCTTGGTATGAATAATTTCTTTAGTTAGCATGATTACTCAAAAAACATGAAGGCTAGAATAACGACATTCAGTATTAAAGGTAAAGAAGATATATCGTGGAAAGACGTAAATAATGTTAGAGGTATTTATGAAGAGGATTTGACTTGGAGTGAGTTCTAGAGACTATTCAGGAAAAAGTATCTATTAGAGAGATGCTATGACGACAGGGAAAAATAATTCTATGAGTTGAAGATGGGATCTATGACTGGTGAGGAGTACACTGGTAGATTCTTGGAGTTATTGAGGTATGTGCCTTATCTCAAGGAGGAGAAGGCCAAGATTCAGATATTCATCAGTGGGTTGTCGGTAGAACTCAAGAACATGATTGATTTTGAATGAGCCTAGATCATTGGAGGAGGACATCCAGAAGCTAAAGCATTGTTTTGAGCAATCAAAATGCATAACTATGGCTAAGACGGACTGGAAAGGCAATGCAAAGAATAAAGGAAAATGGGACAAGAAGTGAACAAGACCTCAAGATACATGTAACAAAGAGAATGTGGCACTGCATAAGAAGTTCAATGCATCTTATAGAGGACAGGGATTTCAATCTGAGGAACATAACAAGGGTGATTGTTGGAAGCCCTTGCAGTGTTGGAATTGTGGAGGAGAACATCACAGGAGAGATTGTCCACAACATTAGGGTGGTAGGCCTCATATTCACAATGCACAAGACGTGCAGATAGTTGGGGATGTGGGGCAAAGAATTCCATGGATCTATGCAGCATTGGAGAACATCAAGGAAAATCACCAGGCATTCATTATCATGATGGATGGTAATATTTGTGATCAAGTTGTTTTTATTTTGATTGACCCTGGATCTAATTACAGTTATGTTAGTCCTAACTTGGTGGATAGGTGTGGTTTGAATAAAGAAGTGCATGTGGAATATTGGTTAGTGCAGTTGTCTACAGGTACAAAGAAGAGAGTTCATCACTGGGTAAGAGTTTGTTCATTCGAGTCAAATGGTATGCCTATGTCAACACATTGAAATGTACATCCATTGGGATCATATATTATTTTGTTTGGTATGAACTAGTTGTATCTTCATAGAACTAAAGTGGATTGTTATGAAAAAGCCATTGAGTGCTTGGTTTACAATGGATAATAGAAAGTCTTATAGGGTAAGAAGAAGTTAACATTAGTCAGAATGGTTACAGCTATGCACACGAAGCACATTCATAGGAAAGGGTGTGTGTTATTTGCAGTGCATATTTCTAGTGACAAAGGTAAGAAAGTTGAGGATGTGGATGTCTTAAGCAGGTACCGAGTTCTACAGTAGTTTCAAGATGTGTTTCTGGTAGATATTTCGGAATTTTCGCCTCATACAGAAGTAGACTTTTCTATTGAGTTGGTACCAGGGGAAACACCATCATCGAAGGCACCTTACAGGATGAGTACACCAGAGTTGGTGGAGTTGAAGTTGCAGTTCAAGGAGATGCTTGACAAGGGATACATTAGGCCAAGTGTATCACATCGAGGTGCACCAGTCTTTTTTGTAAAGAAGAAGGATGGTACTCTCAGGTTATGCATTGATTACAAGAAGTTGAACAAAGTGGTCATCCATAATAGGTATATGTTGCCAAGGATTGATGACTTGTTTGATCAACTGAAGGGAGCAACAATGTTCTTGAGGATTGATCTAAAATTGGGATATCATCAGGTATGAATTAAATAAAAGGACATATACAAGACTTCTTTTAGGACCAGGTATGGGAATTATGAGTTTTTTGTAGTTCCATTTGGTTTGACTAATGCTCTAACTACTTTTATGTGTTTGAGGAATAATGTGTTGCATCCTTATTTGGACAAGTTTGTTATTGTGTTCATTGATGATATATTGGTATATTCTAAAAATGAGGAAGAACATGTCAAACATTTAGCAACATTATTAAGATTGTTGAGAGAGCATCAATTGTATGATAAGCTTAATAAATTTAGTTTCTTTCAGACAAAATTACACTACTTGGGGCATGTGGTCTCCAAGGAAGGCATAGCAATGGATCCGGAAAAGATAAGGGCCATCATGGGATGGGAAACTCCTAGGAATGTGGATGACGTAAGACCATTCATGGGTTAGCAGTTTATTATAGGAGGTTCATGAAGAACTTCTCTTGCATTTATTATCCTATTACATCATTGCAAAGGAAAGGTAAGAAATTTGAATGGACAAAGGAATGTGCAACAAGTTTTGAGTAGTTAAAACAATTGTTGATGAATGCTCTAGTGTTAAAGATTGTAGACCCAGACAAAGAATTTTTGGTATGTACAGATGCTTGCAGGAGAGGACTTGGTTGATTCCTTATGTACGAAGGATAGATAGAATGCTATGAGTCTCAGAAACTGAATGAGCATGAGCATAATTATCCAACACATGATCTTGATTCGGAAAAGATCATCCCTGCTTTAATGATGTGTAGGCACTATCTTCTTGGGAGACAGTTAATCTTGATGAGTGATCACGGTAGATTGAGGTATCTATTTGACCAACTAAATATTAATTCCAGGCAAGCTAGATGGTTGTCCACGATCAGTGAGTTTGACTTCAAGATCAGGTACATTAAAGGTAAAGAGAACAAGGTTGCAAATGCTCTTAGAAAATGGGTACGGGTAAAAAACATAGTAGCTATTATTTCTTATGGGACATATTTACAAGATCAGATCTTGCAGCCAGGTCAACAGGATGATAGGTACATGGAGCTTATGCACAGGTTACAACAGAGTATAGGTACAGGTACCTACATACAAGATGTGGACTATCACCTTACACCAAATGACTTGGTTAGATTTAGGGAAATGATATATGTGCCAGACAATAGTGATCTCAAGAAGCTTGTCTTGAGGGAATGACATGCTAATCCATATTCAAGTCACACAAGATATCAGAAGACATTGACATCGGTGAAGAAGTTCTACTTTTGGCCAAACTTGAAGAAGGACATGGCAGAGTTTGTGGCCATATGCTTGGATTGTCAGCATTTATAAGCATAGCGTAAGCATCCAGGTGGATTACTTCAGCTTATTTTGATTCCATAGTGGAAGTGGGAGGTCATTTCCATGGACTTCATTGTAGGTTTTCTGAGGAAATTTAGACAACATGATTCTATCATGGTTGTTGTGGACAAGTTAACTAAGGTAGCAGATTTCATTCTAGTGAATTCTACTTATTAAGCTAATGATGTAGCACATGTATTCATCAAGGATATAGTGAGGTTGCATGGTGTACCAAAGAATATCATATCATACAGGGATGCCAAGTTCACTTCTAGGTTCTGGAAAGAGTTATTTGTAGGTTTGGGTATAGATTTGGCCTTTAGAACAACATAACATCTGCAAACAAATGGATAGATAGGGAGGGTCAACATGATATTGTAGGACATGTTGAGGATGTATGTGATGCATCAGCAGAGGAGATGGGAGGAGTACCTTCCACTAGTTGAGTTCGATTACAACAATGGGTATCAATATCTTTTTAGGATGAGTCTGTTTGAGGCATTGAATGGGAGAAGTTGTAACACTCCCATCAGTTGGAGTGATCCAGTGAACAGGGTGTTGATTGGACCAGACATTTTGGTAGAAATGGAATAGGAAATTTAGGTAATCAAGAAGAATGTAAAGGCAACACAAGATAGACAAAAGAGTTATGCATATCAGAATAGGTTGTTTAAGGAGATTCGGGTTGGGGAACATGTATACGTGCACATCAAGCCCAAAAATATCTCCTTGAGGATTGGATCATGTACCAAGTTGGCACCTTGGTTTTGTGGACCTTTCAGGGTTCTTAATAGGATTGGACCAGTACCCTATCAACTTGTACTGCCTCTGAAAGTGAAAGTCCATGAGTTTTTACATGTGTCATTACTTAAGAAATATGTTAAATATGTTGATCATGTGATTGACTATTCCATATCGCAGGTGGAGCGAGAAGGAGAATTCCAACTGGAACCTCAGTGCATTCTGCATAGAAAGATGCTCATGCTCTGAAACCAAGCAATTGAGCATGTTAAAGTGTAGTGGAAGCACTTTGGACCCAATGAAGCTACATGGGATATGGAGGATCAGATGCGGGCTATGTATCCTTCTCTATTCTTTGATTGAGCAAATATTTTGGCATATGTCTTGGTATATGTTTTGGTATATGTGTATATGTATATGGATTTAAATACCTCCACGAGTTGTGTTATAATGCTCCAATAAGTGGTATGGGTGTCATGTCATTATGGTTGTCATGTTGTTATGTTGGTTTGTTTTTCAACATGATGATCATTGTAAATACTGCAATGAGCTAAGTTATAAAGCTCCATGGGAAGTATATTTTGCTTTTCAGCAGTCTTCCTGGTTGTAGGTGTCATTGAATACTGAGGACGGTGTTCCCCCAAGGGAGAGGGTTTTGTAACAAGCCTAGTGAAAATTCCATGTAATAAAGTTAATAAAGGAAAAATAAGAAATTTGTCATGGGACATGTATTCCAAGCTGAATATTGGGGAAAAACATAGTGATGGGGATCACTTGTGATTAATTAATTGCTATGGAAATTGGCAAAGAATTTGGAAAGGCATGAGGCATTAATTGGCATTTTATTTATGAAAATAACGGAAATTAGGAGAGAAGGAAGGTGAAAGGTCACATGTTGCATGTGAGGAGGAAAATGATGGAAAAATAATGGAAAAGGAAGAAAATAGAGGCCTAATTAATAAAAAGGCTTATGAGGATCAGTTGGTATCTTTTGTTGGTTTAGACTTTTGTCAGTTTAGTTTTGGAGCTCTCTCTCTATTCTCTCTCTCTCATACTCTTGGACACTTGGAGGTGCTTGGAACACTCTTGGAGGAGTGTGGCATACTTGGATTTTTGGAGCAATAAGGAAAAGGAAGAGAAGGAAAGTGTAAGAGGATATCAGGATCAATAGCTACAATGGTTTTTTCTTGTCGGTACCAAGTTGTATGTATGATTTCCTTGCTATTTTTGGCATGCATGGCATATGCATGTGGTTTCTTGGTTATGATCTTTCATTAGCATGGATGAATTCCTGTATTGATGGTGGATTTGTTTTATTTTTTCCATTTCCTATATAGCCATGGTGTTATGGGTTTCTTTCCCTTTGTTTTCTGGTCGGTTCTCATGTTCCTTTGGCTATGGATTGAGTTACTAGTTCCTGGAAGCCTTGGTTGGACAAACACTCTGGAAGCCCTGTAACAGCTTGGGTTGATTTACTAGTCCTTGAAACGTTGATCAGAAAAATGATCTGAAAGCCCTTGGTAGGTTGAGTTACTATTCCTGGAAGCCCTGGTTGAAAAAATGCTCTAGAATCCCAACGACAGTTATGGGTTGAGTTACTAGTCCTGGAAGCCTTGGTTGGAACAAACAACCTGGAGCCCTAGAAAACTTGGATAGAGACCAATCTGGTGATGGTTAGTGATTTTTGACCATGAGGTGGAATCACTGGTTGAGGATTGAGGTGGTTTTTCCTCTGGAAGCCCTGGTTTGGTTTTGTTGAATGTGTTCCATGAGATCCCACATTCATGCTTGGAATATAGCATGAGGGTGACTAGCTGAAAGAGAGATTTGATTTAGCCTAGTCTATGGTCGGGTGGTTTGTGGAAGTGTTACAATAAAAAATGTCACCATGGCTATTGACAGTTAGTATGGCTCTATCAAAAGTCATGCTATCCTCCTGGGCAAGTCTTATGCCTCTGCTCTCCATGTCAAACTCCAAAAAGAGAGAAAGTCTTTGTAAATGTGTTTATCTCTGGGTACGCAGATTCTCTCGGCCTTCCCTGCGTATACGCACCTAATGTTCACAAAAACTGCGTACTTGTACGCTCTGTATGTAAAGGGGCAGGTGCATACCCCTGTAAAGGTCAAAAGGCGCAAGTTTTACTCCAAAAAAGTTACTTGTGGTCATTTCTAGAGGCTTCTAGAAGTATGTTTGGCGTGTATGAAGCGCCTCCAGATGGTTCATGTACCCCTACCAAAGAGGAACTTATCCCATCAATAAGGGAGCTATCCCATCCAAAGAGGGGATTATCCCATTGATGGTGGACCTGATTAACTTCCTCTTGAGCACTATAAATACAGGCATTGGGCCAGAAGGAGGAGAGGTTGGAAGCTAAACATTTCTAAGGGTAGATGTTGCTGGAATTAGGACTCCCATTTAGAAGCTTGTGAGGAGAGATTGCCATCTTTGCTTGTTCTATTTGGAAGTGGGTGAGCTTTGTCAAAGTAAAGGAGAACTCTTGATGGACCCTGGGAGGGACTTGCACAACACCAAGGCTCAGGTTGTAATTGTTCCTTTTGTTTCCTATTAATGCAAATGAGTCCATTCTTCTCAATAACTTGTTATTTATGAGTTGTTTCATGTACTCCTTGGTCTATGTGTTAAACATGTTTTATTTTATGAGATTATCAAGTGCTATTTAATCGTTTGATTGTTAGTGAATGCAGGTTTCGAAGTGAAGGAGGAGCTCGTCCGGATCAGCGAGGCTGGACTGCTACAACAGCGTTGGATTACAGGTAGGATCTAAACACTTGATTTCTTATATAGTAAATGCATGTTTAGAGAAGGATTGCTCTTGTTTGTCTTGTTTGTCACTAGAGAGTCTTAGGCTCCTAGGGAGGTTGGTTGTGTTTGCACTATCGACTCTTTCCGCCTGACAAAATGGCGACTCCGCTGGGGACTCCATTGATGAGAAAGTTTTTTCCTTTGTATGCAACTTTGATCTGAGAAAAGTCATTTATTTTCTGGTTTTTGGCTCTGTGACTTTGTATTTGGGTGGGTTAGCTTAGGGTTAGATTGAATTTAGTTTTTCTTGGTTTTTTCAGTAGTACGCACCCTCTGAGTATTGCACAGTGCGTACTTGTACGCACTGTTGCTGTGTACACAGAGCGGGCCCGCACCTGTCTTAACAGGTTGCCTGCGTACCCTGCTAAAAATTAAGAAATTTCCATTTTTTACATTTTTCCTCTTAGATTTTGCTTTTTCTTAGTTTTTACTACCCAGATCCATTAGTCTCTTGTCAAAGATCTTCACCTGAACTTGTTTCGACAGCATTGAGTGTTTTAGTGGATTTCATAGAAGTTTAAGCCCTAGGGTTTGATTTTTGAATAGGTCCTGTAGTGACTTTGGCGGTAGAAGTTGTCAAGCCTTAGATCTCTCTGGTTTTGTCAACTTTCTTAGGAGTCGGACCTGTCATAAAGTCTACCTGTGAGAGCAACCTACCTTTGAGTTGTCTCTTTGGCAAATTTCGAAGTACTTGTTGATTGAGTTTTGAATTCCATTTTACAAAAAGAACAAAAAGATTTGAGTTTTGTTTTGACTGGTCTTTTGATTCTGCATTAGCTGGTCCTTGGCTTGATTGTGGTCAAGTAAAACAACCTAGAATCATCTTTGTAGGCTTTTGCCTCGTTAGGTTTGCTTTAGAGTAAATTTCTTTTTGATTTGCTTATGAGTCACTTTTTCATAGATTTTATAGATTTTGAGATTGATTTTCGTTAAAATAGATTTGTATGCTTTATTAAATAAGAGAAAATACAAAAACATCTCCTTTGAAAAGTTTTGTTTCAAGTAGCTTTGAGGTATTTTGTAAGAGAAAGAAATTTTCGTGCACGTAAGGAGTGGTCATGTTTGTATGCTTGGAAAGATAAAGAGAATTGTTTCTTTGATTGTCTTTACTAAGATTTGCATTTTCCAACTCTCTTAGTTAGGAGTTTCATTGAAAGAGAAAAGTAGCGTAAATCATCTTAGGTGCATCTTTGTAGTGGTTTGAGTCGAGTCTACACACCATTGGTTTCATTTCCGCTACCTTTTGTCTTTAAGAAAAAACCATAAAATTAACGCTTAAAGTAAAATCAACTTAGTAACTTTTATTTACTAGGGCTCTGAAACACCAATTTAGATCAGGCTAGTGTCTTGGAGTAGGAGAGTAATTAACTCTCCAAGACAACAAAACCAAACAAGTAGCTTATCTTGTGATAGAATAAATCCAATTGTCTCATTTGTACTCTGGGAAAGCTCCTCTTAAAGGAGAAGCACGAGCTCGTGTCCGAACCAGTGAGGGGATCAATCCTCCCTCGTTGGGAACGACGCCAGACACGCACGTATTACAAACGGTAAACCTCGGATTAACCATTGTCGAGGAGCCAGGGGTCACTTGTCGGTAAACCTTGGATTATTGTCAAGAAACCGGCAAGGGGATTGAGCTTGATACTCTGCCCTTGCGTGCTGTCGGAGTGTAGACTGTTCCCCCAGGTGCATTTGTTGCGGTTGGTAACCTTAGTGACCATTATCTTTAGGATTCTACCAAGGTGACGGTGGAGGGAAGATCCCACTGTACCTGGAGCAGACGTCGGCTAGACTCACTTGGATTTTCCGGGGGGTTCACTTCACTCGAGACGGTTAAAGTGGAGGAACTTGTGCCGGTCTATTCATTAAGCAGGTTGCCGGGGTAACTGTTCCACCCGCCACTTCTGTACTGAATCCGGCGATGTTGGGTTTCATCTCCAACTAGCGTTTTCGGTCTGGAAGGCTACTGTTTGTGCTTGGTTTGACGCCCTAGATTCTTTAGGCGTGTGATTCAAATTTGTTTGGTTCTTTAGTGACTTTAGGTGGTTTGATTTGAGATTTTACTTTGTTTTCGTGTGTAGTAGTTAAAAGTTTTTAGCTGTGGCGGAATTACCGAGACAGTCCCGTAGACTTCGGGGCAAGTCACCTGAGATTGTTACCGGAACAGATTTGTTGAGGAAATTCCGTAGATCACGGGGTGGATCTCCTGAAGACGTCCCGGGTCAGTACGAAGGATTGAAGGTCCTTGTAACTCCTCCTAGTGGCAGTAGAGTAGGTTCACCTGAAGAAGGAGAATCTTCCTTGGTAGTCCATCCAGATTACCAAAGTCTAGAGACAGGTTATAATCCCGAAGCTGTTACAGTTTCTGAGCTTGTTGGTAGTTTTTCGTCTACTAGTGATATAGGCGAAGAACCTGAAATATCTGAACCTGTTACTCCGACTTCTAGTGTTCCAGATTCACCAAGAGTAGAACGAGTTATCACCGAAAATCTTCCTACTGGTTTGATTGCTATTGAAGAACTTGCTCCAGAGGAAGAAATAGGCGTCTCTAACCTTGAAGATTAACTTACTATTGAGCTCAGGGAGCGTGAATCTATCTTTTACAGTCCTCCTAGAAGTACTACTTGGTACCTTTCGTTAACCAATTATTTAGACAACTCAGGGATAGGTTTTTCTACACTCGTACTCCTTTTCCACCTGGAGGTATTTATACTCCTGTAAATATGTCTGGTCAGTCGTCCGTGTTTACTCAAACTCCTGAATCTTTCTTACACGGCGGTCCTTCTGTTCCCACTGGGTATCAGTCACTTTCTGGTATCTTTGCGGGAGCATCTCCTCAACCCGTCGATCAAGGGTTATTAGCTGGAAACAATGGTAATAAACCATTGGGTGTAGGAGACATTTACATGATGTCAGGTTCAGTTCCCGTTTCCAAACCTCAAGGTGGTCAATTACCGCCTGGGGGGCAGCCCCAATTAACCCCTGGGGGGCAACCTCAAGGTACACAAATTGTGTCTGGGGGGCAGCCTCAAGGGCAGTATGTACCTATGGTGCAATACATGCCTCAAGGTCAACCCCAGCCTCAATATGTACCCCAAGGTCAACCTCAGTATCAATATTTAACTCAAGGATATCAACCCCAAGGGTATCAACCTCAAGGGTATCAACCTCAAGGTCAAGGTCAACCCCAGTATCAGTATTTACCCCAAGGTTATCAACCTCAAGGTCAATACTCGAGTCAAGGTTATCAACCACCTCAAGGTCAGTCATATGTTCAAGGTATGGGAACTGTACCTTTCAATTATCAATCCTATCCTCAATCTGGTTATGGATCTCAGTATCCTCAACCTGTTACGGGTCAATACCCCGGAATGATAGTGTGGGATCCATCACAGGGTCAACAGGTGTTGCAGCCAAGTATACAGTTGGTACCTCAAGCTGGACAACCCGTAGTTTCTGGTCCACCCCAGCAACCGCAACCTGTCCAGTCAAATGTTCAAACTTCTGTAACTTCGGTAGTTACTCAGCCGCCAATTGCACCTAGTACTCCATCTCAAACGGCTGCTGCAACTACCGCAACATCTGCCGCACTTATTTCTGGAGTATCGACAGCTCCGGTTTCTAATGTCTCTGCAACCACTCCTCAGACATATTTACCATTGTCTGGATCTACGATTCAAACCACGGTCCAGATGCCTACGGGTCAGCCTGGTATAACTACAGTTGTCACTACTCAACCTCAATTTGTTCATCAACCGTACTAGGGACAGTACCAATATGGGCAAGCTGTCCAGCAGCCGGTTTACCAGTATCAACCATATCCTGGGTACACTTATCAACAACCTCAGCAACCCCAGTACGGTCCGGTTAATCCTGGTTTTCCAGGAGGATATAATATCCCTAATGCGACTCCTGTTCCTAGTTATCCTGGATATCCTCCTCCTGGGACTGGTCTTGTGACCCAGAGTTTTAGAGATCCTAACCGGCAATTACCGTTTATCGCAACTTTGGATTTACCAGACTTGACGCGCCTAACGAATGATCCAATTCAATATCTTCCGTTCTGGCCGCCAATGCCAAATAAGTTGCCCAGTGATATACCCAAGTTCGAAGGTAAGTCTGGAGAGGATCCGTCCAATCATGTGATGACTTACCACCTCTGGTGTGCTTCAAATTTTATCTCGGATGATTCGATCCGCTTACGTCTTTTCCAGCGTACACTCATCGGTCTCGCGGCCAAGTGGTACATTGAGTTGCCACGGGCCTCTTTTTACAATTTTAGCCAGTTAGCTACCTCGTTCTTAACTCGCTTTCAGTTGCCGGTCAGATATGATAATGGCACGGAGTTATTAACTTCACTAAAACAATCGACGTCCACGTATATTTCTGATCACATTCATGAGTGGAGACGTCGAAGGAGGTTAGTGAAAGTTTTTATTCCGGACCAAATCTTAGCTGAATGGTTTGTTAAATCATTATTACCGAAGATTACTGAAGATGTAGCTAAGGCCGGAGTAGTTACTGAGGAGCAAGTCATTGCTCAGGCGCAGTACCTTGACTTAGTTTATACTCAGTCAGGTACGTTACACGAGAAGATCCCAGATCTTCCAAAATCGAATCAAATCGCTGCTGCTCCTTCGGGATCTCATGCCGCTGATGGTATGATTGGTACAGTGAACACAAAGAGCAAGAAGAAGTCTTCCAAGAATTCTACTACTCCTATCATCACTTTGCCTGATTCCCCGACAAGAGAGTCTTCTCCTGAACTTTCCACCGATATTCACGCTGTAGAGTCATCTACGGCCAAATCAAAAAACGGTGGAAAGAAGAAAGGAAAGAAGAAGGCTAAAGCAGACAAGGCTCCGAAGGAGAAAACAGAAAAGTCGGAAACCAATGACGAAAAGCGCAAACCTCGATATCCTTGTCTTATTTGTGAAGAGGATCATTTTACAAGAGATTGCCCTCATCGGGCCGAGGTTGTGAAAATAGTCAAAGGTTCTCCCACTCCTGATGTGTTGAAAGATCCATTTCCAAAGCAGGAGAGTAAGATGATAGGTTCTTCCTCGACTGCCAGTGAAGAACCCATTTTGATGATGTCTCATGTGAGGATTGCGACTCGGTCGCAAGATTATGGTAGTAAGAGTCCTGTTGATGGTAAGGAAGCAGAATCTTCTCATTCTAATCCATCAACCTCAGCTCCTGGTTCCGATCCACTACAGATCGAAAAACCTAACCCAGACTTAGTAATCAAACCGCCCGCCAAGGGTGTACTTCGAAGGTCTGCTTTCAATCCACATGCGAGAGCGGCCCAGAATTACAACATTGTTGAGGACTTAGCTGTTTCACCCTCAGCAATGTCGGCTTTAGAAGTGCTGCAATCATGCCCAGCACAACGAAAATTACTTTTGTCGGCTATCGGAGCTGTTGATGTTCAGGACCCAAATCTGATAATCTTCGATCTAGAAAATAGTACACCGCGTCTACCCCATCAAATGGCTTTCCAGATTCCAGTGATAGTCAAAAACAGGCCTATTCATCGGACTGTGATTGATGAGGGAGCTTCTACGTGTATTATGTCGATTCAGTGTTGGAGATCGCTTGGTTCTCCTGCGTTGAACCAATCCCCGACCATCCTTAAGGCCTTTGATGGCCGTGGGTTCCGTCCGTTTGGTATTTTACAGGAATTGCCTATAGGGGTAGAAGGTAAAACCGTTAGTCTGGATGTGGAGGTGGTTGATGCCCCTCTAGACTACAACCTTCTTTTGGGTCGAAGTTGGTCATATGCTATGACAGCGGTCGTTTCATCGGTCTTCAGAGTAATAAAGTTTCCACATAACGGTAAGATCGTGACAATTGATCAGCTGACATACTTTTCATCCGACCCAGCCTCTTCAGAGAGTATCCAGCATGTCGGTAAGACGACAATCCCTTATAGGGACGTTGGCGTAGGTTTAGTTAAAGATTCCGGTTTACTAGGAACTTTTCCTTTCCCTCCAATCAACGCAGACCCTTCATTTGCATCAATTCATATGATTACATCAGACACCATTATTTACGACGATCCTTGGATTGTCCCATCTGAATCTGAGATAGACTCATTTGGTGATGCTATGCCTGTGAGTCCATATGAAATTGCTTATGAAGCCGTCATGTCTTTTACCGACTCGCGTTCAACCCAAATCGACCAAATGAATGTGGTCAGTGAAGAATCACTTTTCACATCAACCTCAGAACGGATAGCATTTCCCGAAGTCGTGTCATCTGACGAGCAACTTCGCGAAATCCTAAGTGTAGACGATCTACCATGGGAAGATCTTCATCATAGATCTTCGTTTTTACCTGAGGATGATGCTTTTGAAAATGATTTTTCATCTTTTTTTACCGCTGAATATGTCAAAGATGCTCAGAATCCAACGAAACATTCTGATTCAGAGTTGAATCTAGGGAATATTTCTCGCACTATTCCCATTGGCATTTCAGTGAGGCCCGGAATTGAGGAAAACATTCATATAGGTGCCTCATGTACAGAAGATGAAATCCAAACTTATAAGGCCCTATTCCAAGAATTCTGCGATGTGTTTGCCTGGTCTTACGAGGAAATGCCGGGAATTGATCCTGCCATTGTTGTTCATGAAATAAAGACCTACCCGGATGCTAAACCCGTCCGTCAACGGTTGCGTCAGATTCACCCTCGGAAAGCGGCTGCAATTAAAGCAGAAGTCAAAAAGCTGTTGAAAGCAGGTTTCATTTATCCAATACCGTTAACGGATTGGGTATCGAATATTGTTCCGGTTAACAAGAAACAAGGAACAATAAGAATCTGTATCGACTATAGGGATATAAATCGAGCTTGTCCAAAAGACAACTATCCTACGCCCTGCATCGATCAAATAATTGATGATTGTGCCGGAAGTGAAATGTTTTCCTTTATGGATGGTTTTTCGGGCTATAATCAAATCAATATTCTACCTGCCGATCAACCAAAAACGGCATTCATCTGTCCATGGGGGACATTTGCTTACTGCAAATTACCTTTCGGACTTAAGAATGCCGGAGCCACTTTTCAACGGGCGATGTCTTACGCATTTCATGACATCAAGCACATTGTGCAACCGTACCTCGATGATTTGCCTGCTCATTCTTTACATCGAGCTGATCACCTTGTCCACTTACGAGCAATCTTTATGAGGTGTAGGCATTATCGTATTCGGTTGAATCCCCACAAGTGTGTATTCTGTATAGAAACGGGTCGATTGCTGGGATTTGTTGTTTCAAAAGCCGGCATTCACGTCGATCCCTCGAAGGTCGAAGCTATCATCAAATTGCCTTCTCCTTCGAGTTTGCGCCAACTCCAAAGTTTGCAAGGGAAAGCAAACTTTTTACGTCAATTCATTCCAAATTATGCCGAGGTCACTAAAGGTTTTACACGGTTGTTGAAACAGAACGCTCAATTCTTTTGGGATGAGATTGCCCAACAATCTTTTGATGCACTTAAGCACGCGTTGACCCATGCACCATTGTTGCATCCTCCCAACTACAACCAGGACTACTTCTTATACCTCGCAGCTTCGCATTCCACTATTGGAATGGTGTTAGTTCAAGACAATGAATTCGGGGCGGAACATGTGATATATTATCTTAGTAGGACATTAAACCCCACTGAGCTAAAATATTCGCATGTGGAGAAATTGGCCCTGGCAGCCGTTCAAGCTGTCCAGCGTTTTCGTCACTACATTCTTCTCCGTAAAACTACAGTTATTTCGGATTGCAACCCTATGATTTATATTTTGACAAAACAACTGCTAGGGGGCAAGTACTCTAAATGGATCGTTAACCTGCAAGAGTTCGAATTGAAGTCCAAGTCTAAGAAATCCTTAGTTTTTGCGGAATTGATGTGTGATTTCCCGCGTGCTGACACAGAAACTGTGGCAGAGGAGTCCATTGCGGACGAATCTTTGTTTCTTATCAGTACTTTAGATCCGTGGTACGGGGATATAATCATCTATCTCCAAACCCAAACCTTTCGGCCTGAAGCTTCAAAGTCAGAACGTCGAAAAATTCGGTTTCAATCCCAGCAATACAAAATTATTGGAGATACACTTTATCGCCGGGGGGCAGACTTAGTTTTTCGACGTTGTTTAACTCACGAAGAGGCTGAGAGGGTTTTGAATGATTGTCACTCTGGAGCATGTGGTGGTCATATGTCTGGGTATGCCACAGCTCAGAAGGTGTTGCGCGCTGGCTATTTCTGGCTGTCCATGTTTAAAGATTGTATCATTGCGGTCCGAAAGTGCCACAACTGTCAAGTGTTTGATCGCAAGATGCGCGCACCACCTGCTCCTCTCCATCCTATAATTGCCATTGGTCCTTTCACCAAATGGGGTATCGATTTTATTACTTGTAACCCTCACTCGGCCGGGGGGCATGCGTATATCATCCTCGCAGTTGATTATTTTACTAAATGGGCCGAGGCGATGCCTACATTCGACGCAAGCGGCAAAACAGCTGCAGTTTTCGTATTCAATCACATTATAACTAGGTTTGGTGTCCCACAAGCAATCATCACTGACCATGGGAGCCATTTTCGAAACATCATGATGACTGAGCTTACAAGCCAGCTTGGTTTGCGCCACGATAGCTCTACTCCTTATTATCTGCAAGCCAACGGTTTGGTTGAGTCTATCAACAAAGTTCTGGTTATCATGATCCGACGAATCATTGGTATTCATCGGTCAAATTGGCACAACATGTTATTTTCAGCGCTATGGGCATACCGAACTTCAGTGAAAACTTCAACAAGGTTCACTCCTTTCCAGCTAGTTTATGGCTTGGAAGCTGTATTACCCATTGAATGCGAAATCCCATCACTTCAAATGGCTGTCGAATTACTCCCAGCTACTTCCGAAGAGGAGAAACGTTTATTATACTTAGCTCAGTTAGATGAGACTCGACGTGATGCTGCATTAGCAATCGAGACTCACGCGAAGCGAATGAAAGCTCAGTATGATAGAAATGTGACCCCTCGAAGTTTTTCGGAGGGAGACCTAGTACTATTATATGATCAAGCTAACGATAAGCTAGGTGCTGGAAAATTCGTTCCTATGTGGCATGGACCCTACATTGTAAAGCGAAAGCTAGCAAAAGGGGCCTATGAGCTGGTAGATTTTGATGGGGACTCTTTGGGTAAACCCAGAAATGGACTTTACCTAAAGAGGTATTATGCTTAAATGGTGGGTATGGAGAATTTTTAGTTAGGTTAGGTTTTCTTTCTAGCTAGTATGTTTGTTAGTTTAGATAGTGTGCTTAGCTTAGAAAGTGTTTTTCGTCGTTATTCTGGCTTATCTTGGTTTTACTCTTGATATTGCAGATGTCGACGCCTCTCCAAACGTACATTTGATTTGCCGATGGTGCTTGTCATAGTACATGGAATATCTCTTCCACAGCTTGGGTTATCTATTCGCCCTCTGACGAGTTAGTTTCTATGCATGGGGTGAGCCTCGGTCAAACGACGAACAACATTGCAGAATACAGTGCAGTGGTTGAATTATTGTCTGAATCTATTTCATTTGGAATTCGACGTTTGATAGTGAGGTTAGATTCTGAACTCGTTGTATTACAGCTTAATAGAGTGTATGCCATTAGAAATCCTGTGTTATTAAGGTTGTTTTTGAGAGTGCGCCTCTTGGAACGTGAATTTGATTACATTGAATATCAGCATATTCCAAGGTCTTTGAATACATTAGCAGATGCAATTGCTTCTCGAATGTTGGACAGACATTTACGATAATCATGCAAGTAAATTTAAAAACATTTCATCACATATGTTAAACAAAATGAGCCGGTAATAATGATATATATATAGATAGGAGTGTGTCAAAAAATATACATCATCTTCGATCATAGGTTTAAAACACCTTATGATCGGCAAAATGATAAGTACAAAAAAGTCAAAATGTCACATGTGACTACAAAAGGTGACCATCCAGTCACTGGTGATGCTCCCTGTAAGACACCACTGCACGGGCTACTCTACATAGAAATCTCCTAAAAGGCCCCGGGACTGCGACTACGTAACGCTGCAGTCTGATAGGAATATCATCTATGGTCGTCTCCGGTATGTCTACCGTCAGACGCTCTAGATCCTGCTCCAACTCAGCTAGCGTCTCTGCGGCCGCATCTTGTGGGGCCGGTGCCGGTACAGCTGGATGTCTCCTCTCAAAAGCCTGGAGATTGGCTGGACGCCGTGGGCCTACATCTGCATTTTGAACATTTTTACTGTCAGTTTGAGACGATATATATAAAAAAAAAAAAAAATACATAATTTAAAAACTTGTGAAAAATGAAATACCTTTGTCATCCCACTGTTCTCCCTGTGGAAGAACCATGTCCGGATCATTCCGAAAATCCATCCCGGCATAAGGAAAGTCCTGAATAGCAAAGACCTAGCCCTCTAGCCAGTGAAAGTAACCATCAAGAAATCGAACCACTGTCGTGCCCTCATCAGGATGCCGGGCCATCACTGTAACCCATCTCGTCAACTTAGGCTCCCGAGGAGCCCCAACTGGAACAGTAAGCTGCTGAGGGATCAACATAGGAACTCTCTCTAGGGCAAAGCTCACAACCAAAGGCCCATACCCAAAGGTCTTTAGTTTCCCGGTCTTTACACTAGTTAGTTGGGCCTTCATGTTGGCCAACACAGCTTCGCACCAGTTGAAAATGGTGCCTTGGTAGCAATCTATCGCTATCCGCATTTGGGACCCGGTGGCAATGTGCAAAGCGGCTGCGCCGCAGAGTCTGGTAACTGTAAAGGCAATTACCATAAGTTCAGGCAGGGATATATATTTGATTTCTATCCCTTTCTCCTGGTTCTGATTGTTGCACCACTCTAGCCAGAGGCTAGCAAGGGATTGGCCACCCGGCCTAGTCCCGGAGAGAGTCAGTTGCTCGCCCCTGTTGGGAAAACCAGTGAGAAAATATATATCAGAGGGCTCTATCTCGAGCTGGTTTTCTCCGATGTAAAAGCATTGTTCCTGGACGTTCCACCTTTCAACCAGCCACTCTAAGAATGGCACCTGTGCCCTCATGCCAGCTATGGCCCAGTATTTGTATAGTCTGCATGCCTTCAAAGCATCAATGGAGGGTTGATGATTGATTGCAGCTAAATCAACGTCCTCATGCTCTCTTTCGCGCCAATCAAGCATGATGTGCTCCCTACACATCATAAAACATCAGTTAGGATCCATAAAATTTAAAAATTTTGGTCTATTTTGGAGGTATGAGGGTTTCAATTTGCGTTTTGCGGGGTACGCACCCCAGCCTTTAGGAACAGAGTGCCTGGATGCAGCTACCCTTAAGGCCGGGTGCGTACACCCCGTAATTTTCCCATTGAGAAAATATCGGGGTACGCAGGTCAGCAGTGCATGACCTGCGTACCCCGAAGTGCGCATATTGAAACCCCAAGACCCCCAAAAAATCAAATAAAAGCTTAAAAATGAATTCTAAACAGATGGAAATTAAGAGAGGGGTGTTGTAGAATACCTGGTGAAACAGTGTTCGATTCTGACGGTCGGATTCTCCGCAACGACCACAGGAAGTTTTCTTGTCAAAAGCCCTTTTCTCAACCTCAACAGTAAAATGGTAAAATGACATGGTAAAAAGTCTTTTTATAGGTTTTTTGGATAAATAAATGCTAAATTTGTTTATTTTTCACCATGAAAGGATACTTTCAATGTATTTTTGCCCATCTTAAACAGGTATGAGTAATGTGTTGTTTCTGTGCAGGACAAAGGGACTTTAGGGTAAATTATCATTTTTCACGTCAGAGTCATCTTTTAAGCTCTTTTCTAACTCCTAAAACATGAAAAGATTGCCGAGCGTTTCTTTTACACTCGTTAAAACGGAATTAAAAGACGGTCCCCTTATAGCTCTTTTCTGACCGTAAAATCAGGAAAAGGTTGCCGGGTTTTTGTCGTTTCAAACTCGATACGGAAATAAAACGACGTGTCCTTGATCGCTTTTTACTTTTCAGGTCAGAGACACTAATCATGAAAGTACTCCTTGGTCGCAAGATCAAGCGGTTCTCCCAGGTATTATTTTATACTTTTTCGGGCTTGGGGGACACAAATTTACGAAAAAGTTCAACCTGGAGTCTTCTTAAGTTTTTCAGACTCTCTAAAATTGAAAAACGTCGAGTTTCACCTATACTGGGCTCGTTAAAATTTCACAGTAAAGGACCTGTTCAATTACAAACAGGAATGAACCACTCCTTCCTAGGGTTCGAATCAAAACTAGGTTGGACTCATCCGAAGGATGAGCTTATAATCAAGCATATGTTATCCTCCTCAAGCTTGTTAAAAATAAAGAGGTACTTGCCAGAAATGGTGGGCGAAAAGAGAGAAGAATGAGCCTATTTGTTATCCTTTGTCTCAGAAGAAACCTTATTACCACTCTTGAACACGACACTTTTCATTCACCTGGGTTGGGAAATCCTTTACCTCACAGTTGATCAAACCACATTGAAAGCCTTCAGCTGGGTTCCGGGGATTAACTTTGAGTCATTCGTCACCAAGCCATCTGTTGTGTCGTTATGTGTTCAAGAGGTCTGCAAGAAAAACTTTCATCTGCAAAATACTTGTCATCCATTTGACCATCCCTGAGTCAGTCCTTACAGCAACATTTCTTCAACTTGAACAATGATTTCGTGTTGTGGGCTTGCCTGCAACGGGTCGCTTTCTATCGACATCAGCACATTATCTAGAGAGATGACTTAGAAATCGTCAGTACCTTGAAGTCTGCATGCATCAATGGCAGGTTTCTCGCCTTTGACGTCAGTTTACATCATTGACTTTCGATCAAAGGATTCCGTGAAATGTTCGACATCAACTCATTCATTCACATCTCATGGATTGTACTGGGTACTTTGAGAACCATTGACATTACTGGTGGTTTCTCTCACACTTGTTAACAGTTTACATCATCGACTGGTAATCAAGTGGTTTCTACCATGTTCGACATCAACTCATTTATTCGCATGGTTAGAATCGTACCAATTCGGGAAGTAGAAATGAAGACCCTGGATCTAGTTTCCACCATCCAGGCTGCGAGGAGTTTTGTATTCATTATCTAAGTAGACTAATCATAAACAGATGGCTGCGCCCATACTGTGTCTACAAAAGTCTATGATTATGATGTACTGCAAGATCATTCCTGTATCAGAGTAGTTAGTCTGTTAGTTAAAGTTTTGATCTGAGTATGGGAATGCCTACCTAAGCGATGATATAATCTTATACATGTATTTTGTGTTGAAAATTGCAGGTTCTGACCAGGCTCTCCACGAGATAATCCTTGAAATGATAAAGCGCTTCACCCTTCCTAGATAATACAAAACCCTAATCTATTACAGGCTTCGCACTTTAGGGGGCAATCCGTTACACTAAAAAATGTCACCATGGCTATTGACAGTTAGTATGGCTCTATCAACAGTCATGCTATCCTCCTGGGCAAGTCTTATGCCTCTGCTCTCCATGTCAAACTCCAAAAAGAGAGAAAGTCTTTGTAAATGTGTTTATCTCTGGGTACGCAGATTCTCTCGGCCTTACCTGCGTATACGCACCTAATGTTCACAAAAACTGCGTACTTGTACGCTCTGTATGTAAAGGGGCAGGTGCATACCCCTGTAAAGGTCAAAAGGCACAAGTTTTACTCCAAAAAAGTTACCTGTGGTCATTTCTAGAGGCTTCTAGAAGTATGTTTGACGTGTATGAAGCGCCTCCAGATGGTTCATGTACCCCTACCAAAGAGGAACTTATCCCATCAATAAGGGAGCTATCCCATCCAAAGAGGGGATTATCCCATTGATGGTGGACCTGATTAACTTCCTCTTGAGCACTATAAATACAGGCATTGGGCTAGAAGGAGGAGAGGTTGGAAGCTAAACATTTCTAAGGGTAGATGCTGTTGGAATTAGGACTCCCATTTAGAAGCTTGTGAGGAGAGATTGCCATCTTTGCTTGTTCTATTTGGAAGTGGGTGAGCTTTGTCAAAGTAAAGGAGAACTCTTGATGGACCCTGGGAGGGACTTGCACAACACCAAGGCTCAGGTTGTAATTGTTCCTTTTGTTTCCTATTAATGCAAATGAGTCCATTCTTCTCAATAACTTGTTATTTATGAGTTGTTTCATGTACTCCTTGGTCTATGTGTTAAACATGTTTTATTTTATGAGATTATCAAGTGCTATTTAATCGTTTGATTGTTAGTGAATGCAGGTTTCGAAGTGAAGGAGGAGCTCATCTGGATCAGCGAGGCTGGACTGCTACAACAGCGTTGGATTACAGGTAGGATCTAAACACTTGATTTCTTATATAGTAAATTCATGTTTAGAGAAGGATTGCTCTTGTTTGTCTTGTTTGTCACTAGAGAGTCTTAGGCTCCTAGGGAGGTTGGTTGTGTCCGCACTATCGACTCTTTCCGCCTGACAGGAAGTCCTAGGCCTGGTTTCATTTTTCATATGTTAATAATAAATTATTTCCTCTTTAATTTGATGGGTAAATATACTTGTTTATATGTGGTATTTATGGATGTTATATCCATGTTATTTTTGTTGATTATATGTTGTTTATGAGCATGTTTTATGACAGTGATGATGTATGGTTCTCAACTTCTCATCATGTTTTAATTTTTAAATGAATGAATAATGAATATATGACATAATAGATGATAATGCAACTAATCTGATAAGGAATCAATGCTTCTTAGCGATTCTCAGATATGTGTGAGACCCCTATGCTAAGATCTGTTGTTATGACTTGTAGAATGCATATTTGTGACATGTTTGACGAAATGCCTGTCATGGCTAGTAGGGGTCTAGTTAAGTCATTTTTTAATTTCTTGTATTTGTATCATTGTTTTGATGTTACGTTTCATTTCTGAAAGTTCCATGAAGTTATGGGTAGTGGCTTGAGACCTAGCCCTGAAAAAGTGGCACATAATCCAAGGCCACTGGCTCCGAACTAGATGAAAAAGACCCTAGTCACTCACATGCCCCTATTGTGAGAGTGATTGGAGGACCCAATTCGCATGCATTCCCATGTCATGGGAGTTACTGACGCTCTACAACATAGAATTGTCAAGTTGTCTCAGGGGTTGATCACCTGAAAGGGTTGGTTGGCTCCTTTAGGTTCTATGACATGTGCAAAAGGTCAGATTAGTTCTGTTGTCTCAGTTCCACTTCCTTAACTATACATGGGGAGTTGAATCAGATTGTAATAGCCTCTCATCGCATGTTTACCCCAGTGGACTAGTTAACTTGGGTAAATGTGGGAGGAGGGTGTTACAACAACATTTCACTAAAACATGTTATCAATATTCATGGTTTCACCTTGAGGAATTCTAGTGATAGTGGCCCAAGCATGGACACGTAAAGTATTCAACATGTTGGCAATAAAGTTTTTCTAAATTCTCTTTCCATATTTATCTAGATGGAATATATAATGATGCGTTCAACCATACATTACCACTATCCTATGCTAGACATTTATTGTTAGATGCAATTATAAATATGATCTGAAGTGGATCCGAGCAATTGAATGGCTATAAGAATTAGTACCACAAATGTAACTCGGTAAATAGTGAAGATCAGATAAACTATTAAAGACAATGCAAATGTAAGAGTAAATGAAACAAATGAAGGAAAAGCAAGAAAATGAAATATAAATAAACATAGGAGAGAAAATATTAAGGAATAGAAAATAAAAGGTTGGGCCTATTGGATTTATCATTGCCCTTTCTCTCCCTATTTCTTCTTGTACTCTCACTCTCAATGAGTCTTTTGAATAGGAGGGGATAATTAAAAAGAGCTATGTGAACTATTGAATGGCCATAGAGCCATGAACCACATTATAACTAGAGATTGCTAAAATGAAAATTAAGAACCATTTGAAGTTGGTTTTCATGTTTTGGTTTCTAGTTAAAAATCTCCATATCCATTACGTGATTTATTTTATTTGTACTAAGAATTCTCATATATGTAATTTATATGTTACTCTTATTTATGGTTAATATGTTTCTATAAGTGTGTCAATGGTGCTAAGGAATAATTCCTAGTTTTAGCTATGATGGGTTTACTCATTGGTTTTACTCAAAATTCCATTCCCCACGAGAAATTGAAAAATGTCAATACCTTTGTAATGCCCACCATTCGTCTTACTCTAGGATCAAAGACCAAAATTTATCATGACATAGTCATTGCAAATCAATAGATGAGTTTCTAAATCTTATTTCAAGGAATAATATGACTAAAAAACAATTGAATTGAAGGAGACCATCCACATCCCAAATCCAACTTACACACTGTGTATTTAATGTGGATAAGACCATACACAATAGAGTAATGCCAAGTGAGGTTTGACACTACTAAATTATCCCTCTTGAGGTCATATGGGTTCATATAGGTTGTACACCTCTCTCCCTCCAAAGTTGAGTGTTATACAATGTTTATTTGGTGTTGGTATATGAGTTGGAGAAGGGAAATGATTGGCATCTTTGTCATCTCAAGACTGGTGAATAAAATTTTGGAAGTTTGATATGAATTCCCTTGACTCAGAATTGTATGGTCTCATATAGAAATCATTTACATGAATAAATTAGCATCATATTACAATAATTCTCTCCTTTTGGTAGTGGTAAGTATTCTTCATAGCTAAGTTGATCTCCTCATAATAAATTTGTGGCACTTGTTTATTTTTTCTCTTTCTCTAAAATTGATTTTCTTGTCATCATTGTATATTAGTTGGAATAATCCTCTAAGTTATTTTAACTAATGTTTGACAAGTAATGAATATGGGGAAAGCATTTAATTTCTTATGTGATACTCATTAATTTTTAGAACCACATATGTATCTATGTGAGTTTTTTGATAGGGTGTATATCACTTCTGAGAAAATTGTTGGGGGATATGAGGCAAATCCTAGAGAAATAGTTGGTTATTCCATTAGCTTATATTTTAGTTCAAGAAGTGAACTAAATTAGTTATTAAATAGAGTCATTTATTCATTAGATTTATGAGAAAAGTTCTTGGGATATTTAGTGTTTGGTTCAATACAAATTTAATAGATCATTGCACATTCATTTGATTGATGTGAACCTTGAGTGTTGGCAATGAGTGAGTATAAGAAAAATTAAAAAAAAAAAGGCAAGAGAAGGACAATCAACTTGAATTTGTTGTTGAGCATTGGCCTTGACATCACAACTATTGAGATAAACCATAGGCCATGCCTTGAATTTAAGAAGCACATCCATTTCTTATGTGGGGGCCTTCTTAGTGTCTAAAATAATAGTATCTTGAACCTAGATGTCCTAACTATTATTGCATTGTTAGTCAATTGATTGCATATAAGTACACCAAAGAACAAATAATGCTAAAATTAAAGATTATTGCATAAGGATAAGAACAAGGACCACATTACAATTCTAAAAAGGATTTGTGTTGGTGAAGTGAGTGGGATATAAGTCCGTCATTTGCAGATCAATATAGTGAGATGAGAATGATATGTTGAGTGGAGAATTCCACTCTTATCCATTTATCTCCCATTCAAATCATGATTATAAACAATGAAAATAATCCCATAATTGATACAAATAAAGATGATAAACTTATGTTGTTCCATTTACAACTTGTATAAGAGAGGGATGAATTTAGAATCTATCATTCCAAAAAAAATGATAAAAAGGATGGAAGCTTTAGTTATTCTCTTCAAGCAGTCATTCAGCCACAAAAAAATAATGGAATGGTTGAGGTTTTATTGTGATAAATAGTTTCTAATGTACTAATGGTAATATGCACCTTGATTTGCTAAACTATTTACAATAACATATCCAACCTTAGAACATTGTAGAATTAGATACATTAGAAATAATCATGTATTAGTCCCATATGAACAGAAAGGTGCATGTGTAAGTGAATTTGGTGTTGAGAAATGGCAACAAGAAATTCGAGTTTAATTTGTCCTTGAATTAAACTGAGAATTAAAATTGAATTCTATTCCCATAGAAACTTGTAAAAAGCTAATTAAGTTTAATTAACTTAATTAGCTTAGGAATTTCGAGTTGCAAGTCTTTCTGTAGTCATGTATATGTTCTCTCTAAGTTTTAGGGGTCCAGTATGAGTTTAAATTGATTTGGAAATTAGATCACTCATTTTACTGAGTTAAGTTCAGTTAAATTAGTTCTAAATTGTTTTTGGAACTAATAAAGGACTAACAGTCAGTTGGTGCACTAATGCATCCACTAGTGCTACTCCAGTTAACTGAATATTTCCTCATGAGAAATTCATGCATGTTAGTCAAGAGAAAGACCCAGTTGAGACTAGAGTGTAGGGAAAATGTATTATCAGTTGTATGATTTACTAAGTTGTATAGATCATGCATGCAATCAGGAACTAGACCTAGTTTGGATTGCGTAGTTTTGGAAGCATTGCATTCCCATTAATATGGGCTATTCAGCCATAGGAATGGCGCAAGGAAATATGGGCTTGGAGAGCTCCAGAATAGGCTATGGATTTAGCTTCAGCTTGCTTGTGAGCTAAGAGAGTTGAGCATACTTGTGCAGAATTATTATAGTGAGAACAAGATTTGTATCTTCACTCATATTTATGATATATGCAATACAGATAACGGGGTTTTGGGCAGTGGATTTCCCCATATACATCTTGTGTTATGTGCCATTGATTTATATTCTTCTTGTTCTTATTGTTTTCATCGATTTATTGGCTTCCATTGGTTGAAAGTAGAAGTAGATTCTTGTCCTTTGCTTTAGTAAATTGCATGAGATTGTGAATCTACATGATTTTCTACATGGTATCAGAGCTAAGAACAATATACTAGAGGATTTTTTGAAACTTTGAGTTTTAGGTTACAGGTGAAATTCGAATTTGCAATACATACTTCAGGATCGGCAGATGGCGTTCTACAATTTGCAGCTTGAGTATGCCTTGGAAGGAGGCTCGAATTTTATATCCTGGAGGGATAGGATGGAGACTAAGTTAGAGGATAATGGCTTGAAGGAATTCGTTGATCAAGAAATTCCTAAGCCAACAACATCGGATGCACAAAATTTGGCCAAATGGAAGAAGTGTGTGGTGAAGGCAAGGAAAATAATCCTTGAGGGAGTTTGATACCACATTATCTCGAGTCTCCATGGCAAGGAAACCCCATATGCTATGTGGAAATAATTGAAGGACTTGTATCAGAACAATAGTGACCAAAGGAAATTGGCACTGAAGGACAAAATTCAAAAAATAAAAATCGAGAAAGGCAAGACTATTCCAAAATACTTGACCAAGTTCACTGAATATCGTGATGAACTTGGAAGTGCTGCAATCACGGTTGCCGAGGATGAGATGGTGAGCCTTGCTCTTCTAGGAGTCCCAAATAGTTGGCATAGTTATCAGGACTCTGATAATGGTTAGGAGAAGCTGCCAGATTGGGAACGACTGTGCTCAGATTTGATGCAAGAGGAGACCAAGAGGAACACTAGGGAAGGCTCTTCATCAAAGACAAATGATGAAGAAAAATGTGCCTTAGCGACTAAGGCGAAGAAGGGGAAAGGGAAAGCTTCCCATTCAAAATTAGATTCTTATCATGGAGGTAAGAAGAAAGACATGACGAAAGTTAAGTGCTTTCATTTTCATGAGATAAGCAATTTTGCTACAAATTGTCCACTCAAGAAGTCTAAGAAGAAGTCCTCAGGAGGAGTGGCGGGCGAGGCTTTGGCCTCTTAATTCGAATTATACTTTTCTCTCATTGCATGCATGGTGTCATCAATGATGGGAAGTGTATGGTACTTAGACAATGGAGCTTCATTCCACATAACTGGCGACAAAGAGTTATTTAGTGACTTGGAGGAGAAAGTTCTCCAGATGCATATCGAGATGGGTGATGGTGGGAATAATAGTGTTACTAGATTAGGCACAATTATGTTTTAGAGGGAGCATGGGGTTCCACTCACCTTGAAGAATGTTATGTATTTGTCAAGGGTGAAGAGGAACTTGGTATATATTTCCATGCTTGAGGATAGAAGCTATGATGTGATATTCTCAAAAGGAAAGGCATTCCTTCGACACATAGCCACGGGTCAGGTAAAGAAGATAGGGATTCAAGTGAAGAATCTCTATAATTTGGAGGTAGAGGAGTGTGCTACTTGAGCACAAAAGCATAAAGGGTAGAGATGAGACGTTGGTAATTTGTGGCACAGGTGATTGGGCCACTTGCATCATTGAGCTTTTAAGATATTGCAACATATCTCTACCGGTCTTCCCAAAGGTACGCTTGAGCAAGTTGATACATGCAAGGGGTGCACTTTGGGAAAATATACCAAGTCTTCCTTTCATGATAGAGACAGTCGAGCAGAGGTTATTCTAGAGAGAGTCCATTTAGATGTGTGTGGACCATTCTTGACAACATCCACGACCAAACACATGTATTATGTTATATTTTTTTATCACTATTATCATAAATACTGGATATTTTTCATGCAGAAAAAGGATCAAACTTTCACAAAGTTTTATGAGTTTAAAGAATTGGTGGAGAAAAAGTCGGGAAAGACGATTAAATCTCTATGGAGTGATAATGGTGGTGAGTATGTCTCAAATGAGTTTAAGAAAATATGTGCAGTGGAAGGGATTAAATGGGAGTTGACGACACCCCATAACCCTCAGCAGAATGGGGTGGCCGAGAGGAAGAATAGAATCATAGTAGGGGCAGAGAGGGAAATGTTGCATGATTAGGACCTATCACTACACTTGTGGGCTGAGACATGCAAAACAACGGTTTATGTTCAGAATCGTAGCCCACATCGGATACTTGAGATGAAGACACCAGAGGAGGCTTATTCCGATAAGAGGCGAGATGTTGGTCACTTCAAGATTTTTAGGTCATCAGTATATTGCCATGTGACCAAAGATGCATAGAAGAAGCTTGAGCCGACAACAGAGTTGGGGATATTTGTGGGGTACACTGATACACCTCACAACTATCAGGTGTACTTGCTGACCAACAGGATGACAGTGGTTTGCAGGGATGTCAAATTCGATGAGGAGAAGGCCATGTGAGTTTCCCTTAAGAGGGAGCTTGAGCTACATGAAGATGAGGAGCTTTTAGCTCCTAAGGTTGAGGAGCCTCAGATTGATGTGGAGCAACCACATGCAGAGAATTCGGGTGTGGAGACATCCACTCGGGCATAGTCTTCCAGAAAGGGAAGAAAGCACACCAATGAGGTTGAAAAATTATTGGATGATGCACGGGAGAATGTGGGAGCACCCACTTTTCAGCACAGGCAGAGGAGGTCACCTGAGAGGTACACTAGATACATGGCTCTTATGGGCGAATGTGTTGTGATAGAGCCATCTTCCTTTAAGGAAGCAGTGCAACAACTGGTTTGGGTTGATGCCATGGTGGAGGAGTATGACTCCATACTTCATAACATTGTTTGGGATGTGGTCCCGAGACTAGAGGACAAGTCAATGGTGAGCTCCCATTGGCTTTACAAGGTAAATAAAGCTGCAGATGGTAGTGTGGAGAAGCATAAGGCTAGACTTGTTTCCCATGGATTTTCACAGAGGGGACTGACTATGATGAGACCTTTGCTCCTGTTGCAAGGTACTCATTAATCAGATCTATATTGGCACTTTCAGCATAAATGGGTTGGAAGATACATCAGATGGATGTGAAGACAAGTTTCCTTAATGGCATGATTGAGAAAGAGGTGTACATAGAGTATCCTGAAGGTTTTGAAACCTTTGACTATGAGTCGCATGTGTGCCGGCTCAAGAGAGTGTTCTGTGGGGTGAAGCAAGCACCCAATGCTTGGTACACTAGGATATATAGCTACTTCACCGGGTTGGGCTTCACGAAGAGTGAATCATATGTGAACCTGTACCACATAGTGGTGGAAGGTAAGTTGTTGATCATTACACTTTATGTTGATGATCTCATATTGATAGGTGATGATCAGTTGATCAAATATTGCAAGGAGGGCCTTTCAAGAGAGTTTGAAATGAAGGACATGGGGCTTATACATTACTTTCTTGGCATGGAGGTATGACAGGGAGATGGGGAGTTGTTTATGTCTCAGGGAAAGTATGCCAACGAGATACTCAGGAGATTCCACATGGAGAGAAGAAAACCCATGGGGACTCCTTTGGAATGTAACTGGAGGAAGGAGGATGCTACTTCAGGGGAAGTAGTGGAAGCTATTGTTTACAGACAGCTTGTGGGTTCACTCATGTACTTGGTGAACACATGACCAGATATGTGCTATGCATTTAACCAACTTAGTTAAGTGATGGTTAGGCCTACCAAGATGTATTGGAAGGCAGGAAAGCATGTGTTGAGATACCTCAGGGGCACTTCTTAGTATGGATTATGGTATAGACATATAGAGGGAGTGAAGCTTCAAGGCTTCATCGATGCAGATTGGGCAGGGAGTTCATCCAACAAGAAAAGCACATCTGGAGGGATCTTTAGTATTGGGTCAATGACAGTTTCTTGGTACAGCAGGAAACAGAGATTAGTTGCACTCAGTTCGGTAGAGGCAGAGTACATGGTTGTGAGTCATGCAGCATGTGAGGCCATATGGATGAGGAAGATCCTGGTTGGTTTGTTTGGTCAACAGATGGATCCAACTGTGATTTATTGCGATAATCAAAGTTATATCAAACTCTCTGAAAATCCAGTTTTTCATGATCGATCCAAGCATATTGATATCTGATATCATCATCTCATAGATTGTGTATTGATGCAGATTATGTTGTTAGAGTACATTCCCACGGAGGATCAAGATGTTAGATTTTGACAAAGGCATTGTCAACATGTAAATTCGAGTTTCACAGAGACAGGATTGAGGTAATTGATAATCCCTTTCTTGTTGAGAGGGAGTGTTGAGAAATGGCAACAAGAAATTTCAGTTTAATGTGTCCTTGAATTAAACTGAGAATTAAAATCGAATTCTATTCTCATAGCAACATGTAAAAAATTAAATAAGTTTAATTAACTTAATTAGCTTAGGAATTTCTAGTTGGAAGTCTTTATGTAGTCATGTATATGTTCTCCCTAAGTTTTATGGGTCCAGTATGAGTTTAAATTGAGTTTGAAATTAGATCACTCAATTTACTGAGTTAAGTTCAGTTAAATTAGTTCTAAATTGTTTTTGGAACTAATAGAGGACTAACAGTTAGTTGGTTCACTAATGCATCCACTAGTGCTACTCTAGTTAACTGAATATTTCCTCATGAGAAACTCATGCATGTCAGTTCAGAGAAAGACCCAGTTGAGACTAGAGTTTAGGGATAGTGTACTATCAGTTGTATGATTTACTGAGTTGTATAGATCATGCATGCAATTAGGAACTGGACCTAGTTTGGATTGTGCAGTTTTGGATGCATTGGATTCCCATTAATATGGGTTATTCAGCCATAGTAATGGCACAAGGAAATATGGGCTTGGAGAGATGTAGAATAGGCGAAGGATTTAGCTTGAGCTTTCTTGTGAGCTAAGAGAGTTCAGCATACTTGTGCGGAATCGTTCTAGTGAGAACAAGCTTTGTATTTTCACTCATATTTATGATATATGCAATAAAGATAGTGGGGTTTTGAGCAGTGGTTTTCCCTAGATACATCTTGAGTTATGTGTCATTGATTTATCTTATTCTTGTTCTTATTTTTTTCATCGATTTATTGGCTTTTGTTGGTTAAAAGTAGAAGTAGATTCTTGTCACGTGCTTTAGTAAATTGCATGAGCTTGTGAATCTACAGGATTTTATACATTTGGACTCTATTTTTCCTTGAGATGTTCTTGGAGGGAAAATCACGCTAAGGAATTTCTTTGAAGCCTCTCCACTTTAGGCTAATCTAAAAGAGTTTAAAAACTAGAAGGGGTAACCCTCAATATTAATGATATTCTGTTAAAACTCATCACCAATGGGATTTCAAAAGTGATAAATAGAAGGAATTAATTGAATAAAATAGAAACAAATAACAAAGTTCGCCACATTTCAAAGGGCATATTTATCCTATTTCATAAAACATGAAATATCAATATTAGAAGACATATCAAACTTGTTGAAGGATTAGTTTCAAATATGAAAAAGTAATCATTGAAGCAATAATAGGTACACAATAGAGGCCAAAGATGGTAGTAAATATTTAAGACATATTTTTTATACAAGATGAAAGTGCAATGGACATTATAAAACAATTTGAGTGGTTCAAATTTATTCATTGAATTTGCAAAACAAACATGATAATTTAAAGTGTAAAACCTATCAACAAAGTAGTGGCATAATAAGTATTATACACTATACAAATATGTTCAAGAAAATCGATATTTTAAAGCCATTCAAATCTCACAAGGAATTTTTAGTTAAGAAAAAGTCATCATTTCCTAAAGCTGAATGCTTCTTGATCTTGATTTTTTTTTTAAATTATAGCCACATTTCCGAAAATCATCAATTGATCACTCGAAAATGGGTAGGGTTTGAAATTGTCATTTCCTAACTCTCTGCATGAGCATAGGATAAGGAACAACCATTTTCCAAATGATTCAATTGCTTTATTCTCATTTCCCCCAGACATTCAATGATAATGTGGAAGCTTCTTGTCTAGTGTTAGGAACCTTAATCTAGATTTTTGATATTATATCCATTTTCTCTTATGGAATAATCAATGTCCATCATTCTCATAAGAGCTATGTCCAATTCTATAAAAGATCAAAAATAAGGAAGAGGTTGACTTTCATATAAATTTGTAACATGACTTAAAAGTTTGAAACATAGGGTCAATCTATCAAAAAATAATTTCATATTTATTGTTCTAGTAACATATTTGATTTTTTCTATATTGTTCCTTGTCTTAATAGATATTTGATGATATATTTCTAGCCCATAAAATAAATCATCCTTTTACCATGGAGGTGGTAGAACCATTGTATGTAAATAGTTGAATTTTCTCTTGAAATAATTGATGGTAATTCTAATAGTGTTACATAAGCTTTGAGTTACTGCTTCCTAGGAATTTCTGTTTGACCTCAATGACACATGTTGTCATGAATGACAACATTATGTGCAACAATATCCTTTTTTATCATTGATGGAAACACCATTAGGCATTTATGGTCATTGATGTTTGTAACAAACTCTCCTTGACATAGTGTTGAGGACTCCCCTTGTCTAACTGTGAAGATGCCTTCTTTTTCATTTCGTTCCTTCTATCAGTGTCTAAATTCTATCCTCTAATATTCTTGTTAAAATTTAATGTATGTATCAATGTCTACATTCTCTCCCTCTTTGAAATCAATGGAAAAGGGTCACAACTATCTACCAAAACAATCATACTCATGTGTGAACCTGATCCTATTCCTTGATGATGTTGTGGAGTTGGTCAAAGTCTCCCCCTTAGACCATGTTACTAATTCTACTTCAATTTTCCTACACTTTCTTGTGGACTTAACAAATTCTCCCCCTCAGGCCACACTTCCCTTACTTGTATTCTACTAGTCATCATCCTCCTATCATGGGATGGAGAACAACCCTTTGAAACCTTGGATAATGCTAATGAGATAATTCTTCCAGTGATGAAGATACCACACCCATCCTTTGTCTGAGATATTGGAAACTTTCTCTTGGCAAAAGCTTAGTGAAGATATCAACAATATATTCCTTAGTTTATATGTATTATAGTTTAACTAATTGATCCACAACTTGTTCTTGCAGAAAGTAATATTGTATGGGAATATGCGTTTTTTTTTAGTGCATGGTAGGATTTTTGGAGATATTAATTAAAATGGTATTGTCACGCATGATAGAATTGGTTGATCATTATGTTCTTGAAGGCCCTTCAAATTTTTCTTCCTCCATATTACCTAAGTATAACATGTAGCTACCACAATATACTCTGCTTTATCAGTGGATAGAGAGATATGCGATTTCTTTTTGCTAAGACAAGAGATAAGGAATCTAAGAAATAATGCTCCTCCACTAGTACTTGTCTTGTCATACCCGCTTCCAGCCCAATATCAGTGTAAGCATTAAGAATAAGGTTTGTTCCTCTAGGATACCATAAGCCATATTCTGTAGTGCCCTACAAGTATCTAAATATTCTTTTGACCACATTTACATAAGATTCTTTTGAACATGATTGAAACCTACGTATGAGTCCCATGGGCTGCATAATGTTTGTTCTTGATGCGGTCAAATAGAGAAGGATTTCGATCATTGATCTATACATAGTTTGATCTACTTTAGATAATTCAACGTCTTTTCTATGTTTACAACTTGTAATTATAAGAGTGCATACAAGGGCATAGTTTTCCATTCCAAATTTCTTCAATATTTTTTTAAGGTACTTTGATTGAGAAATAAAAATGTGTTTCTCATATTGATTGACCCGCCATCAAAGGAAAAATGATAATTCACCTAGCATGGACATTTCAAATTTTTTGCATAATGTCTGTAAATTTCTTGCTCATGGAATCATCATCATTACCAAAATTAATATCATCAACATTGTTCTGAAACTAGCTCACAAAAAGATAGAAAAGATAGATCAACGACTTAGAAATGAGCCTCTTCGAGGGGGAAACCTCCTTTACATTACACAAATGAACAATTCTTGGATGATACAAATGACAAAACCTCCTTTATATATATAGGAGTATAAGGGGTCACAATATAACCAAAGCCGACCTAACAATAATAATATAAGGGCACAAAAATAACAATAGTGGGCTTCTATGGGGAATAATAATAACAATTTGGGGACAATAGGGGCACAACAATAAAAATAAGGGCTACAATGACAATATTAATGGGGGAATCACTAGTATTATAGGGACCTAACATGCCCCTATCCTTCAAAAAAGTGTTATCCTCAACGCTTGAGTAGCTCTGGATGCTTCTGTATAAAATTCTCATCCTCCCATGTGGAATCTTCAGTGGGTAAGTTCTTCCACTTGATTAGATACTCTGAAATTGATCAATTTCATAACTGTCAAGTTCTTATTTATGTGACTGCTTCAGGTTCCAATACGATTTTTCCTTCCTCATCAAGTTTTGGCAATATTGTTTGAACTGGGAGCTTGTCACCTATAACCTTGTTTAAGCATGAAACATGGAAAATTGGGTGCACTCCGGAAATTGCAGGAAGCTACAATTTGTATGCCATAGTACCTATCTTATGCAACACCTTATACAGACCATAATACTTTGGTCATAATTTATTATCCTTCTTAGCTTTCTTGAGGGAAATTTGTTTATATGGTTGTAGCCATAGGAATGCCCAATCACCTACATCAAAACTTCTTTCACTACAATGTTGATCTACCTGTTGTTTCATTGTATTTTGCGCCAAAGTGAGGTTATCCTTTAAGAGTTGGAGAACTTGTTTTTGATGCTTGATGTGATATTCCACTACTCGAACCTTGTAATTTTCTCTTAAATATGATGTGATGGATGGTGGATGATATCCATAAAGTGCCATAAATGGGGTCATTTTTTTTACAGTATGGAAGGAAGTGTTATACCACCATTCAACCAGAGGCAACCATTTGACCCATTATGTATGTTTATATAATACAAACAAATGAAGATATCCTTCGAAACATTTCTTTACTATCTCAGTTTTCCTTTCAGATTGAGGATGATAAGACGAGCTATGAGCTAACTGAGTAATAAGACAAGAAAATAATTCTGTCCAAAAATTTCCAGTGAAAATGGGATCTCTGTCACTTACAATAATCTTTGGGTTTCCATGTATCTTTTGAATTGTTTCCATAAATGCAGTAGAAACTATACTCGCTTTAAATGGATGAGATAATGCACAAAAATCTGCATACTTGGTAAGTCTGTCAACTACCACCATCATAACACTTTTCGTTCGGGCTTGGGTAAATCTGTGATTAAATCCATTGAAACCTCCTCCCAACGTTGGCTTGGAATGGATAAAGGTTGTAATAGACCTAGGATCTTAATTGTTTCAACTTTATTTTTTTGGCAAACCAAACATTCCGCCACAAACTTTTGAATATCCGATTTAAGGCCATCCCAAAAAAATTCCTTCTTAACCCTGTCGTAAGTTTTTAGAAATCCTAAGTGCCCTCCTAGGAGAGAAGTGTGCAATTCCCTAAGAATATTTTGTTTGAGTTGGGAATTCTTACATAGGTATAACTGATATTTGTACCATAACAAATCATTTTTCTAGTTAAATGTATCATATGTACTGGGATCTTGTTGTAAATTTTGAATGAGTGCTCACATTTCTTCGACATTCTTCCATTCATCCCTTGCTTCGATTATCCAATCTGGTTGGATAATAGAAATGACGCAAAGAAATGCTTCCACATCCTCATCCTTTATTGAGGGTGCATATGCCACAACATTTTGCTTCCCTTTTTTGTAGATAATTTCAAAGTCATAACCCAACATCTTTGTGACCCATTTTTGCTGCTCTTCTAAATATAATCTTTGTTCTAAAAAGTATTTAAGACTATCATGATCCGTTTTTACCTTGAAGTGTCTTCCCATTAGGTAGGGTCACCATTTCTTAAGTGCATGTAGTATTTCCAACATTTCCTTCTCATAAATAGCTTTGTGTAAATACTTTCCTTTGATTGGAAGACTTTCGAAAGCAATGGGTCTTTCTTGTTGCATTAAAACAACACCAATTCCATTTCCTAAGGCAACACATTCCAAAATAAAGGTGTTTGTGAGGTCTGGTGTAGCTAAGACCGGTTCTTGGCACATTGCCTCTTTAAGATGTTCAAAGGCATTCGTTGCTTCTGGAGTCCATAAAAATGCATCTTTCTTAAATAATGTTGTAACTAGAGGTGTTTCTATTCTCCCATAATTCTTAAAAAACTTGCGATAATACCCAGTCAACACGAGAAATCCTCGCAGATGCTTTATGGATGTGGTGATTTTCCATTCCTTAATGGTTTTAATTTTGCTAGGGTCTACCTTAACACCTTCATGAGATACAATATGACCCAAATATTCCATCTCTTGTACTCCAAAGAAACATTTGGAGCTTTTTGCATATAATTATTTCTCCGCCAATAGTTTGAGCACCCTGTCAACATGCTTAACATGATCTTCCAAGACTTGTTGTAGATTAGTATATCATCAAAAAATACTAACACAAATTTTCTAAGGAAGGGCTTGAAAATGGAATTCATCAAACCTTGAAATGTATAAGGTGCATTGGTAAGGCCAAAAGGCATGACCAAAAATTCATAATGACCCTCATGAGTTCTAAATGTTGTTTTCGGAATGTCTTCAGTCTTCATTCTGATTTGATGATATCCTGAACGAAGATCCAACTTGGTGAAGTAAATTTATCCATAAAATTGATCCAATAATTCATCAATGATAGGAATGGGAAATTTATCTTTAACAGTGAGCTTTTTGAGCTCCCTATAATCTAGACACATGCGCCATGATCCATCCTTCTTGTGAACCAATACTACTGGAGCAGAGAAAGAACTTTGACTAGGTTGAATTATACCAACCTCTAGCATTTTTTCAACCATACGTTCATTTTCACTCTTTTGGGCATATGGATATCTGTAAGGTCTAATTTTTGGAGGAACACTTCCTAGAATCAAATGAATATGATGATCATGATCACGAATAGGTGGGAGGCCTTTGGGAGTCTCAAATACCTTGAAATGATTGTCCAAGAATTTTTGTAGATATGGAGAAATAGATGATTTCGATGTGGGAACCTCTAGTGAACATAATTGTGTAATTATGCCTCATTTTTATTTCTTTAGAAGCTTTTTCATTCCGTTAGAGCCGATTCTCTTTCCCAGTTTCCCTGCAATACCCCTTAATTCAACTTCCTTTCCTTCTGAAGAAAATTTCATGAAAATTTCTTAAAATTTAAAATCTATTGTACCCAACGATTGTAGCCATTAGACTCCTAGTACAACATCAACACCACCCATTGGAATGGAAAGCATTGGGCTATTCAATACATATTCTCCCATGGATAGCTTGATATTAAGGCACTTTCCAGAGAAATTTATGGTTCCTCCACTTGTAGCCATCACTTGACACTCTGGTGCTGGATACAGGAGGTAATTCAATTCCTTGGCTATCTTACAATGAATAAAATTATGGGTACTGCCTAAATCCATCAACACTATTACCTTTTTATTCTTGATATGCCCTTCTATATTGATAGTTTGAGGAGTGGTAATTCCAGCCAATGCATTACAAGATATGGTCGGATTCATTTCTTCTTTCTCTAGGGTTTGTTCCTGGTGTATATCCTCTTCTTTTGACGTTTCTTGTTCATTTTCTTCCTCCTCTTCACAATCTACGTAGGATAATTTCTTCTCAGCACACTTATGACCTTTAGTGTATTTTCTATCACAACTTTAACAAATCCCTTTTGCTCTTTTTTCTTCCAATTGTTGTGGTGTCAACCTTGTAAGTTATGGAAGGCTAGGGGAAACAACACTTCCATCTTTATAATTGTGAGTGGTAGGCTTCATTGTTGCCATAATTTTGCTTTCCATTTTCTTTCCAACCTGAATGCCTTCTCCAATGAATCAGGTTCCCAAAGGCGAACTTCATGTTGGATGTTATGCTTTAAAGTCCATATGAACACATCAATCCTATGCTCCTCTGGAATATATTGTACGCTTATATTCAATTTTTGGAAGTCCTCAATGTGCTCCATCATTGAACCCTTTTGTTTGAGATTTATAAATTAGCTAAAAAAAGTGTTGCTTTTTGTATCCTCATAATGTGCTATCATTTCATCTGTAAAAATTGCCCAAGTGAAAATTTGTTTACGAGAGAAAAGCCATCGATACCATACAAATTGATTTGGTTCCAAATATAAAGTTTCAATGCGTACCTTTTGTGTGTTTTGCACATTATGGAGATCGAAATATTCCTCCATTTGTAGTATCCATGTTACGGGATCCTTGCCATCAAAATTCCTTATATCGATCTTTGGAACATGGTGGGTCTTCGATCCAACATTAGAGTCTATGAAACCATTATTAACATTTATTTTGTTCTCATCATGAGTTTCCTTTACTACCCTTTCACCATTAGAAGCATTTCTTGTAGAAACTTTGTCAAATTTGTCTTTAAATCTTCCATCTTAGATTCCACGCCTTTCTTTAAACCATCCATCTTAACTTCCACGCCATCCATCTTTGCTTCCACGCTATCCATCTTAGCTTCCACGTCATTCATCTTAGCTTCTACGCCTTTCTTTAAACCATCCATCTTAGCTTCCACGCCCTTTTTTAAATCGTCCATCTTAGCTTCCATGGCATACATCTTAGCTTCTACATCTTTCTTCAAACCATCCATCTTATCTTGTACGTATTTCTTTAAACCATCCATCTTAGCTTCTGTTACTTTTTGTGAGAGTGAATTTTGTTGCACTTGGTCTCGTAATTTTGATGTATCATGTTGCATTTCTTTCTCTTCTTCATGAGTCATGTTAGAGATTTCAGCTTTCTTACTAGGTGTTTCCATTTTCTTTCTTCAGGGCATCAATTAATGATAATAATGCTTCACTATGCCCTTTGAATTCCTTCAAACTAATTTTTCAAACCAAACTTATGCAAAAAATTAAAAAATATCTACACACATTTTTTCACTTTTTAGGAGCTCGATATTGAATCTGTTGTATCTCTGTAATTTCATATCTCCAAGGTCTCAAATTGCTTCCTGTCATATAATTTTGAGTCCTTTTTCTAACCCCTGCAATCTTGATCAATATTTGATTATCCAAAGAAGATTTATACCAAATCTCCCACGATGACCTAATTATAGACTGGTTCAGTGAATCTATCTTGTACGAAGTGTCGCGTGTCACTATTTCGACCTTAGGACCTGAAACCAATACACAAAAAAATATTGGCTGTCCTATTTCTGTAACCTCTTACGAAATTTCGATCTGATGCTAAAAAAAAAGTTATGACTTGTTTCCCCAGGTCACCTATTTGAGATATAATTCACGATCCTGCAAAAACCCTAAGCTCCTTGGATCATATCTCTGAAACTATAGTGAGAAAATCTCTAAAATTCTGACCCGAAGTTCAAAGCGATTTTAGCTCAAATGGGTTTTTCGTTTAGATTCTAAAACATCGCAGAAAAAACGTTATAGTGAAAATTCCACGATGACCTGTTTGGAGTAGCAAAACCCTAGAATCCAAAGCTCTGATACCAAATGTTATGAAACCAACTCACAAAAATATAGGAAAGATAGATCAACGACTTAGAAATCAGCCTCTTTGAGGGGGAAACCTCCTTTACATTACACAAATGAACAATTCTTGGATGATACAAATGACAAAAGCTCCTTTCTATATATAGGAGTCTAAGGGATCACAATATAACCAAAACCGACCTAACAATAATAATATAAGGACACAAAATTGACAATATAGGGATTATATGGGGCACAATAATAACAATATGGGGACAGTAGGGGCACAACAATAACAATAAGGTCTACAATGACAATAGTAATGGGGGAATCACTAGTATTATAGGGACTTAACAAACATAGACAATATTTATCAATATGTCACCTCCTTTAGTTTTGATATAATTATTATTGTTCAATCGAAACTCTGTTGAAACCTTATTAATGAAGGTAATGACCATCCAATCTAGAGTACCATTCACTTGGATCCTGTTTAAAACCATATAGTGATTTATTTAGTTTTCATATATAATCTTCCTTTTTGTCTAGCTAAAATCCCTCTGGATATTCAACATAAACTTCCTCCTTAGTTCTCCATTCAAAAATGCTAACTTTACATCCATTTGATATACTTTAAATCCTTTGAAACATTCAAAAGATAAAAACATTATAATAGCTTTTAGATGAGCCATTGAAGCATATGTTTCATCAAAATCAATGCCTTCAATTTGTGCATAGCCTTTGCATACACGTGTTGTTTTACTTATCACAACCTATCCATTTTCATTGATCTTGTTTATATAGGCACACCTGGTTCCAATTATATATATATATATATATATATATATATATATATATATATATATATATCTATATATATATATATATATATATATATATATATATATATATATATATATATATATATATATATATATAGATATATATATATATATATATTTCCTTGGGACAATTTTCCAAGTATGATTCTTCTAAATATAGTTCAACTCTTCATTCATGGCTTTAATCTAATACTCGTCTTGTTGTCATCAATGACAAAACTATGTGCAACAATCTTCCCCTTTGTCATTGACGGAAACACCATCAGACATTGATGGTCATTGATGTCAACAATTCAAAAAAACCCCCTATGCAAATGCCTTCCTTAATCAATATTAATGTCTACAATATCTCCTTGCCTAACTTCCTTCCTCGGTTAATGCCAATGTCTGCATCAATGTTTGCAATCTCTTACCCTTTTACATTTGTGGAAAAGTGTCACATGTATCTATTGAAATTTCCATGTTGATAATCCTGCATAAGTACCTATTAAAACTCCATAACTTGTTCTTGAATGATCCTGTAGACCTAATTGAACTATCTTCCTATTGTTATGCTACAATTTTCATAGAGTCTCCCCCTGAGATGATGTTTCTTCATCGATAAGTACCTATCATTTATGCATACTCTAATTCCTTTTTCTCTCTCTACATCTAATATATCATCATCAAGTAATTCTAGTCAATGTTAAAGCCATGATTTCCTGCTACCAACTTCACTTATCCTTTGTTTATACCAGAGACACCTTCATGACTCAAGTAATGTAATAATCATAGTCCATATACTGCCATCATACATGGATTTTCTTCTTCAAGTTTAGATTCAATAAATGATGATCTTAAAGAAGCTTTCACCAAGGGATTAGATATGAGGATTCAAACCTAATTGAGGTCCTCTTTGACCTATTCTCCATCTACTATCATTGGTAGGAAGTCCTTCTCTATTGTACCATCTTGAGTTGAGTCTACAATGTCATGCTATATGACCTTCGTTATGACATATGTGACATTAAAAATCGAGCTTCAACACTTACATAAATGGCTAAGCCATTCTTCTTCTTTGGTCCACATGTCTCCATCTAGGTACCTGATCATATCCTCTATACATGACCGCATCATAGGTTCTACAATTTTGCACTTTGTTCTCAAATTTTTTGCATGAGAAACAATAATCAAAAAAATTATTTTGATAACTAGATATAAAGGAGATTTCAAAATTTTAAAGTTACTTCTTTGAGGAGCCATGTTTCCTTTCTAATTAATACTTGATTGATTATTTATTATGGATTCTTTGTGAGAAGCCATATTCATTTGTTGATCTCCAATACCGGATTCATTGTTGTTTGTGAATGATTTGTGAGGGGCCATATTCATTAGTTGATTTCCAACACCTGCTCCATTGTTTCTTGTGGATGATTTATGATGAGCCATATTCATTGACTGGTTTTCAATACTCACATTATTTATACGTGTGGACCATTTCTCTTCATTCTAGTTCCTTGTATTCTTCCCCTTCTTGAAATTTTCTTGAGTGTCATTGAAATGAGCGTGTTTGGCCTGGTGCACTACCTACTTTGGATCTTCGAGAGAGCTGCTACTGTATGCTATGGATGTATTATCAATTTTCTTGGGATTATCTCCATGTTGAGTATGTGATCTAGGGATTCAGACCCTTATGGAAATATAAATTGAGTTGCTCCATTTCTTTTTTTAAGAGTCAAGCCTCCTCTTATAGTCATTCACAATTTTTCTCTTTTTCATTTAGTTTTTCAAATATGAACTCCTATACCATTTTATCTTCTTCTAGTTCAACTTTGAGAGCAAGAACATTGTCTTCATTCAGGTTTCTGTTTTGAAGTTTTTGCATTTGTTGACCTTCCTTATTTCTAAGGATGTTTATTTATTTTAGTGCAATTCTAAGTTCTCCATCATAATCAATTTATGCTTCAGGTTATTTGGCTTCAACAATGAATAATATTTCACCCCTTTATTCATCAGTCATACTTTCATTTCTTTCATTGTCACATTGTTCTTTTGAGTAAAAAATATTTTTCTTAGTTCCTTGCTTCTTATTTTTATGCTTAGGTTTGAATATTGACTCATCATCACTATCATTCATCTTATCATAAGGAAATTTAGATGCATAATGACCTATCCTTCCACATTCAAAACATTTGAAAGGAATCTTACCTTTGAACTTGTTGGTTCCTCTCTTCAACTTTTAAACAAACTTGGCTTATTTCTTTTCAAACTTAGAGTCTTTTTTAACTTTTTGCTTTTTATATTATTTTGTTACCTTGAAAGTTATTTCCTTGGCTCTAGATTTGTCTTCCTTGATTCTTAGCTCATATACAAAGAGATTTGTATGATTTTTATCCACGAATGTCTTGTCTACCTTTGATAGTTCCTCAAGAGCTGATAATTTCGGATTAAATCTTGATAGATGTGATCTCAAAACTTTTTATACAACATAACTATCCTGGACTTCTTCACCAAGACCTATAATAGAGTTGACTATATTGTTTACTCGAAGAAAAAATGAAGCAATGTCATCATCTTCTTCCATCTTCAAACTTTCAAATTTCCCCCTAAGAGCTTGCAACCTAATTTCTTTCTCTTTTTAATCCCCTTCATAATAAGTTTTGAGCTTATTCGATACCTCATAAGCTAACTTATGTTGCATTTATTTTACAATTTTGATTGTGCCAAGCCACTTAAGGGACCATGTTTATCTTGTGCATTAAATATGTAGAATTCCTTTTCTATTGCATCCATTGGAACGCCATTAGGAACTTTATAATCGGTTTCCACATTTTCCCAAATTTTTGTTCCCAAGGAGATGAGATATGTCTCCATCCTTTTCTTCCAAAATGCATAGTTGGTTCCATCAATCATAGGATGGTTTCCCATTTCTCTAGTCATATCCATTTTCTTTGAATTCAACCTTCTAATTGTTAACTATTTTGAAGGTAAGCTGCTTTGATACAACTTGTTAGCCCAAAGGTCACACTGGGAGGGGGCAGGGTGAATCAGTGTGAGATCAATGTTACTATTTCATAACTTTTCATAATCAAACAACCATATAACATTATATCATCAATTATAATAATGCATCATCAAGATACCATCATATCAATAACATGTCAATAATCCATCACATCACAAAGAGACTGTTAGGTCCCTATAATACTAGTATAGCCCCCATATTTTTATTTTTGTGCCCCATTAAAGTCAATTATTGTTATTGTATAGCCCTTACATTATTATTCTTATGTAGGCCCTAATTATATTGTGACCCTTTAGACTCCTATGTATACCAAGGAGGTCTTTTCATTTGAATCATGGAAGAATTATTCATTTATGTGATGTAAATGGAGGCTTCCCCCTCAAATAGGATTATTTTCAAGTTGTTGATCTATATTTTCTTCTGTTTTTTATCTCTTTATATAAACTTTGGTATCAGAGCTCTAGATTCTAGGGTTTCGCTACTTCAAACAGGTCATCTTGGATTTTTTGCTAAGCATTTTTTCGGTGAAGCTTAAGAAGCTAAAATTTCGACCACCTAGAGCTCAAATCTTCACTAATATCATGTAAACGTTTCAGGGCTTAGTTCACTATATTTTCAAAGATATGGACCAAGGAAGTTAGGGTGTCTGCATCCGTCAAAATTCAAACCCAAATAGGTGTTCTAAGGAAAATCGTCATAACTTTCTCTTTGTGGATCAGATTTGAATTTTGTAAAAATTGGCTGAAATTTCATGGAATTTAGATTATTTTGTATCATTTTTAGGGACTAAGGGAAAAACAGTGACACGTGGCACCCCGCACAAGTTCGCTCTATTGAACGAGTCAATAATCAGGTTATCGTGGGATATTTGGCATAAGTTTATCTTGAAGAATCCAATCTCTGTCTGACTTATGGTGTTACAAAGAAGACTCATAGGGTTACCACAAGAATAAATTTTATACCTTGAAGAGCCAAAATTACACATATAAAGTAGTTTCAAGATCGAGCTCCTAAAAGCAAGAAAAAGGTGTGTATAGTTTTTTAAATTTGCATAACTTTTGTTTGAAAAATCCATATGAAGTGATTCAAAAGGCATAGTGAATCATAGATATAATTATTTGGATCCAAAATGCCTCAAAAAAAAAAATGGATACACCCAATAAGCCAACAGAAAGCTCGACTATGACGCATGAAGAAGAGGAAGAAATGCAACATGATATATCAAAATTACAATACCAAGTGTAACAATTTTCGCTCTTGCAAAGAGTAACCAAAAATGAACTACAAACTAAGATGGATGGTTTAAAATAAGACATGGGATTTTTTTAAATAGACATGGACACAATGAATTCCATTTTGTAAGGGTTAGCAAGGTTGTTGCAAGAAAGGTTTCCTAGTGGTGACAAGGTAATCCATGAAAATCATGATGAGGAAAAAAGGAATATGAATTATAATTTTAGAGGCTCCAAAATTGGGTTGAAGACCAGGCTCATTCTAAAGATTGACATGAGGAAGTTTGATGGAAAATATTTGGTAACATGGATACTATAGATGGAGAAATTCTTTGATCTAGGTGATGTTCCACACACACAAAATGTACACATTGCATCTTTATATTTAGAATCCAATAAGTTTATGTGGTATCGATGGATTTTTTCTCATAAATAAATTGTCACTTGGATAATTTTTATGGAAGAATTGGTAGCACATTATGAGGATACAAAGAGAAATACCTTCTTTAGCCAATTGATAAATCTCAAACAAAAGGTTTCAATGGAATAGCACATTGAGGACTTCCAAATATTGAATATCAAGGTAACTAATATTCTAGAGGAGAATATTATTGGTGTCTTCATAGGGACCTTAAAGGATAACATCCAACATGAGGTTCGCCTTTGGGAACCTAAGTCATTGGAGAATTCATTTATGGTGGCAAGGAAAGTTAAAAGAAAATTTATGGCAAAAAGCAGGTCTACCACTCACAACTATAAAGATGGAAGTGTTGTTGCTCCTAGCCTCCCACAACCTACAAGGTTGACACCACAACAACTGGAGGAAAAAAGAGAAAAAGGGCTTTGTTACAATTATGTTAGCAAATACACTAAAGGTCATAAGTGTGCCGAGAAGAAATTATTTTACATAAATTATGAAGATGAGGAAGAAAAGGAACAAGAAATATCAAAAGAAGAGGATATACATCAGGAACCAACTGCAAAGAAAGAAGAAATCAATTCAACCATATCTTGTAATGCATTGGAAGGAATTACCACTCAAACTCTCAAGATAAAAGGATATATCAAGAAGAAAAAGGTAATAGTGTTGATTGATTTGGGTAGTACCCAATATTTTATTCATTATAAGATATCCAAGGATTGAATTGATTTCTATATCCATCATCAGAGTGTCAAGTGATGGTTAAAAATAAAGGAACTATAAGTTTCTCTGGGAAGTGCCATAATATCAAGCTAACCATGGAGGAATATCTATTGAATATTCCAATGATTTCCATTCCAATGGGTGGTGTTGATGTTGTATTAGGAGTCCAATGGTTACAATATTTGGGGATGATGGTTTTTAATTTTCAAGAAATTTTCTTGAAATTTTTCTATGAAGGAAAGGAAATTGAACTAAGGGGTATCGCAAGGAAACTAGGGAAGATAATACTCTCTAATGGAATGAAAAATCTTTTCAAGAAATAACAACGATGCATAATTCCACAATTATGCTCGCTAGATGTTCAAACATCAAAATCATCCATTTCTCCAGACCTCCAAAGAGCCTTGAACAATCATTCCAAAGTATTTGAGACTCCCAAAGGTCTCTCGCCTATATGTGATCATGATCACACTATTGACTTGATTCTAGGAAGTGTTCCTCCAAATATCAGACCTTACAAATATCCCTATGCCCAAAATAGTGAAATTGAACTTATGATTGCAGAAATTCTAGAGGTAGGTATAATTCAACCTTTCCAAAGTTATTTCTCTTCTTCAATAGTATTGGTGCACAAGAAGGATGGATTATGGCGTATGTGTCCAAATTATAGAGAGCATATTAAAGATAAATTTCCCATTCATATCATTGATGAATTGTTATATGAATTACATGGAGCAATTTACTTCACTAACCTATATCTTTGTTCCAGATATTATCAAATTAGAATCAAGATAGAAGACATTCCAAAAATAAAATTTAGAACTCATGAAGGTCATTATGAATTTGTTGTCATGCCTTTTGGCCTTACCATTGCACCTTCCACATTTCAAGGTTTGATGAATTCCACTTTCAAACCCTTTCTTAGAAAAATTGTTTTAGTAGTTTTTGATGATACACTAATCTACAAAAAGTCTTGGAAAGATCATGTTCAACATGTTGAAAGAGTGATTAAACTATTGCAGGAGAAACAATTGTATACAAAACCCTCCAAATGTTCCTTTGGGATACAAGAGGTTGAATAGTTAGGTCATGTTGTATCTCACGAGGGTGCTAAGGTAGACCCTAACAAAATTAAAGCTATTAAGGAATGGAAAATCCCCATAACCCTAAAGAAAATTTGATGATTTATCGGGTTGAAAGGGTATTTTCGCAAGTTTGTTAAGAATTATGGGAAAATATCAGTACCTCTAACAACATTACTAAGGAAATATGCCTTTTTTGGACTCCAAAAGCAACTAAGGGCTTTGAACATCTTAAAGAGGAAATGTTTTGCAACACCATCATCCCACACTTACCCAATATTACTGATCCACCGGGTTAAATATGTGACTAAGAGTTACTAGGATATGCCTCAACCTCCTAGGTATAGTTAAGGAAGTGGAATCAATTAACCAAAACCAAACTGACCTTCCTCTGGAGCTATAGGACCCCCAGGAGCTAACCAACCACTGCAGGTGCCCAACCCCTGAGTTAACTTGGTTTTTCACTAACCTGGGCTCTCATTCACTCCCGTAAAAAGGAAATCAAGCAGTTGAGACCCTTCAATCATTCTCATAATCTTGCATCCCATCGACTATGGACTGCTTCACTTAGTTCTATTCTTGCGACCATGAGATCTGAGGCACTTTTTTAGGGCTAGGACTCAGAACTCTTCCCAAAACTTAATGAAACACTCAGGAATGATAAATAACACAAAGAGAAAGCCTTTAACTCAAAAAATCATCAAGGACTTAACCTGGGCCATCCTAACCATGACATACATTTTTTCAAACACATCATGAACATGTAATCTACAAGTCATAATTACATATCTGAGCATAGGTGTCTCATGATTATCTAAGAATCGTCAAGAAGGTTTGATGAACTCTCACAATAGTTGCATTATCATCTATTAGGCCATACATTCATTAAAATTTCATTTACTAATCAAAACATGATGAGAGCCATTACTCAAGTTTGTCATTAAACCATGCTTATAACCAACATATAACCAAAATCATAACAATGATATAACAACCATCAAGACACATGATAAAAAATACATTTACTCATGAAATAAAATGAGAAAATAGCTCTTATTAACATATGCAAAAGCCAACCAAGTTAGGGGCTTCTACATACCACCCGACCATAGATTGGGCTAAACCAAATCTCTCTTTTAGCCAATCACCCATGCACCATATTCTAAGCATGAATGTGGGATCTCATGAAATAAACCAATCAAAACAAAACCAGGGCTTCTAGAGGCCAAACCATATCAACCATCAACCATTGATTCCACCTCACAGTTGGACATCACTAACCATCACCAGATCGGTCTCTACCCAAGTTGTCTGGGGCTCTACAACATTTGTTCCAACCTGGCTCCATGACTAGTAACTAGAACCCACAACTATCACAGGGCTCTAGAGAATTTGTCCAACCAAGGCTCAAGGAAAAGTAACTCAACCCACCAAGGGCTCTAGAGCTTTTTTCCAACCAAGAATTCCAAGACTAGTAACTCAAACTCAAGTTGTTACAGGGCTTCCAGAGCATTTGTCTAACCAAGGCTCCCAGAATTAATAACTCAACCCACATCCATAAGGAACATGAGCACCAATCAGAAAACAAATGGGAAAACCAACAACACCATGGCTATCTAGGAAATGGAAAGGCTAGGTAAAACCATTGTCAATATAGGCAATCCTCCATGCCAATGACATCTCATAACCAAGAAACCACATGCATACACCATGCATGCCAAAACTAGCAAGGAAATCATACATGTAACTTGGTACCTGCAAGGAAAACCCATTGTAGTTGTTGATCTTGTTGTCTTCTTGCACTTTCCTTCTCTTCCTTTGCCTTCTTGCTCCAAATCCAAGGTATGCCACAATACTCCAAGAGTTCTCCAAGAAAACTCTAAGTGTGCAAGAGTATGAGAGAGAGAATAGAGTGAGAGTGCCAAAGACTAAACTGATAGAGCTCTGTGAACTGATCCTTATAAGCCTTTTTATCATTGAGGCCTATATTTTCTTCAATTTCCTCTATTTTTCCTTTAATTTCCCTCTCATGTAAATATGCGACCTTTCACCTTCCTTTTCTCCTATTTTCCTTTATTTTCATAAATAAATGCCAATTAATTCCTCTTTTCCTTTTCAAATCCTTTGCCAATGCCTTTTCCATTTTCCTTAGCCATAATAAACCGAAATGAACACCCACTAGGATGCTTTTGACCACCATTCAATTTGGAATATCTGTCCCATGACTTTGGTCTTGAATTTTTTTTACATGAGTTTTTAACCGGGGCTATTACAGAACCCTCCCCCTTGGGGGAACACCGTCCTCAATGTTTAGTGACACATATAAACTAGAAAGTCACTAAAAATAATAACATATTGGTTATGGAGCTTTATAACACAACTCGTTGCAATATTTACAATGACCACTGATGAAAACATGACAATCATACTGTTACTGGAGCTTTATAACACAACTCATTACAGTATTTACAATAACAACCACACATATAATCATGCACATTTTCTTCAACTGGAAAATAATCATACTATCTATGGAGCTTCATAAACACAACTCGATATAGTATTTACAATAATATACACATATGCACATTTTCTCAATGAGAAAATAAAAGGATACGATGCTTGCATTCACAACAAGGGAATCTAGAGGCTCACACCTCTACACTCAAAGTAATACCAGGATTCACCTCCTTCCCAGGAAGTCAAGAATCCACTACCAAATTCAGAGCTCCATCCAATGTCCAATGCTACAATCCTGCGCTATTATCCTCTCAGCGAACAATTAATGGTTCATTGTTCCAGGGCACACTCCCAATGTGCATCTAGTTCCATTTGGCAATGTTAATGACCAAAACAAATTCATCCCCAATCTTCCCTTCTATACTACACAGTCCCTCGGGCCATCTAGTCACCCCCCTCCATGTAGTCACACACCTTCCAGGTTTTGCAGGCATCCCCTTCTCTGCTACACAGTCCCTTGGGTGACCCCTCCCTTGGCAAGGTTTCCTCACATCAAAAGGTCAAAAAACCAAGGCATATCCCTGCCTTAAAGCCATCATATCAGTCATAGCATGTTCATGGAAATGAAAGCATACTATTGGGTACTAGTGTCCCACAATGACCTGCTCCTAAAGTGCTTTACCAACATATCACTGCATGTTCCAATTGCTTTTTCTGCTAATACTAATGCTTTCAGTCAATTTCAACCACCCAAACTGGGCATTTCCCATGCTTTCTTGTACGAAACACATAATTCCAATTAGATTCAAAATAATTTGAAATAAATTCAAATCATACGTCATTGGTAGCTCATCAATAAGGTACACTTGAAATCCTATTTACTTGCTGTCACAACAAGTCAAACTAGCTCTTTGATCAAATCATCATGTATAAACATATCACATCAGGTTAGCTCAAAACGTAACTATTATAAGTAAAAATCATAAATCACATGACACCATCATAAACCAAAATCATAGATCACATGTATAATTAAAACTAAAATAAAATATTGATAATTATCCTTTAATCGGTTCTTTTCTTATGCCTTTGTTCTTTTCCTTTCTGTACACACACCAGATTGGTTGCCAAACCCGACAAGCACCCAGTACCTTCTATTCTCTTCAATTACATACACATACACATAGTGTAAACCACACACATACAACCACACATGACCTACAACACCATGTAATACATGTACCTACACTCGACATACAACACATACACTTACACATGACGTACGACACCACACAATACATGCACCTACACCCAATGTACAACACAACACATACACCTACACCTGGTGTACAACACAACACAATACATATGCATACAAAGAGTACAACACAACGATTATACATGTCATAATACAATGATTGCACAGAGCACACAACACAATACCACATGTGCACAATGCAACATGTACAACATGCACATAATACCACATATATACAACACAACATGTATGACATGCACATAATACCACATGTGAAAAACACAACATGTACGACATGCAAACAATACCACATGTACAATATGTACACAATACCTCCTATACATAACACCACCTATACACAACACCACCTGCACAATGTGTACACAACACTAAATGTACACGACACCACCTGCTAAACATGTACATAGCACCACTTGCACAACGTGTACACAACATCACATGTACACAACACCACCTGCACACCGTGTACACAACACCACTTGTAAATAGCACCACCTGCACAACATGTACACAACACCATGTGCACACAATGCCATGTGCACACATCACCACATGTACACAACACCGAACACACACAACACCACATATATAACACGTACACAACATCATATGTACATAGCACTGCATATACGACATGTACCTAGCCCCATCTATACACAACACCACATATGAAAAATGCACACAACACTATATGTACACAATACCACATATGCATCACGCACACAACACCATATATCAAACATGCACACAACACCATACGTACACAATACTACATATGCTACATGTACACAACACTGGTACTGCACATCCTAAGACCACACTGTCCTTACTAAGCAACCTTGCTTCTAATTTCTTATCCATGCTTGTCCCAGGATGTCACAGATCACACTGCTTTCATTCTGTTGATGTATCCCTCAGCATTACCTATCCATAACATAAAAAAAGGCATAATATAAGCACATAATATAAATTCATATCCACATGATACTGACCTCATAGATCTGTTAGGGCTACTCTTCCCACTTGATTCCTCATAAACCAGGAACCTCTTTATTCCATTCACATACATAAGCCATCATTCCTCCACAAGCATGATCCCTGATGACCCTATCAGACAAAAACACACATACATACTTTTATACATAGATACAATATCATAAAACAATCATTATCCCTGATGATCCTGTCAGATAATGATATACATACATACATATATACATATGAACATTGGCATAAAGAAATCATGATCCATGATTCATGATCATTGGCATAAAACAATCAACATAGGCATGACATCTGATGCCTCAAATCCACTTACTTTACCTTTCATGTTACCTTTCTCATGAATATCTTACCATCGTCCATTTACCCCAATGGACCCAGCCAATCCATCTGGTTTTCATACTCTTGCCTTAAAATTCCCTTTAATCATGCACTCAGCTTCATCTAAGTCTTTGATTACATGTTCAGTTTCATTCAGATCCCCCTGAGCTCCATTAAATTTCCTCCTTCCCAACCAATTCCCAAGACCCTCAAAACATAAAAGGAAGAAAAATAAACAAACAAGAAGAAAACCATGCAAAACCAATAGCAATATGACATCAAAAACAAAATGGTATGGCCATACACTAGACATAAACAAAACTACAAATCAAGTGCAAACAAATCACAAAATACTGAATGAACAAAACTAGCAACAAACACCATGACTCAATCCCCATGGGTTTTCTAATGCTTTCAAGGGAAAGCTCAACCCGAGCCTTCTTAAAGATTTCATGGAAATCTCTTTTACCATGCAATTCCTGCATCATACTACCATAAACACATAAATGTCAGTGTATAAATAAACCTAAAAATATACCAGTTACCTTACCTTGTTATGCCAATCACATGGCCTTGTAACTCAGCACATCCATGCCATCTGTAAAGGGACTCCAATTCCTTTGACGGATCTGGCCATAACTGAAAACCAACTGTTATACATGTCAAATACATGTTTAGGAATCTATCGCATATCCACATAATGTAAGACAAAAATCAAGGTTAAGAAGACTTCATGTATTCATGCAAAACACTCATTCATTTGGAACTGCGGTCTCCAAACATAGCCAAAGTAATTCTCACCCAATTCCTTTCTTTTAATTTTTACCTTACTATAATTGAGTCTTATTATGTGTTATCACATCACCCAACTATTAGTTATATAAATAAATCAACTATTACCTTTTCATGCTAATACCAAGCATGTTTCCCTGCAGTTGTTTGCACATGTCAGTCACATGTTCCAAAGCTCAAGACACATTGTCTATTAATCAAAATCATCCTTTATCAAGACTAATAGCCATGTTATAATCAACAGTCAACTCATAGTCATAGTCATAATACTACAACTAACACCTACTTGCATTCAAGTACATATCACCTATCTTAATGCCTATTGTGTTAGTACAATCATCTTAAAACAAGATAATTCCTTCATACAATCATATAGACACATACTCATATCATGCAATTAATCAAATATTTAAACAACTGAAAAACATACCATGTTAAATAAATCAAATAGACGACATAATCAAACTCATACCTCAATGTATCTCAGAGGAGGCTATCACATCTGCATAGTGAATCCACATTAGTATGTCATAATATCACAAGTATATCAACTCATAATTAAATATCATAACTATAACCATTTTTGCAGGTCAATCTAGATTAGCATGATACATATAACACTAATATGCTAGCTAAAATTTCCATAATCATCATGCATATGACCGTAACACCTACAACAAGTTACTACCATTCATGACTATCTGACGCATGTGCATACGACCACACTTATAACTGGCATCTATCATGCATGTAACCACAAAAACAATAAAATGACATGCATATACATAATCATAATGCATATAACAACCATTAACCAACATACATGCATGTCAAACATGTAATACCTATATGGCGATCTGTTCTTACCCCAAGCTCTAGTGCTACAACCTCACTATAATAATTTTCTCCTCTTGCTATATCTCACCCAACATATTAGAATCATGATGACACAAACTACAACAACAACACAAACTACAACAACGACACAAACTATGAAAATATTTCTACCCAAGTTGTCTAGGGCTCCATAGCATTTGTTCCAACCCGGCTCTAGGACTAGTAACTCAACTCACAACTGTCATAGGGCTCCAGAGAATTTGTCGAACCAAGGCTCCAGGACTAGTAACTCAACCCACCAAGGGCTCCATAATGTTTGTCCAACCAAGGCTTCCAATACTAGTAACTCAACCCAATCTATTCTAGGGCTTCCAGAACATTTTTCCAACCAAGGCTCTAGGAATTAATAACTCAACCCACATCCATAAGGAATATGAGCACCAATTAGAAAACAAATGGGAAAACCCATAACACCATGAATATCTAGGAAATGGAAAGGCTAGGCAAAACCATTATCAATCTAGGTAATCCTCCATGCCAATGACATCAAATAACCAAGAAACCACATGCATACACCATGCATGCCAAAACTAGCAAGGAAATTATACATTCAACTAGGTACATGCAAGGCAAACCCACTATATCTATTGATCACATTGTTATCTTGTGTTTTCTTGTTCTTCCTTTGCCTTCTTGATCCACATCCAAGGTATGCCACAATGCTCCAAGAAAACTCTAAGTGTGCAAGAGTATGAGAGAGAGAATAGAGTGAGAGTGCCAAATAATGAACTAACAAAAGTATGTGAATTGGTCCTCATAAGCCTTTTATCATTGAGGCCTTTATTTTCTTCAATTTCCTTTGTTTTTCCTTCAATTTCCCTCTCATGCAAATATGTGACCCTTCACCTTCATTTTCTCCTATTTTCCTTTATTTTCATAAATAAATTCCAATTAATGCCTCTTTGCCTTTTCAAAGACTTTTCCAATTCCTTTTCCAATTTCCTTAGCCGCAATAAATTGAAATGAACACCCACTAGGATGCGTTTTCCCACCATTCAGCTTGGAATACGTGTCCCATGACCTTGGTCTTATATTTTTTTACATGAATTTTTAAACGGGGTTGTTTCATGTGCCAAGCTTTGATATTAGCTACAACAGACTTCACAAAAACATTATTGTGGAATGTGATGCCTAAGGAAATGGAATTCGTGTTGTTTTAATGGAAGAAGGAAGACCCATTTCTTTTGAAAGTCTTCCAACCAAGGGAAATTATTTACACAAACCTATTTATGAGAAGAAAATATTGTCAATATTACATCCTTTGAAGCAATGATGCCCTTACCTAATGGGAAGACATTTCAAGGTAAAAGAAGGTCATGATAGTCTTAAATACTTTTTGGAATAATTATTATCTTCAAAAGAGCAGCAAAAATGTGTCACAAAGATGTTATTGTATGACTTTGAAATAATCTACAAAAAATGGAAGCAAAATGTTATTGCAGATGCACTCTCAA